>VXAU01000433.1:2271792-2531937 GCA_013399695.1 Formicarius rufipectus | reverse complement strand
AAAAAAAAAAGCCCTTCCAGCCTGACTAGAAAATCAGCCTTGTTTCCTCAGAAACCGCAGCTGCTGCGAGGAGAGAACACGTCAGGCCGGCCCTCCGACACGCACAGATGTGCCTTTGTGAACCCACACACACACACACCAGGGAGGAGGAGGAGGAGGAGGAGGATGGCGAGTGAGGGCAGGAGTGCGGGGCTGAGGCGGCCGCTTCTTGCCCAAGGCCGCCCTCCTTCCTGGGCCCCCGCCTGTTAGTGCCCTTCTTTAATTCCTCGGAGTGGCTTAAAGAGCAGCGAAACCTGGAGGCGGCCTAAATATGGAACTTTGGGACCTCGGAGAGAGGGAGAGGAGCCCGCTCATCTCAGCCCCCACCCTGGGGCCGAGAGCCGTCGGGGGGCCGGGGTCTGCTTGGGTTTGGGGTTTTTTCCCCTATTTTATTTTCTCTTTTTAAGAATAGACACACAAGATACATTTTTTTTCTCGAGAGGAGTGGGAGCGCAGGAGAAACACGGAGCGCGGGGAAGTTTGTGGCGGCCCGAAGGAGAGCCCAAAATACAAGGCCGCATGGGCAGTGGCAGCGCCGCTCGCTGCGCCCCCGCTCGCCGCAGCTCCGCCCTCGGCCGCTCTTCTGCGGCCTCCACCCCCTCGTCCCTCCCGACCTCTTTTCCCCGCGCTTCGCCCGCTCCCTTTTCCATGTGTAACTTTGGGCAGGATGAGTTGCGGCTCGCTCGGTGTAACTGTGCCGCGGGGCGGGGGCTGCGCACGGAACAGGCCCGGGGGAGGGGCGCGGGCCGCCATTGGCGCCGCCATTTGCGGGCCCGGTCCGGACCGAGGGGCTCCGCTGTGCTGTCCCCGCACAAGTGCCCTCGGCCCGGCGCTGTTTACTTCCTCCTGGTAACAATGGCCGCGGCAGCACAGTTGTACATTATTTTGGTACTTCCTGCAAATCTGCACCGCGGTGGATCACTCAGAAAGATGCCTTTTCTCCCCCTTCAACAGAACCCGGCATATCCCCGGCAGTGAGAGTTATATACGGAAAGACCTAACCTACTTCGGTGCTTATTTTTGACAGTTCAGTTGTCGAGCTGTCCCGGCCGGCTCTTGACTTAACCCACTTCTGTAGGCCGTGGTTCCAGAGTTATGGCTGCAGCTGCAATCCGCAGCTTGGGCTGCTTTTCTCTCAGTGCTTCATTCTATTTGTGTTAATGAAGAGGGTACGTGAGCACATAACTCGGGGTTATCTCCGTGGCACAGCACCAGTTTTTGGCCAGGAAGTGGGCAAGGGAACGAGTGGGACAGCAAGTGCGTACGGTGCATACCTTTGTGCTTTGGTCGGGAGATTCCGGACCGAGGTGTTAATTATTGTATAACAGCGTTTGAAAAGGCAAAATTGCACGTATGAAATTCCAAATGCATCTGACTGGAGTTGGAGCTAAGGCCACTGGGGTTTTTTAAGCATGTTGATTATTAAGTAAAATAATGTGGTTTATCACGTCGACATAATGCCCTGGTATAGATATTCAAGCAGTTGATTTCAGGAAGCCATTGCTTGCTAGTACAGAAACAAGTTTTGAAACCGACCTCTACCAAATACACTTTTTCTCTTATTTCATAAAGACAAATGCAAACAAACACCAAAAAATCCGCAACCGAAACGACGGGGACGCTCCTTTCTTGTCTCCTCCCCATGTGCTGTACTTGGCCCCCTTCAAAGGGTAGGAGGGGCATAAATTGTGGTAGGGCGGGTGCCGATTAGTTGCTGTCAGTCTGCGCAGATTAACACCTATTTTTAGGTTTTCGAACCTCTTGAGTAATACTGGTTAAATTGGCACAGGTTAATAAGTTGGGGTCCACAGAGCCTCTTAACTATTTACTGTGAAATTTGAATTAAAGAGACAGTGTCATTTTGTCAAAATGATGAAAAAGATTTACAGACCAAACGTTTACTGTATGTCCGTGTCTGTGTGCATGTGTGTACACACAAAGAATATACATGGAAAACAAAAATTGAAAGTAATTACTTGAGCATGTTGACTCAAACACATAGAGGCAGAGCAGAGCAAATCTGTAGTGAAATTGATTTTGGAAGGAGACATTTTCTCCACTTCTAATATAAATGTGGCATTTAAAAATATAACTTTATTTTTTTCATGTGTTTTCTCCCTGTCCTCCCCCCATTATATCACTACACTGTTACACTGACACCCACTGGTAAAAGTTGATCTGAGATCAGGATAGTAAATTGAGCCTCGACGAAGGGACAGATGTTATTTAGGAGTAAAGAACAAAATGTGGACCAATAAATAGCTTCTTCCTCCCCTTGAAGCAAAGACCTTGCAGTGTTCTTTATTTTTATATTATTTTTGAGGAGTCATTGTGTGGATGCTCCAAACATAAGAAGGGAGACGGCAGTGTTTTTCTCTAAAAGCATAACAGCATAGAAATAACTGCACTCAGAGCAGTTTATTTCTGGACATTTACATGATTTGGGATAGGCAACAGGCTGGCACAGATGAGAACAGGAGAAGGGTATTAGTATGTTAGTAGCTGCTGTGTTTAATGCTATATCCCAGGTAAAACAGCTTGAAGAAAAGCAGAAATTATGGTCATGCTAGAAATATATTTGTGTGGGCGCTGACCTGATTGTATCAAAACAGAGATGAATACCAGTGCTGTGCAAGTCTTATTTAGTCTGTTTACAATTTAATTCAAAGTTCTCAGTGGTCTTGAAAGCCACTTGTGTCAGAGAAACAAGGCTTATTTTATTGAAATGTACCACGGCACCAAAATCTGGTTTGTGAGTGTCGTTCCATAGCCCTGCCTAGCACAAGAACAATACCACACAATTATGCTGTTTCAGACTCTGAAATGGGCTTTCTTCCAAAACACCCTCCCCTTTTATTATTAGACGTGTTTCTATTAATGAAATGATTGATTGAAAATCTTCCTGTGTTTATGTTGTTTGGGCAGCAGTAGCTTGGATTTCCCCTGTCTAGACTAAAATTGTATCCAGTGGAGATGCACGGGACAGCTGTTTGTAAACTCAGAGTGAGACATAACAAATGAGCTGCCACAAAACCTGTCTGTGACTGGCTTCCTTGCAAAGACAGTGGATATATTCTCTATTTTAAGGGAGAAGGGGAGTCTTAGTAGAAATAAATACAGAAACAAAATGGCCTCCACAAAACATAAAAGTGTTGAAAAGCCCTGGCAGGGCTGCACAGTTCAGAAAATAAAACTCTAACCTTTCACTTGTGAAATTGTAGCTCATATTTTTCTTTATGTTCTGAGTAAAATAAGCTTAAAATAAGTATAAAAACACACTCTGGGATTGCCAGCTTACTGTTATAATTGGTGCAGCGACAGCAATTGGGAAACAGTGAGTTCTGGGAATTATTTCTTCAGGAAAAGTTGCAAGGAAAATCTTTACTTGGGGTATTTGCAAAACATATATATTTGTGTGTGTGTGTGTGTATACATACGCATGTACATATATGTGCATAAAGAAGAAATCTTTACAAGAGCAGTCATTGAAGTTGAGGATTTCTACAGGCTTCTTGTGCCTGCAGATGTATTGCTACCTTAAATATTACCTTATATGCACACCGTGGTACAGAAATGCTAAGTTTGGAAAACTGCACAGGGCTGTTAGCAATTGATTTGTTTTGCTGTTTTACTTTGAATAATAATAAAAGAATGAAGAGGGGCCTTGCTTTGAAATTGAGACAGGCTGGGAAAAAAATGCTAGCTTATATCCTGTAATTATCCAGAAACACCCTTGTAGACCCAGAATAAAACTCACAGAACAGGCATTAAGCACAATGAAGAATCAGAGTTTGTGAGGAGGTGGCCTGTCAGTAGCCTGCCACGTCCTTTCTCCTGTCCTCTTTCCCTTGTTCTTGTTCTGTTTGCATGAAGAAACTGCAGCAAACAAATGAGAAGAAAAATGAGGGAAGGGAAAGAACATTTACAGTCCATATTGCAGTGTTCAAATAAAATACTAAAAATGCTATAAACAATTTTATAATCATTCTTTATGGACTCTAGAATTTTTAATATTCTAACATGTAATTGAATTCTGAAGCCAAGATTCTGCAATTAATCAGGCTTTTATAAGAGTCACTATTTGCTGGAAGTAACTTTGAGAAAAATTTGGGCTTAAATTGTTTGTTTGTGACTATAGCAAAAAAGTGAAATGGTGAAGTGATCTGGCAAATCACACATTGTTCACACACTTGCTTCGGTTAGCAAAAGTCCTGATTTGTGTAAATGGTTCAAGCATTTGAGAAACTTAATTGATTCTTGTATGTAGATTTGGGCTTTGTGCATATGAATCATAGAACAAGAGTGTTTTTGGAGGACATGTTTTCAGGACTTGTGTTCTCTTCCCTCTTTTACAATGGCTAGAAGAACTCAAGCGAAATGGAAAAAACTGCAAACACCTTGTCGATTTATCATGTCTTTTATTATTATGCACTCTACTTATAACTGAAGTGACTCCTAGGAATGCTTGCATTTTTGCCTACCCACTTTGTGAGCTAGTTTTTCCTTCAGTTCTGAGGAAATGTATGGTTGTTGTGAGCTGGAAGAACGTGGAGGAGTTATGGCACTGACTGGAGCACTTGTTCTTTCCCAGTCAGCTCTTAAATCCTGATACCAGAAGGGTCAAAAACTGGCCAGCTGTGACATCTGAATAATTTTTAAAGCAGTTAATCCAGTCAGAGTGTTTATCAATCTTTGTACCTTGTGTGGAAGTGATGGGAACACATCCTAAAATAATTCAAGAGAAAAGCTCAGCTCATTGGCAAAAATTGGTTAGTTCAGCTGAGTCTTGTTCCAAAGGTTTACCTATTCAAGTTATACTGTGAAATGAAGAACATTCTCCGGGGGATTCCTACTGCATGGCCGTTTGGCAGGTGCGTAGATGCTTCATTGTGCAAACTACCCTTTCTAAACCTGTGCCCTGGATCTGACAATGCTCAGATGAGTTGCCCAGATGTTGTCAGCATTAGCCACTGTATCTAGCATGATACTGGTATTAGGAGCAGGGAATGTCAGGAAGAGCTTCAATCTGATTGGGAAACTAGGGGCCAGGTTCTGAGAGCATGTTACCTACCTGCTGGCAATTGCCTAGGCTGTTTCTTCACAGAGTTTATTGTATGGAGCACCATGGTGCTATTGTTGATCATATCACATTCCTATGGGAACAACGTTAATTTAGCTGAGAACGCAATATCAGACATGTATTTAGTATGTTTTAATTATCTTTAGAGAAATAAGTTTCAGGTTTTTTCTTCTTTTTTTTTTTTTTTTTCTTTTCCTTTTTTTTTTTTCTTTTTATACAAGACTGTGGGCTTTCCGTGCTTTAAATTTTGCTCATGTCCTTTTGGATCCATTCCCATTTTTTTTTTCTGTTGAAGATGAAAAGGGTAATTTTTGCTTTAACAGTTTTTCTCAAAATCATGCTTTAGAAAGTCCCGATTCACCAGTCTTACAAGGGAAGGTGGAGAGGGGAAGCATAGAGATTGTAAATCAGTTTATTTTGACTCAGAACTAGGTTGTGAGCAAGTACTACCATACACAATCTAGAAAACAAGTATAGAAGAGCATAAGATGTATATAGGACAGGTAGGTCTTCCAGTGATAGATTTTGTCTCAGTGTGACTTGGTGTTTTATTTTCAAAAAGCACCACTTTTTCCAGATAAAGCAAGAAGAAAAAGATTCTGCTAGGTTGTGTAAGTTACCCATTCCATTAAAAGTAGGAATAAAGAATGCAGTCTATGACTGGAATTGTTTGTGAGACACAGTAAAGGTTTTGAAGTTAAAACCATGTTTCTGAAACAGAGAACTCCCTACATTGTGTTTCTCCTTGCCTAAAAAAAATCTTTTAACCCATATGGTCAAAATCATGTTGTCTAAGGTGCAAGAAGCTTTTTCGCCTGAGCACAATAGGAATATGTTGAATCTTTTGAAAACAGTTTCTGTTTTTCAAACACCTTTTCTTTTTCAGCGTAGATAATTAACGCCTTCTTCACAATGCTTGGTGCCCTTGATACATCTGTTACCTTTGACAGATCCTTTCTGTTTGCCACCTCTTCCTAACATACTTCCAATATTTTCAGCACAAAATAGCTTTGTATCTTTGATGTTGGTTGAATACGTACTCAATTAAATAAGAAAGCCCCTGACAGAATGGTGTAGAGTTGAAACTTCAGGCTTTGTTTCTGTAAAGATTTTGTCCTTGGTCACTTATCTTCAATTTTTGCTGCGAATTGTTTGATTTTTTTTTAGGTGAGATAGTTAAGACATGCAGTTTTAGCTAGGACTGTATTTGTTTTCACTTTTACAGGTCGTATGTGAGGTAATTATGTTGAGAGGTAGATAAAGGGAGCGGGGAATACTCTGTTGCTGCAGCTTTAAACAGCAAAAAGCCTTCCTGCTGGTGAAGGTGGCTTTAAAACATGCCTTTCTGGAACTTTCTGGAATATTTAGAAGCATTATGGCAGTGTAGCTGTCCAGTACCAGCCCCTAGTTGCTGGCGGATGGCATCTTGCTCTTAGGCTAAACAACCTGACTTTGAAAAGCTCTCTTTGGAGTGTTCAAATGGGCCCTTGGACTGCTGGGATGGGGCAGTCGGAACCTTCAGCCTTGCTAGTAGAGGTCAGAGATATTGTAACTTTTTTCTGAGATTTTCCATTGTGATCCCTCTACAGCCTCACAACATGGTAGCACACAAAGGCAACTGCTACGGAGATCCTTTGCTGTGGAGTTTGGTAGGCAAGGTTTTATGTTTATCAATTTTGGAAATGAGGAATTATAATGAAATCATTGTGTTGGAACAAGAAAGTAAGAGATACAAATGGATTAGAAAAGGTGCAGTCAGTACCTGAATGAAAGGCTTACTGGTTGCAGTAATTGTTACTGCTTATGTCACATGGTATAATGACAGTTTTTCAGATTTCCCACATATCAGAATGCGTGAGATTGGAATTTTGTTTTTATGGTATCTACCACTCCTTTCTTACAGGAAATTAAGTAGTGACTGCTCTGAGATTTTGGTCTATGTACAACAGTCATTTTGATCTCTACATTGTCAAACAAATAAATATCAAAAGCATTTTCAGTGCAGTTACTGTTTCATGCAGTGTTCTGGTGTGAAAGAACTAATTGCATGTTGCACATTTTCTGCATGTATTTATGAAAAACAATCTGACAGAAAAATATAAAAGAATTTATACTTACAGAGGGAAAACATGCATATGTATGTGTATGTATATATATCTCTTACCTGTTTTGTCTCCTAATGATGAGCAGATGAACATGTTACTACTGCGAATTTACTGGTGATCAACTGTTGATATAGTCCCTATGGAGCGCTAAGTTATGGCAGAGGTTGCGGGATGGGAGGGTGCTCGCAGATAGGTCTCTTAGATTTCCCCTGCAGTTAAGGTTGCACAGAGCAGAGATGTACACAGTCTCAAATGTCAGTTTGTCTTTGAATTGTAATGTTTGTTTCCTGGTGCAGGCCTAAATATTTTTGTACCTTTGTGTCTTTTTGACACTACAGAAATTGCTCCACTGCCCCCATAGCACACCACTTTTTTTCTCCTGGGTTACTTCTGACATACATAATTCTGTTTTAAGTATTATATCTCACAAGACTGATGGTTATTGCTTTTAGTTAGCTAATATCTAGAGTCTAATTTTTTTTACTTTCAGAGATTGGCCTGGTTCCCAGGATTTTGCAAAATATTTGCAAAGGGAGACTAAATCAGCAGGTCGGTCAATAGCTCGTTCAACAGCGTGTGTTGGGCACAGTGCTGGAGATGTGAATGTTTGGTGGGGTTTTTTTGTTTTTGTTTGGTTTGGGTTTTGGTTTTGTTTTGTGTGGGGTTTTTTGTTTGTTTGTTTGTTTTTTGTTTTTGCAAATCAGCTTCCCCAAAAACATTGTCATTTAAGAAAAAGTTTAAAAATACAAGCAGGACAGATCAGTTCCACTAATCAGCTTTTAAGAATATGATGCATCATTCTGTTTTATCTTGAACACTGGCTGACCAAGAGCAGAACTGCTTCAGTGAGCTACGTCCTTGAGCCACTGTGTTGTCTGTACGTGCTAATAAGGACAATGAGGAGAATTAAAAAGCAATTTGAGCTGCAGCATAGTTTCTTGAAACATCTTTTCAAACCTTTTTAACGCAAAGTTATTCTGTCATTCAAAGAGGGATTATTTTGTTACTTATTTTGTATATTTCAAGCTAAAAGTTGTGGGTCAAAAAATTAGAATGTTGATCTCCGCTGTTGCTAGATGCGGTGAGCTAAGAGATAAATGACTGATACCACAAAGAAGAAGCAAAATAAGTGAAAGGGAATGCCTAAGAAAAAGTGGATGCCAGATTTGATGAAAAATTGCTCTGAACTGGGTCACATGCTTTCTAGTTTTTACACAGGTCAAGACTGCGAAGAGATGGCATTTTCTTAACCGAAAGGCCTGAGTAAGTAGTCTCAACAGCCTTTGCATAGAAGGTGAGGAAATTTCAGCTGACCTATCCTCAGTTCATGAGATTTATACTGTGTGACTGTCATGCCTTTATTTTAGTCATAGATTCAGGATCATAACGAAGATGTGTCTTTGGTGTATTTATTCAAGGATTGCCCTGGGAACATGCCCAATCCTTGCTTGCTACAGACTTCAAACATAGCCTGACGTACATGCATGATTGCTATTAAAAATAAATAAAACTGGTGGCAGGTAGCAAACCAAAACGGGGAGGAAGGGTTGTTGCCGTTACAAAAGTTTATTCCCACAGTTGAGTGTACATTTGAAGCTGTGTACACCCTCAGTAAGTCCTGGAATAATTGCCAGGAACTAGTTTGGGTCATGTAGGTTTGTCTCTGCTCCAGTGAGGACTACTCAGCTATAATTGCTGAATCCTAAATGACTTGAAAAGGAAGGCAGAGAGGAGATAGTAAAGCTAAAACTGAGTTTCATAAAGATGTGAATGACTGTAGTCATATTCATGTTTGAAATAAACTAAGGACTTTGAAAAATGAAAACTGGATTGACTTCCTATCTTTGTTTAAAAGACAAGTTCAGAACTGGTGGTGTGTGGGTGACTGGACTGACGGGAAAACCTTAGAAGTTGAGCATTTATGGTGGAAAAAGTTTATGACGGTATGTCTGCACCAAGCGCTACAACATCCTTTGTATCTCATGCTATCCGGGGTGTTTCTTATAGGCAGCTCATCGAGACTGGTGTGTGGAAATAGTAATTTGAGTTATATTTGCATTGCTCTGCACCTGGAGTAATGACGCCCATTGACTTGTTGGGACTACAGAGCCTCCTGTCACCTGCTATGAAGTCCTGTGTAAGTCAGAGGGCAGATGTGGGTACAAGACCAAACGGCTTGAACTGAACAGTGTGATGTTGTTTGTCGTGGCACAGGTGACCAAGAAGTACACCCCAACAAGAAGGTGATTTGACAGTAGTTATACAAGAGGATGCACCTGTCTTTCCTCATTCTTTCTAGATTTTATGATCATGGGGAAGAGTCCTTTCTAAAGTGATTGATCATTATCGAATGGGGAAAATGAAAGTATTGCAAAATGCAAGTATTAACATACACGTTTGTTTTGTTTTGAGCATATTTTAGAAGTGCCAGAGGCATGCCTTTTTACTAAGCAGGCAGTTGGCAAAAACCCTCTAGGTATCAGAGAAGCCCTGTGCTATAATTTTCCTAGAATAATAATGTCAAACAAATGACAATAGAAAGCCTATAAAATTTGCAGCCAGCTGGGCAAATTCTCATGTGTGAACCATAGAAACTGTAAGTGCCTGTACAGAATATTTTGTCTTGATTCGAGCTGCTCCAGTGTACTGTGTCCCTTGCCAGAGTAACTGTAACCCTCTCACCTGCCAACTGCAAATAGTGGCTCCATTAGGTGAACTCTGAGGAGCTCTAACCCTAGTTTCAGAGCAGTGTTAAGTGTATGCTCTATTGGAAGTTTTTGCCTGAGTATTTAAGTGTAGATCGAGGATCCTTTTCAGCGTTAGTGTTAACAGGATGTTATATGGGAATCAGTATGCATCAGAAATGATTATTAATGCTTATTTTCAGATTCCCCCAAATAAGATGGAATGGGCTTCTGTGACCCGTGTCTTTCGTGAGTTCATTATTTTGTCCTTGCATACTTGCTCTTCAGATTCTGTTGTCTGGATAACAGTCTGGGCATTAAGAGTACTTGTAACTTCTCTTCAAATAGTATTCCACTTCCTGTGACTCTTGCTTAGTTATTTAGCTAATCCTATCTCAAAGTCTTGATGAGCTAAGAGGGGGCTGGACTGAGCTGAGGAGTGAACCAGTGCTGAGTATGGCTTTGGAGAAGACCAAATCATAATCATTCGTTGTGTCATCTGGTCCCTAGGTTGTACAACTTTGTTCCAAAAAGGTCTTGTTCAGCATTGCACCTCAAGGTTTTTATATGCGTTTCAACTCCTTTTCTCTTTGGCAGGGAGATAAAAATGACTGTGTGTAATTTACTGTGAGTGTTTTGGTTGCAGTGCAATATTCCTTGTCGAACTGGATCTGTGTGAATCCTTTATTGAAAAGCAAAGTAAAAATAAAGGCACAGTCTCATTACTTCTGACAAAAAGAGACTCAGCGCTACTCCCCAACTTGTTTGGGTAACTCCATACGTTACTCATCGGGGGTCTTCCAGGCTGTCATGATGCTTATGAATTTGCAAGATTATGAATCTTGCAAAATAAAAAAAAATGGTAAATGCTATTCTATTCAACTATTAAATCATAGAATACTACATAAGTAATGAAGGTCTTGGCCACAGCTGCCCATTTTAGAGACCATGTATGTTGC
This sequence comes from Formicarius rufipectus, assembly GCA_013399695.1. Classification (NCBI taxonomy): domain Eukaryota; kingdom Metazoa; phylum Chordata; class Aves; order Passeriformes; family Formicariidae; genus Formicarius; species Formicarius rufipectus. The sequence continues at coordinate 2,521,070 of VXAU01000433.1, read as the reverse complement.
ACTAGGAGGTGGGAAGTTCACCATGTCATGCATTAAGGAGGACTTGAGGGACTTCTGGATACCACCCTGGTCAGCCCCAGGAGGCTGCCCTTGAACCAGGGGTGACACTGGGGAACAGACTCTAGGAGGGGTGAATTGCTCAGGGAGGACAGGCATGCTCCTGCTGTGGGATACTCCTGCTTAAACCACTAATTGCATCATGTGTAATTGATCTACAGTGTATGGCTAATACACACACTCCCTAGAATGCTACCCCATCATTTACCCCTTACCACTTACAACAGACTTCTAGCCCAGAATTGCAGGATACTGCTAGCATGGTTTGAGTTCATTTATTAGAAATGAAAGGGCTCTTTGGTTCTTTTAGATAAACTGGAAAAAAACCAGAATAACAGTGACTAAAAATTGCTTTTGCATAGAAATAAAATACAGGGTAAACAGACCCATTCAACTGTACCACTGTACTGTGAGGAAAGGAAAGTGGATTGGAGCAAAGATTCAGAGCAGTGCCTAGGGGAAAACTACTTTATCAGATACAGATATGTATGTAGATGAAATCAACAGTGTTTCATTTAAGAATCAAGTCTGCTCTTTGTAATGATGCAGTGATTTTTTCACTCTAAAAGAAAATCGCCCCGTCTTTGCAAGATATTTGCATGTGTACACTTAGAAAAGCCAACTGAAATAGGAAACATTTAGCTGCCACAAAGAAGTATATAATGAGAACTTTTTAATTAACATCAGATTGTCTTAAAGCAATAATAAGTGTCTTGTTAATTTTTTTTTATGTGTCAGAATGGAAGTGGTACATTTTGAAGATGATTAGGAGACTGATGGTGCTTGCCTGATTCTTAAGGAAATGTTCTCTTCCGCTTGGGTATGTGGGTGCTGATTGAAGTACACTTCCATTCCCACTAGAGGGGAGTCCGCTCAGCCCAGGCTGTAATGCATTTTGGCTTTTTGGGGGGTTTTTTGAAACTCAGCATAGGAAAACATTCAGAACTTTATGTTGTGTCTCTTACGGTGTCACCAGTTACTTGTCTCTTACTTATGTTAACGGTCTTTTATACAAAGAAGTGAAAATCCGAGTGAGTGTACTAACACAGTATTAGGCTGCTAAACTCTGCAAGGTGAAGACAATTATTTATCACAGAAGTGGTGTGATCATTCTTGGAAAAGCAGAAGTGGTGTTATCAGACCTGTTCAATAACATTTTTAATTAGAATTGCTATCTATACTAGCTTCACTCCAAACCATTTTACTGTCTCTCTGAGCCTTATATTTGTAAGCATAAAAGAAAATATTTCTTTATGTGGAAGAGACTAAGAGTATGTTACACCAGCTTAAACTTCTGCTTTACTCTTTGATGTTATACTTTGTTCTTCCTCTCAGTTTCTGGGTGAAACTGTTCCTTGTGCCGTGTTAATTCACGTGTTTTGGGACTGTGGCAATCATGGGCATTCTCTTGGCCCTGAGTGAGTGGGAACTTCATTAGCACAGCCCAATTGTTGACGATACAGCTGTACTCAACAGTGAGGGTCCTGGCATGGTGAGGTGGCCTCTCTGCAGAGAAGGCAGAGCCCAAACAAAAGACACGGTCTCTGCGGATCACTGCAGGGGTTCTGTACCATCCCGTTCATGTTGTACTCCTGCAGCTGGTAGCAATGAGGAAGCACAGGGCGGGAACAATCAGCACTGGGCAGGCTCAGTGGGGCTGTCAGCCCAGCTGGGACCCTTGGGAAGGAGAGAGAGGAAAAAGGGACAGCAGGGCCAGGGAGACAGAGTGTACTGGGACTGGCAAGGCATCAACGACCCTGATGGATTCAAGGAGTGAGTCACAGGAGGACCCAGTGACACAAAGAAGGTCCCACTTTGTTCCTAGTGAATCTCTGTGATAGGAATGTAGCACAGTAATTACAAGTACCTGAAAGGTAGAACAACTGAGGTTATAGCAAAATGGGGATTGGCTTCTTCTCCCAGACAGTGAAAAACAGGATAGGAGGACATAACCTGAAGCTGTTGTGTGTGAAGTTCGGGTTGGACATGAGGAAAAATTTCTTCACTGAAAAGGTGGTTAGGCATTGGAATAGGCAAGGGAGGTAGGTAGTCGAATCACTGTTCAAGAAACAACTGAACATGGCATTTGGTGTTTATGGTCTAGTGGGCATGGTAGTGATTGGTCAAAAGTTGGACTTAATGATCTTGGAGGTCTTTTCCAACCATCATGATTCTTAATAATTCTATGATTAATGAGTCTGGAAGTAGCATCTGGGGTACGTGACTGGTGTAATACTGGATAGAGAAAACTGAACGAGTTTGAACAAAATTGTTCAACTTTTGGGGTCTGTCTACTGGTGGTAGCTATATGTTGTACCAAAACAGTAAGCCTAGTGAAAATGAACATTCACACTTTAGGTGGGTACCACACTAACCTTAACCAAGGTGCTTCTGATAGTTGAATGACTTTTTTCAGAACCCACCTGAGCATCTGAGTAGGGCACTGTATTGTGACAAGCAGTCATACACTTATTTCTGATCCAACTGCTGATTATTCTTTTTGGCCCTGGGCAAGTCACTTAACCCTCTGTCTGTTTCTTCATCTGTAAAATATATTATGGATATTTATCAGTCTCACCAGGACTGATTGTTTAATATTTATAAAGTGCCTAAAGGATTAGAAGCTTAATATAAGGAGCTAATACATATCATATCATATCATTTTAGATTGATTTTATTTACTTGGATTTTTTTTCCTACCTCCTATTGAATGAGATGTTATTTTGTAGCCTCTTACTGCCATTCCTAATCAGCTGGACAGGTCACATTTGGGTAACTTCAGGTTCATTTCATTTTCTTCATTATTCCTAGTTCCTATAAATGCTTTATATTCCCTCCCCCCTCCTTTTTTTTCCCCCTCCCTTTTTTAATTTAAAGATGAAATAATACCATATGTTGCTAGATCATGACATAAATATATTTAAGTGCTGCCATCATTGTTAGTTTATCAGCCTTTCCATTATAAACCCTCTTGTTCAGGGGTTTATAACTCTGGCATTATAACATGCTTCAGGCTGAAACTTCACATTCATTTTTCCCTTCTTGATTTGCTTTAAATCCTTCACTCTTCTTAAGTTAAACTGGAGATTAGATACATTAGTTATAGTTATACTAGTTGTATAAATTATAATGCAGCAGTAGGCATTTTAAGTAGGATGTAAATCAGAGAAATAGAGAATTTCCTAGTTGTTAAACTGTGAGCCTGGGAGTAGCGATCTGAGATTCTTTTCATGAGTGTGTTCCTGGCTTGGCGCATGACTACTAAGAAATTATTTAACCTCTTCTGCCTCGCTCTTCTCTCGCTGTGTATTGGGATGATGACATTTCTGGCTTCACTGGTGTATTGGGAAGCTTAATTAATTAGAATTCATAAAAGCATTGAGATTCTCAGGTGATAGGTGCTGAAGTGTGAAGTATTTGTAAGGAGTCTAATGAAAAATTGGTGTGCCTGCTTTTCTGCGTCTGCTCCTGTTGTGGCAGATTAGCTCGCATCAACTCTGAGGGCTGTATGGTGTGTGGCAACCAGCAAGGGGTTTGATCTGGAGCACCACTTGATGACTTGGCAGATTGCTTTTCTCAGGCTTTCAAACATTCACTGCATCTCTCAGCCAACTAGTCTTGGCCTTTACCTGGGTGGTTTGTGTTCCCTGAATTCTACAGTTTTCAAAGAATTCTCTGTGCTCGACACAGGACAGGAGCCTGCAACCAGGACCTCAGCTGCAGGGTTTCCCATTAATGCTGTTCCATTTGGTGCTGGTGCAGGAGTACCCAGCCTAGTTACAAGATAACAGGAGGGGAAGAGTTCAGGTGTTTCTTGCTTTTTTTTTACAGGGACTTATCTTGGCAGATCATTCTGGCTGTGCTCAGGCAGCTTTTTGGTGTAGTCAAGACTTCATATGGAGAAAAATGCTCTAGGTGTAGTACAGCGAATTCTGGGACACTAACACATAATCTTTATGTCATTTAGGTGGAGAACCTTGTTTATGTCATGAAGGATGCTTTTTGAGTTGCCTCACTTGAGGATTTTTGTTGTCAGTTCTGTTGTTAGTTTAGCACATCCTCTCATATGTAGGTTTCCTAGGGCTGACCTAGACTGGCGTCTTCTTTGGGCAGACTGTGGTGCTGTGCTCAGGAGAGAGAGGTTCTTGGTGGTGGCAAAATTTGAAATCTTTCTCCTTATAATTTCAGGTTGAAGTCTTGGCCTCCGAGGATGCTACATTTGGACACAAGGTGTGTAGTTTGGTGCAGTTTTGTTATGTAGGTCCCAACAATATGAACTGTTGGATGTTGTGTCACAGAAAACGACAATTTTCAACCTGAGAATTGAGGATCTTGCGACTTGCATCCATCAATTCAGAACCTCCCTTATGTGTGGTAATGTGAGAATGGCACACAGGCTGTCTTAATCCTGTTTAAAACCTGTGAGCAGGTTTTGCTTTCGGGATCCAATGTGGAAATAGGGAACATCAGTTTAGCAGTATTTATCAAGGTCGGACTTGCCTGAATGCTGTGTTTGTTCTTGTTCTGTAGATTTGCAACTCAGAAATTGTAGTTGTTGTCTGCTTTGCAGTCTGCTGGAGTAAACCACTTTGTTCAGGTCCTTTTTCACAGTGTATCTCAAGTAGAAAGCTGTACATTGAGCAGCTGCATCACCCTGTGTTCAATTGTAGATCAAAGCTGGCATGCAGTGTGCATGTTGGAGAGACCACTTCAGACCTGCTCTGCTAAGTGGATGGGCTCTATCCTAGTTAGTGCTCAAGTTTCTTTGGCCGATGAGCAATATGGTAATGGCCACTGTTTTAACTGAGCACTTACAGCAGATGATTTTAATCAGGGCAGATTGTGTGTAGGCTATACTAGTTAACTAGGAAGAGAGTGGAGGGGAAGAAGGAGATTGTAGGAAGTAGGCTAGATCATGGCAATGAAGAGTTTCCTGCTGTTGAAGGCCCACAAGCTCTGATGCTACTGCAGGTGAGAAAATAGCAGTGCTATTACTATCAAGGTTAAAAAAAAAAAAAAAAAGGGCAAGAAAATATTGAGTAAGTTCTCCAGGTTTATTTGGAATACAATTAGCAAAATTAACCAGCAGGGAAAACCCCCAACTTTTAAAACAACTAAATACTCATTATGCTGAATTTACATTGTATCTTTATTGTGCATTTCTATGTTGATACATGATAAAGTAATTTAAATAAATTATTAAAAACCAGAGCTACTCCAATATTATTTAAAGTATATAACATACGGTAGTCTGCAGTATTTTCTGATTTTTATTTAATACCCAGCATGCATACAAAATATTCATTGAATATTTAATAAACCTGGAGGGGTCAGCTCATGTGAACTCATCTCCATAATCCTTCAGACTAGGTGGGTAAACAGAAATATTACTGATGATTGTTGTAGCCAATTGTTGTTGCAAATAAAACGCTGTGGAGGAGGCTTCTAATTTTTTTTCATAGCTAAACTTACAGGGTGTTTTTATATCCTGTAGTCATCTTGATGGACATCCATGGAAACTCCTTTTTATTACCAAAAGTTTTAAGAATTTTCTATTGCTAAACGTAGTTTTAGAAAATGGAGTGAATACTGTTGCCAACTCCAAACATCATTCTCCAGAGTCCCAAGCGACTTTTTCCTAAGATTCATCTTTGGAACCAACAGGTCTTTTTAACTCTCTTAAAATAGTAGCTTTCCATTATATAGTGAACTGTGTATCCCTGGAAATGTCATGTACATTTTATCAGTCAAGGAGAAGGTAAATGTATCATCCTGAATTTGTTAATCCAAGAATTTGTTGTTGCTGTCTGTTTAGACATGCCATGAAAGCACTTTCTTCCCTCCTCTCGCTTAACACATGCTTCCTTTACTGTCTGTCTCATTGACAAATAAATATGCGGGTCTCTGTTACATTACCAGATGAGTTGGTACGCCTGCAGAGAATATGTATAAGGACATTTTTTTTTTAAATGAAAAGAGTTAATTTTATAAGTTAGAACCTTAATTGAATACCGGATAGCACAGTTGAGAGGGATGTAAGGTTGAAGTCTGATGCAATGCTTTCCTTGATACTTGCTTTTAGCCTGAGTTTTCCTCCAGGGCTATTGCAGACTCTTGAGAGGAGAGGAGCTATCCTTTTTGGGTTTTGTGTATAGCGTATGTCTCATCTTGAAACATTGTAGGACCCCTCTGTATCCATGACCAGAAGCATAATTTGCTGCAAGGGATGACTTTCTTTGTATTACATCCATTCCACCTATTCTAAGGCACTTGTTAGTTAGTTTTAGGCTTGATGATGGGCTGTGTTGCCTATAGATACATACAAGAATACTGGTTAAAAAAAAAAAAAGGATATTCTAGACTACTGAAAGAACTTAGCATGTTATTTGTTATTCTTAAACTCTCCAGGATTTCAGTCTTGTGGATGTGCATACTGGCGGGTAATGGGACTGTTTCCAAGGAAAAGGTGCTAAGTGAGATGTCAGAACATTATGCAGCTTCACTGTAGAAGTTAAGGTCTGGCTGATGTAGTCTGCCCCTTGAATGTTTGAGTCTTTGATGACTATCATCATCATCATCGTAACTGTACATAGAAATCAGCTAGAGGATGTTTTTGATACAAGTTATGCATATTGATTTGGACAAAACAGTTCTTGTTTTAGAAAATAAAATTAAAAGCCATTGTGTCACACTGTCAAAATACCCGGGGAATAGGCACCTTGAAGTACCAAATCCTACCTTTACCCCTTAAGCATAGAACAGGTGGAAGTTGCAAACCATTAATAGTAATCCTTAAAAATGTTTCCTCGACCTCACCTTTTTAATAAGAAAACAGTCTTACCCACACAAGTGTAGAATATAAGGCATTTATTGGAATAAAAATGACATTTTAATATGTACTTTTTTAATTTCCGTTTTGTACATGTGAGACCAAGTACTTTTTAAAAGGTCGTGAGAATCTAAGCACATTTTCAATCAGTTTAAATAGAAGTTGTTTTTGATAAGTATAAAGATGCACAGATTTGACTGCATTGTTGTCCAGACCTTTCCTTTGGTTGAACAGAAGCAAGCAAACCCTTTCAGCTTTCTTTGCAACTAATTTTACAGAAGGAGGAAGCTGTTAGTGTGCTTTAACAGCTTTTTCAAAGACGGTACGCGTGCTGTTGGGTTTAATTTACACATGCATTTATGTGTGTTTGAATGCATGTTTGTTTCTTAAAGCAAAAAAAAAAACCTTCCAGCTCTTGACTGATCCTTCTGTTCCAATATGTAGAAGGGTTGTGTATGCATGGTAGTGTATGGAGAGGTCTGGGGGAGATGATCTCGTAGCAAATCATGAGCAGCTGATAGGTGATCCAGTATGGACTTACCAGCTATGCCTGCTTTGTTCAAATTCTGCTGAGGATAAAATTACATACATAATAAATTTCTTCAAAACTTAGTTACCGAGATACTAATGTGAAGTAGGAGTGAATATATGCAGTGATATCAGCCCAAGTCTGCAGTCAACACACAGGAATGTATTTCGAAGTTGGAAACTTCTTGGGTCCCATTAATCTTATTAAAGTCTAATGATGACATGTAAAGTACTAACACTACCAATTTATTTTGTGTTTATTTTAGCTGAGTATGAAGGTATATTTTAGCAGATGGGATCAGTGTTTGCAGATGGCAGAGAAAATTAAGAGGAATACAAAGATGTGAAAAAGAAAGAAAGAAAATAAAAAGTGCACAAGGCAGAAGTAAAAGGTTTGACCATTTTGAATGATGCCAATTTAAAGACCACGACAATGTACAAATAAAAATAATAGTGTGTGAGTTTTGAAATCCTCCTAAGAAGTTCAGATGCTCATTTCCCATTAGAACCTTTTAATCCCTGAAGTAGAATGGAAAATCTTAGTCTGAAAGGTTGACTATAGTATAACGATTTAACCCACATTTTATTGTTGCAGGAGCCACATGTTAGCATCAGTTGGAATTACGATGTCAAATACAGTAGCACATACACCAGACAAGCTGCAAATGATGTCTGGCCCTATCTAGAGAATGAGATACTTGACTTTTTAAATATTTGTGCTCCATTTACTCTCCTTTCCCTCCCTTTCCTTAAGGCTTTTACTGTCAGCATCTACCTGACCTAAATAACACAGGGTAAAGGAGGATTCATTCAGTTAAGCCAGGTTGAGATCACCTTGTATCCACGTGACTCAGCCTGTCTGGACCTGTACAGTGCCATGAACTGTGTTTGTGGCAATGGCCGCAGAGCCCGCCTACCGCAGCTATTGCCGAGGTGCAGTGATCCCAGCTTAGTGCTGCATTAATATAAATAAGTTTGTTAATGGCAGTCCAGCAGCTACATGTCAGAAAGCTCACAACTTTGTGCAACAGGAAAAGAGACACTTGTGTTCCCACAGTGGGGGAGCTCCATCAAGAACAGGACTCTCTTATTTGGTTGTGAGCTTTAATCCTTCCATTGTGTGTCGTTTTAAGCTGTGTTGTGATGTAATTGGCTTAATCATTACTATTATGTTGCTTTGCACAAGTTAAGATTGTAATTTGACATATGGAAATAAATGGCAACTGGATTAGTGATTTGCAGGTGTCATTTAAAAACGGGGCAGGGAAGAAAGCCTTTCATATTTTGCAAGTGGCATGTTTGCTAATGTACAGAGGCAGAATTAACCACACAACTGCAGCTCATGCTGTTTTAAGTAGGACTAAGCTTCACCTGTTCTTTTCTGGGACTGTGTACTGCTGGGGTTGAGGAAAGAGAATCTGATTCCCAATGGATGTGTTCACTGTAGGAGTGATTTTACATTTCCTTTGCAGAAGACAAATACAGGAGTAAAGCTTTCTCTTTGATCGAGAAATCAGCATAATGGAGAGACAGCTCTATTAAAGAAATGCAGCAAGGGTGGCATTTCTGATGTGGATGTGTCTGTGTGGTGGAGCTCCCAGCATTGTTCGTGGAAGTAGATGTATTTTTGTTTTATGACACAGCATAAATTGATGACCTTGTCTCCATAATTTAGTAACTCTGGAGGTTGTTTAGGGAGTCTCTTCCTAAGTCTTTTTAAATATGCACTGCTGGATTGCATTTTTAAATGCTCTTTCTCTGATGCAGGATACAAGGTTTTAAGAATCAAATGTGCTCAGGACTAAAATATCTGGAGTTGTTCCCTCCCCAACATGCTTTTACTTGAGTTTATTAAGGTGGGTTTTGGGTTTTTTTGTGGGTTGTGGGTTTTTTGGTTTTTGCAGGGGTGGCTGGTGTGTGGGACATGAATGCTTTTGAGGAAGGAGTGTCGCTTTCTTCCGCCTTGCAAATGTTGCATTATTGAAACAATCAGCGCATCATAGTGCATCTTCTGTAGTCCACTTATTTTCCTGATCCCAGATAGCAGAAGTTCAAATCCCAAGGGGAAATGAGCTGCACAGTGTAACTATGTGTCAGCTTCCTGGTTTGAAGCATAGGACATCAAAGAGAATACATTTGGTGGCTGACTGAGTTACGGCTGTGCAAACCTAGAAGGAAACTGTTCTAGCAGTATCTGCAACATAGAACCCTTGAGCTATGAGATGGAGATGTCATGTGATAAAATTGAGAAAATATGTTCTCAAGAGATTTTTTCTTCTCTCTCTCTTTTTTTTTTTTTTTTTTTTTTTTTAAATTTGTGTTAGCTTGATTGCCATAAAATAATGCTTACTTCGTGGAAAAGAAGAAAAGGAAACCATTGAAGGAGAAGAAAAAGTAGACATTAAAAATTGTTCTCTTTTGATGTTTGCCTTGCTTAAGACCATTTTCTTTTGTTGAAAATTCTAAGCAGCCTCTGCTTCTGCCATCTGGTGGTTGCTAATAAAAGTTGCATATTCAAAGCCAAATTAAATTGTTTTAAAGCCAATTAATCCTTTTGAGGAGAGGATGTTTTCAAGTGTCTGAATTATCTCTGTCTTGATATATTGACACTAGGGGTGTCTATGTGTGTGCTTAATACATGGGAAAATATAGAGAAAGGAGTCTTCATTTACATCTGTCTTTGCACTGTTGACTCACATAGGAATCTGAGGGTTGTAAATAAGGTGTTGGATTTGTTTCAGCTTAGAAAAAAACAGATATTCATTTTAGCCTCCAGTAAATTCTTTTTTGCAGCTCATAGCAGTTAGGATTACATGTTTCCCCAGTTCGTTTTTTTGTGGAGTTGTTTCATCTGAGGTTTTCAGATGACTAAACAGCTTTTCCAGCCTTCTTTGAGTCATTGTTAAAGCTGTATTTTGGGATTGCTGAAGTTTCCTGAGTGCCCTCTGTGCTGGGTGTAGAGAGGAGAGAATTGCATTATACCAGGAAACTAGGTGCGCTTTTTATATTCTTAGAGACTCCTTACAGATGTGTCAAAGTGTTTTGAAGCAGTTACGATTAAATAGCAAGATCACTGTGGTATTATTTGGACAGTCCAAGAGCAGGTGAAACCCAAGAAATTGTGATCATTTGTTAAAAATTTAATCTATATAATCAATAGTTCTTAATGTCTGGTAAGTTTAGTCTCAAAAAAAATCTCTGTGATTTGCAGGGGTTTTGTGGGTTTGTTTTGGTTTTGTTGTTTTTCCAATTAGTTTTGTAGAAATTAAGAAGTGCACACCAAGACGTTTATGGCCATAAGTTCTCCTCTATCCATTGTGGAGTCCCAGCTGTGGTCCAGCTTTGTCCTGGGTACTGCAGGCTGTAGAGGAGTGTATCTAACCACCGTGAGTGTGGACGGTGATTCCAAACAGCACCTGCTTGTGGTGCCCCACTCCTCAAAGCTTGCTCCTGCTTTCTTTATGGAGAGTGTTTTCAAGCTCTGTGGGAGGATGGAAGATATTGCATGCTTCTTGCAGGTCCAGGTGCCTCCTTGTGTAGTGGAGGTGGGTCTGGACAATTCCAAAACAGTCTTGTGTGAAGAAGAAAAGACAAAGTGATGCATAAAATGGGGGAGAAAATGCAAAAAGGAAAACAGCTGTATTATCTGACAAGCCCCAGTTGTAAGAAAGTCAAGGCAGGCTGGATAAATGACATAGTAAGAGTTGATTCTCTCCTCCTTGTGCCCTGTAACCACACTCCTGGACTATAATCTCAGTAAAGACAAGGGGTAAATCTTTTGGAAGGAGCTGTCTCCTCTAGCAGTATCCTTGTGCGTATGCAGCATGTCAGGCTTTCTTGGATATTCCCTGGTTTCTTCTCTTGCCAGTGACCCAAATTAGCCATAAATACATGTTTAATTCTCCTTTTTAGCATGATGCTTGCAGAATAAATACTGATGGCCTCAGGGTTAGACTTAGGCAGTCCACATGGGTATGTGGTAACGTTTGTTTTTACAGAGCTTCCAAATACTCCGTGACAAGTTAGTGTGAGCACAACTGGCAAACATGCCCTCCTCAGCAATCTTGAAAACTGCTGCCCCATGGTTTGCCCAGTGTCCTGCAACCATCTGGTATTAATGCTAAAAAATCATTAACTTCTGTCTTTCTTCCTACATCATCTCCACTTTTGGACATACATGAACATGATGAACAGCCTTCTTCTCCTGTACTGCAGGGTTCAGGTTATCACAGTGTGGATGTGGCCATGTTTTGGTTTTTGATAAAAGTTTAAAGTGTACATTACTTTTCTGAGTGTACCAGTGTGGAGTTTTCAGAAGCAGATGTGAATACAGTTCAAGGCAGTTGTTCAGTATTTGCTCAAATGATGTCTGTAAATTAGAATTATGGAATGGTTTGGGTTGGAAGAGATCATCTAGTTCCAACTCATCTGTCATGGAGCAGGGACACCTTTCACTAGACCAGTTTGCTCATTGAACACCTCCAGGGATGGGCATTCTCTATGGGCAACCTGTTCCAATGCCTCACTACTCTCACCGGAAAGGCTTGGCAACCAGTTTTGCTTATCTGATTGATTGATTGATGAGTATCCCTCTTTGGGCAGTCCTATGCCAATTTAGACTGCAACTATATTGAAATGAACTGCTGCAACCTTGAACCGTCCAGCTCTTATGGTAGCAGCAGCAGCACCAGTCCATACTTCCCTCTGCTGCTTTTATGAAGAGGCAGTCTGTAGTATGGTTTGCCCTTTAGAAACTCCGTAGAAATGCTAGAAGAGTGCAAAGTTTGATACTGTGTTCACAGTGGGAACATGCATCACCTCATGTGTTTGAACCCACTGTTTCACACCGGTTACTACATTGCAGTGATTTAAGTTACTACCAAAAAAAACCCAAAAACACAAAACAAAACAAAAAGGGAAAAAAAAACAACACCACACAACAAAACAAAACAAACAACCAAAACTCACAAAACAAAACCAAAAACCAAACCAACAAAAAACCCCCACCTATTTTCTCAGCCTTCCCTCTGTTACTCATTACATTTCTAACTGGTGGGTGCACTTAAGCATTTTGAGTCTGGTGTGCCTAAGCTGCCTGGCTGGGTGTGCTGTTCAGCATCCTCCCTCGCTCAGCTGCCTCCTGTTGACATGTAACCAGGGGTGATGCTTGCCTGTTCAGGCGGGTCCTTTAGAGTTCTGTGTGGCCCCTTTGATTTATGTTGCTGGCTTGAACTTTGAGGGAGTATCAGATTTACCAAGAAGTCATCTAGCAATGGGAACACAAAGTTTGCTTGTAAATACCTGCACGTTTTAAATAAATGTTGAGGCAGGTGGTCTCTTTGTTTGGGGGTGGGAAGAGGGCAGTTCAGAATATTTGCAGATACTTTGCTGTTCCTCCTAGATGAAGAGAGCAGGTTAGACCAGATTTCTTTTTCTTCTGTAAATTCTACCTGATTGCACAACTGGTGGGACCAGAACTGCACCTTCCAGCAACCAACCCCACCTTGCTACAGGAAGCATGCTCTAATTCAGATTGCAACTTTAAAAAAAAAAACACAACAAAAAACCCTAAAGCAAAACCCCCACAAATATTTATTTCTTTACAAAGCTATTGTTAATTTGTTTTCCTTTTTTCCTTTCCTTTGTATAGCTTTTTTTTTTAACAGCATGAAATACACATCTCCAAAAATATTCAGAACTGTGCTATGTGGCTGCGTCCCCTGAATTCAGAACTGGCTTATTAAAGCTAAGACTAGATTTGAAGAATGGGAATTGCAAAGAGGAACGTGAGAAAGTTGTTGGGTAGACAGATGTGATTTAGGGTTTCATTTCCCCCTTTTTTTCCTGAGACAAGGTCAGGTGTGTATCATCCTTCAGAGCCGTGCTTTGCTGTAAAAAGTGCTGTTGACATGTTGCAGGTTTCAAGAGGGAAAAAACAATGACAATAATGCAGAATTCTGGACTTTTTACTGAACATACATTTCTTTTACAGAAGATACCATTTTGTGATTCTGAGATTGTAGGTATATTTCTGTTCACTTTTTTAAGAATTTCTTCTTGTGAGCGCGTTTTGCAGTGCATTGGAATATTGACGGATAATTTTGTTAGATTAGAATGACACTGAGAAATCTTGTTTTTCAAGGTCATTCCTTTGATTTTCTTGGTGAACAGTTAGTTATACAAGGTCTTACAGGAGAATCAAGATTACAAGTTATTCTGGAATGATTTTCATGCTGTTGTAATGCTTCACATTTTTTAATATTATACACATGTAAACAGCTGTGACAGATTCCTAGTGTGACAGTCATTCTGTGTGCTGTATGGTTTTACTGCTAAATCCTTGCTACTACCTGAAATAGGCAACAGATGTATTTACAGTCTTTTTATTAAAACTTGCCTTACCGTTTTAATCTGAAGCAAAATAAGCATTATTTGTAAGGTTCAATTTAACATGACTGTTTTAATTTCATCATCGAATTCTGACATTCCCCCCTTATCAAGATCTGTTTGAATCTCCCTGAACCTTCTGCGGAACTCCCTCACAGTGTTATTCCTTGTGTCAGAACTGATGTACTGATTACCTTGTAAATGTTATCTATACCTAGTGTGGTTTTACAGCTCCTTGTGCAAGGGCTGTGCTCCAATAGAGGGATGTACACCTTGAAAACATTTGTGTGAAGAGCAGTTGGAATATGTGCTAATTTAAAAATTAATAAATGTATTTTGAGAAATGCATTAACTGCTGTTTATGAAAGAAAGCAATGAAGTGAATCATGTGGAACTGCCTTTTGTCGCATCTAAGTAACTAAATACCATTATAGCACATGAGATTGCTGTGAAAGCTTTACAGTAATGTAGGTATGGTTGTTTATACGCTTATTAACTTGTAGTTTTTTTAGCTGTGGTGTGTGCAGAATGCTGCCAAGGTCAAAGTTGTTAAGCTGCCCCAGATAGTAATGAGAGAAATAATTATGATAGATAAAGCATTCTTTTTTTAATTTTTATTTTAGGTAATCTCTTTTTGGTTTTTTTGCCAGCATCATTGTAGAAAAGGATCTTGAAAGAGAAACTGGAGAATGCTGGGTTTGGAAACAGCATGAAATTAAGGAAATAGGATTAGAATTGCAGTCTTTGGTGGAGCTGTTGAAGATGGTCACCATACCCTTAGGATCCTATATGTTGCCTGGCTTTGTTATACAGAGGTTTGAAAAGTGAGAAGTTCAAACTTGATACAGTGAGCAAGGGAAAACTAATGGAGCACATTAAAAATGCAAGCTGACCTAGATATACTGTTGAATGGTGCCATGTGGTGTGCAGCTTTATATGGCGGTCTGTAGCGCCTCATTGACCAAAAGAAAATCTAGAAAAGCTGGTGATAATGCATTGTTTACAAGTCCAAAGAGAAGATAGAAGAATTGGCTGTCTTGTTCCATTTTATAGGTGATTTTAAGAAAAACAACTTTTTCACTATGAAAACAGCTGTTTGCATATGTATATATGCATATATATGTATATGCATATATACTTATATGTATGTATATGTGTATAACATTTTTTTAAAAAGTACAGAAATTACTTCTGTGGAATGATCAGTGTGTATGCCCCATTGCCACAAATGCACATCTGCTTTCTCCTCTCTTCTGTCAAAACTACATGTGCACAGAACCCTGGAAGATGGAAGAAAAATTAAGTCTTTTGTTGAGAGTTAGTTGATCAGAGCTAAATTCTTTCTTTCTGGAATATGGTGATACTCAGAATGGGAATGGATTGCAGAATCTGGCCATTCATTTTACGATATTTACTTAGGAATTAACTTCAAAGACCTGTTTCAAAAGGTGTCAAAGTATCAGAAAATGTTAATGTGATACTGTTTTTCAAATAATGAATATTAAAATAACTTTTAGCTGCTGTTTGAGACTTGATGTTAAGTCATTCATTTAAGTATTGAGACAGTTTCAACTTGGAATTACTGTCTTATTTATAAATACCAAAGAAAGCTTACAGAGGAAATGTTGACATCCCACCCCCACCCTCCCGCATCTGCCTTAGCTCTCCTCCTACCATGTAAGTACAGGCGTATATTATTGGGATGTTATATGTTTTTTAGGGCTAGGAGGTTTGAAATTGATTTTTTTTCCTAGGGCTGTATGTTATAATGCATTTTCAGTTGGTACAATAATAATAAAAAAGGCTTGCATGTACCTGTGATGCATTTGATTCCTCCCTGCAGTGACTCATTGTGGATCTCTTACAGCTAAGTGCTTGTTCCTTGTGATCAGAGGAAAATGCTACACACCTTCTGCTTCGTGCCTATTAAATTCAAGTTTCTATTGTAAGCAGCATTACACAGCTATCTTTGAGAATTAAAGGGGAAAAAATATCAGGAACAGTAAGTGAAGTGAAAATTCAAAAAGCCACATTGTTCCCCCTCTGCCCTAATGTCGATTTCTACTGCATTTCTGTTTTCATGCTTGCTTCTTCCAAATTTACGGATTTTTTCCCCCTATTCAGAGCACCTGCCTTTGGTACCCTGTTGAAATTAATGACTGTAATGGCAGTTGTTCTTTTCTGACTTCTAGAACCTAAATGATGGATACCAACCTTTTTAATCTTCTTATGTTAATGTATGGTTCCTTTATCAGAACCCTTTTTTTGAGTTGAAGAAGGGATTTTTTTTTTCTCCAATTTTGTTATCACTTTTCCCCCTCACCTTTTTCATTCCTTGAGGGACTGGTCTGGAGAACAAAGTGTCCATGTTCCTGGGAACAGAAATAGATTGTTCCATTCATAATTTAATGATCTATTTCTGTTTGGCAAAGTTAAGCACATGCTTAATTTCAAGTCTGTGATTAAATCTCACTGAATCCAGTATAACTTAGATGCTTTACAAAACTGTAGGTTTTATTCCCATCTCACCATCACATAATTCCTTCTGTCTCATTGCTCTTTTTTTTTTCTTTCCCCCCACCCCTTCTCCACCGTGCTGCAAGTTGACTGTGCTTAGTGTCAGCAGTTTATGTTCTGCATGTTTAATGAAGGCCACAGCTCAGCTCAGCATAGCCCTTCCCCTTACGCTAACAGAATTTTGATAAATGAGATTTCCTCATGTAGAGAGCCAAGAAGGGGCTTTGACGGGAAAAGACAGGGCATGAAATCAGCAGGTGTCAGGGTGTTCAAATTATAGGCATTTTAAACACAAAATAAAGAACTTGTTATGACTGTCTTCAAAATGTGTATCTTTCTATGCAACACAAAAAAGGATTTAACAAAATCCTTTAGCAAAACAAACGCAGATTCAGAAAGCAGTAATCTGAACCAACATATTCCTGCCTGCCTTTTTGCTCTGTATTCGCTGTGCCTACCACCTTAATTGTCAAAGTATGCTATATAAGCAATTGGATTACAATAATAATTGCTGAATTTAGCACATGGAAATATGTTTCAGTTGTGGTTTATATCCTGTGTTGACCTAAACCATGAGAATCTCTATTTTATGCCCACTCAAGCTGTTGACTGGAATGGAATAACAGAGGGAAATGGTCATACAGATAAAAACAAAATGCCAGCAGATACTGAATGAAAGCTTTTTGTCTGAGGTGCATTTCTAGGATCCCTCCTCCTTTTCCATTTATATGTTCACTTTTTTGATACTGCTCACTACGTTCCAGACTCCCACCCCTATCCCACTCTGAATTTCAGTCTTTTGCCTTCATGCAGATTTAGCTTGTTCAGTGACCGATTTCCTATTCAGACTATATTGGTTGTGTAAAAATTTTTTTTTAAAATGGTTTTGTGTGCTCTCATGTGCCAGTGAGGTATTGGATTGTTGAAATAACATCAGACTCTTCAGGGGAGATTATAATCTGACATGAATGATTGAAGGCCAGCAATGGATGGTGCAGACCTAAAAGTGGAGATATTTTATTACCTTAGCTAACATTTCATAAAAGTTTCTGCAGCTGTAGTGGATTAGAGATGAATTGTTTTTATTGGAGAGATGAAGAGAAAAGACAATTGGTATGGTTATAATAATTAATAAATAATGCAGTTAATTACTCTGCTGGCTCTCCAGTATGTTTAGAGATTAATTTAAATCAATTTGTATTCACTTATATTAAAATATTCAGAACTGTATTTTTATGTACACACAGAGAAAAGTAAAATGTATATACACAACTGTATTTAAGTGTGTATGTATAATTTTATTTCTTTTGTTTCTGTGTTTAGCTACATAGGGGTTGTTGGGGGTTTTTTTGGCAAGATTTTTGCATGGCTCGAAAACAGAGGCAATTGCTGATCTTGTAATTTTTTCATGAGTTGGTTCGTACTGTTATCTGTGCACTAAATCTTCTTGTAATGTCTGCAAAGAGTTTCTCAGAATTTTCTGCTTACCTCCAACTACTCTCCTTCCCTCATGTCAGCCAAGTGCTGATGGGACCTCTCCACAGTTGTGAGCAGCTCAGATTTGCATGGGATCACCCAATGGCATATTCTGGTGTACAAAGTTTTTCTTACAGAGTATATTTTTCATAGTTATTAAGAGATACGCTTTGTTCCCATTCCTTCTCATCCCATATTTGTATTAAAGAAAATATTCCAGCAGTCATTTCTTCAGGTTTTTACAGCAAAGCAATGTCACTTCAGGGGCTTCCAACACTAGTTGAAGACCTTAATCTATATTGTACCTTCTCCGTGTTTTATGGGGTAATTTGTCATATACCCTTTCCAAATCCTGAATTCCAATCTCTTAGCCCCCTGTGATCACAAAGAGTATTTATAGGCTTCTCAGGGAGGTGCTGGCAACTAGATGGCAAGCAGTCAGAAGTCTCAGTTCCTGTAAACTACAGGCAGAAAAGGCTCTTCCAAACACATGATCAGGCCTTTATGGCCATTGGGCGAGTGTAATGGCAGGTGCAATTAATGGCTCTTCTCTTACCCTTATTTTATTCTGCCCCTTATGTTCAGGGCAGAAGTGTTTGGGAAGTGGAGCAGAAGAACTTGGTGTCACTGCAACACTCCTCCCTGCGAGAAAACCAGTACTAATTCCAGGTGCTCCAACTCCTTCTAGGCCTTTATTTTGTGCTTTTCATTTTTGTGCCAATATGGCAGTCACAATTTTAAAGTCAAAATACAGGAATACAGAATTGTGTGGATCGCATTATCATGAGGCATATGTGTCCACGCACGCACATTGTGATGTGAGGTCTAGTTGGTGGTTGAGATGTGCAGAACTATTTGGTCTGTAAAGGATGTAGTCCACAATCCTTCCATTGGCTTTACCAGGGAGTCATGATTATTTGAAGTAGCTAGTGGTCTGTCAGAGTAATTTCAGACACCTTTTTCCTCATAGCGAGTGAGAGTTGGGATGAAAATAGTATTTGATAGGACTGTGCAGAGAATCAAGTTGGTACTCCTCCATGGCCAGCAAGTGGGAAAGTGTGGGGCAGCCCATGCTGATTTCGGTGGCATCAAGGTAGGACTTGAGTGTATACGAAAATACATCCTAGGAAAGAATCTGTGCTCTCATTTGTTTGGACTGTGCTCATAGCATTTTAGGATTATTGGAGAAAAACTGTGCATGGGTAATGTGCTATGATCATATCTCCATCAGATTTGAAATACACAGTCTTAGTTAAACAAAGAAAACCTGTCTTAACAGGAAAAAAACTATGTCCTTTCCACATTTGAGAGTTAAATCCTGTTTATTTCGTTTTAAAATGCAGGGAGTTGGCTAAAGATGGGTTACATTTTTTTAATCCCTCATCACTAAATCCCAGTAAATGCAGCCAAAGAAAGTTTTCTTTTGCATATTGCCACTTGCTTCCTTCAGACTACCAGGCAGAATGAAATCTTCAATCTAGAATAAAAATGTTTCAAAACTATGTAATGAAATCTTTCTACATTTTTTTTCTAAAATATTGAGTTAGCTTGTGAAATAATTGCAAGTAATTGCAAACAACAGCTTATAGGGCAGCACCTGGTTCTTTTTTTTTTTTTCCTACTGCAGCTACTGCCACAGTTTCTTTTTGTTGATCTTTACTGTGAATATACATTTTGCCAAAAAGCATTGCTCACTAAGGTTTGGAGTTAGTTTATGATATTATACAGTCATTTAAAGTAATTATACTCTAAACTATGACAAACAGTGTAATTTGGAGATTGCATTCCATACATACCCTTCCATCGTGTTCTGGCAAAGACCTTCCTTCTGCTAAATCTGATAAAATATACGTTTCAAATCCCAAATGTGCACATGCATAAAAAGCAACCATACTGAGAATGCCTGTCACTTCATGGCATTGGCCAGGATATCAGAGCTTTACCTTTACATCTCCAGAATGCAATTAGGTGCTAAACTGCAGCGTTAGCCTTGTGCCTGGGTGAGCAGTGGCTTGTCTGAACACACCCTGCACTCTGTGAGCTGGGTGCTGCAGCCCTGAGTTCAGGGTGCCACATTGGGCAGTGTGCTTCTGCTTAACCTTAAATATGTCAAGAGCCCTCAATTACAGTGCTTTCCAAAAAACAGAGGTAGGTGGAACCTCAAGTCTCCCCAGAACTAGGTGCCACAGTGTGCAAAGTCTGAAATGAACCTTTTGTGAGGCCCAGATGATTACTGTGCTTTAGCAGAAGAGAAGGGTTTGGCTTCTCCATTTGCTACTGGCACATCTTTAAGCTGTGTGTATGTGGCGGTGGGTAGGGGGAGGGGAAAGCCTGTGAGGACTGGACAAATTTCTAGCTCGTTCTCCAGGTTAGAATTGTCTCTTCTTATTTTAGTCTTGCACTTATAGTTTTGCTCTGCGAAGTTTTTTGAATCCAGCATGTTCCAATTTAGAAGCAAAAGATGGTATTTGCTACATTCAAATACACCCGACCATTGCACCACATACTTCAGCTGCCCTGGAATGTCACACTCAGGGCTTGCTCATCTCTGAGTTTTGATAATGAGATGAAAGGTGCAGAAGAGGGCCAGTGTTGAATGGAAGTTCATTGTCTTGGTCTTTGATTTATCCCCTTATCTAGATGTAGAATATCTTACGCTTAAATATTTTAGTAACATAGGGGAAAGAACTGTGAAGTAATACGTTTTTCTAAATTTAATTTTCAAAATGCCAACAACCTCGGTACATTCTGGGACATGTAACCTCAAAGCACAGAGAGTCTGAGTGAGCCACTTGACTATGTAAATTGATCAAACACCAGTCGGTAGATTGAAGTGTACATATTTGCATATGTACACTTATATATGACACTTAGTCTAGAAGAGAGTGGATTTGCTTTGCTGGAAAGATGTTCAGTAAAAGTGAATATGACCATTTTGACATCTATGCCAATCAGTATAAGAGCAGCTTGCCTTGTTTCTATAATTGGTTTTACCCCCTTGTCATTTTAGTATTAAAAAAAAAAAAATTAGGCAAGAGGCCCCAAATAACAGGAAATAAGGTTGAAATGCAGTGTTATCTGTTAGTATTTCAAAGTTACAGCTCCCTACTGTGCAGTAAGTTTGTGCTAGGAGATGTAAGTGGAAAAGCTAGGTTCAGTTTCTGTCAATTTTGAGATTTCTTTATGCATACATTCTGAATTTTCATGTGTTCATTGAGAACATCTAGCAAAAGGCTTATGTATATATAAAGTTCCAACTGTGTATCTGTAGCGCTGTACATGCTCAATTGGAAGTAATAAAATCAAGGATTTTCTATACCTTGGGTCCATTTTGTGCATACTAGCAGCATGGGTAGCTGTAATAGTAAACTCTTCAGTGAAAATAAAATAAGCTTGAGATTGTCACTGTAGATTGCTCATAGCTCTGCTTGTTGCTTAAGTGTCACTGCTGAGCTGTAAGAAAGAGCATAATAAATTTAGGAAGAGTATTGCGGGTGCCAGTCTTCAGAGTTTCAAAAGGGCTGTGCAAACATCTGGTGCACAGCTCCTCCGTCCCAGGGGTGGCACCTGCCATGCTGAGCAAAGGGGAAGTTCCCATTTTCAAGTCACTGTGTGGCAATGGAAAAACAGGTTTTTGAAATGAATTTTGTAAGTTAGACTATTAGATATTCAAAATTGTGATGTTTCTGGAATTCAAAATGCTTTATAGTAATTCATATTTATGTTTCATATTTATGTTTATGGATATGAAAGAATTATTAAAGAGATTGCAAATTGTTTTTATTCTTACATATGATCTTGAAAATCAGAAAGGAAGCAGTATTTCGAAACTGAAGTTGTTTTAAAGGGCATCTATGTTAGCGTTTTTGTTCTGTAGTTGTATATCATCATTCCAGACTTAAAAAGGCCTTTTAATAGGTGGAACCAGTCTGCAAGGAAATTGTAAGGTAGCTGATGTGATGAATGGGTGTCTAATTCCAAAATACTATTTGGACATCATCCAGATTTTGGAATAGGTTTGGAATATCCAGGCTTTCAGGGAGAGCTTAATAAGCAGTTTCAATAATTCATTTAGAGAAAGCACTTTCTGTGACCATTTTCTGTATTCAGTTACTTCATTAATTTGTCTCATTTCTTTAACATTGTTTGTAGAAGAAAACCATGACATTTTACTAACCTGTCTTTAAGATTATGTAAGTTATTTAATAATGTGGATTTAAAAGTCCTAGATAACCAAAGATTATGTAATTTCTTTGGTTTTGTCCATATACTAAGAAATGAATAAGCACATGTAGCCTGCTTTCATTCATGCATGTGTAGCAAGGGAATGAGAATAACTACGTGTAGAACCAATTGCTTCCCGTATATTTAGAGTAACTTTTGTGATAAGGGAGCTCTAATTGCAGGTTTTTTTGAGACCATGTATGTTCTTCTTGCAGTCTTCCAAACAGTGACTAAAATGCAGAGTATTGCAGTCTAATAAGAACTCATAACAACTGTATTTTCTCTTGAATGGAAAACTCTGTTCCTTGAGGACATTCGTATCCTGATGTTACAGGTGTGGTTGTGCTGAAAGATCTGTGGAAAAAAAATGAGGCATTGTTCCTGTTAATGGTAGAATCTGGATAGTGTAGGAGGTATTTTACACTAAAAGACATTGGCTTTAAGGATTTTGTGGCTGAAACATAACGCATATTTCCCCAACTCTATCCCTACCCCCTGAGAAAGAAGGAAGTGGGACATGGGAAAACAGCATTCTAGGGAAGACATTTATCCTCCCAGCTTTGTCTTAGTGCTTCTGTTTCGCTCTGGAAAAGTAGTAACTGAGTGTTACTATGATGTTACATCTGTACAATTTATCAAAACTTATGGGAATTTACTTAGGTTACAGAAGGCTCATTAGTCGTCAAGTCAATTGAACATAGGTCATAATTATTACACTATTAGAGCATTCTTGAAAATGATAAATAAGAGGACTGGATCTGCTGGAATAAAAGAAAAGTATTTTAATAAAAATGTCGGTATTTTAACATCCTTCAAGATCTGCAAAACAAACGTGAACCTGACTTTCAAATAAATTACAGTACTGCACTGATGATAAAAGTTCGGTGATAAAGGGATACTGCTGCCTAATTTTTTAAACATAAACCAGTGTAATTGTGAAGGAAGGGACTGTATTTCTGTCTATTTCTCTAGGACTGTCATTGAGGACATGAAAAGTGTGCATCCGGGAGAGAATTGCTGTGTGACTAAACTTTGTAACATGTTTTCAATAGTCTTTAAGTCCCTGTTTGAGCAGTAGTGGCTTATGGATCTCTACTAACCACTTGCTCCAGAGAATGCATCTTCCCATCAGTTCTTGGATTTATGTCACATACCTTTTCTGTGTATTGTTCTTATGCACTGAAACACCATGATAGTGTGCAACACCAGCAGAGTTATATTCAAAGAAGCTAAGACTAATTTGCAGAATTGTCCATTATTACTGTAGAGCTGAAGTTGGTGATGAACCCATGCTTCTCCTGCCCCCTCCACTGTTTTTCTCTGACTACCATGTTGTATAGTTTATTTTTATAGTTTGGCAGACAGGCATTGTCTAAGACTGTGAGAATGTGTCTCATAATGTGCAAGGCAGCTGCACCATGTCACATTTGCACTTTCTGAACATCAACACAGAAATTCCCTTGCCGGATTGAAATTTTCATGCAGCTTGGAGACATTAAAATACTGCATCTCTAGAAAGTCTTGGTTGCTTTTGGCATATTGATCATGGATGAAAAGAAGTGTTGTGTCTGAAATTCAGTTCTAAATACTGTAGATTTAAAATTGGTTTTTATGGTTGTATTTTGTTTGGATGCTGGTGGAGGGGTTTGTATAGCATGTTCTCCTTCCATCTGAAGTTCTGGGACCTTGTCTTAATAGCTGCTGTTCACAGAACCTTTCATATTCCCTGTGAAATTTCTTATATAGGACATGATTTTGGATGTTGTTATTAGATGAATTGTCCTTTTCTCAAAAATATGAACTACAGTGTGTGTTTGGATGTTCCATCAAGCGGGCAATATGCAAAGCATAGGCTAAGGTTTTGATGATACTGTGTGATGAGCATGCTTTTTACTTGCTCTGTCAGATCAGCTGAGTGTGCTCATGATGTAAAGCAATTTTGCAGAATTTGAGTTGTGTGATCCTCAGGATCATCTCTGCATTCTTTATGTTGGATGACTATTAAGAGATTCTTTGATAGATGTTACTGTGAATGGTGTTTACTACTCCTAGCTATTTACCAGGAGTCAAGAACCTCATAACAGATGTCGGTAAACTGCAGTAGCCCAGAAAGTCATAGTTTAACCCATGGAATTCAGTGTGAGTTAGAGTATCCCAGTGCAAGTTTACATTCTCTTATCATTATTTTTCTGTAAAAGCAGCAAAGCAGTGAGGTAGACAGACAGAACAGCCCTATCCTTCATCATCCAACCCTAACGGTTCATCAGGAACTGTAGTGCTAGGACAAGGAGGAATGACTTCAAACTGAAAGAGAGTAGGTTTAGATTTGATGTTAGGAAGAAATTCTCTTCTGTGAGGGTGGAGAAGGACTGGAACAGGTTGCCTGAAGAAGCTGCAGAAGCCCCGTCCTTGGAAGTGTTCAAGGCTAGGTTGGATGGAGCTTTGCCCAACCTGGTCCAGTGAAAGGTGTCCCTGCCCATGGCAGGGGGATTGAAAGTAGATGATCTTCAAGGTCCCTTCCAACCTAAAACATGATTCTAACCTGCCCCAGCAAGGGCTTTTGGAATTGGGCTGTAAACACCTTGGCCCCTGTAGGTGAAACAAATTAATAACAAGGCTGTTCGCACCTCAAAATAACTCACCAGTTCCTGGGAAGGCTTTGTATTACAGGCTGCCAAATCCTTCAGCTTTTGGTTTTGCCAGATGTATCCGTAGAGAAATTAGGGAGACGTGTACTTTTACAAAATTGGATTTGCTCTTAGCCTGCTTTTTCACAGAGAAGTTTGTTAATTTTATAAAGCTGCATGCTGGTGTCCAGGAAAAGAGAAAGATAAAGAGGAAGAAGAAAAGCAGAGCAGAAGCATTTCTTGGCACATAGCGATGTGAAGGGCAGTATTGGTGGGCCTTGTTCAGTGACTCATGCTATGCTTCCCTCAGATTGCAGAAATGAAGAAACCTCAATAGCTCTTGAAAACTTCTTATGACCAGTAAATGCAGTGCAGAAAGAAAAGCAGTGTCTGTAGGGCTTTATAAGTGTTCCTGTAACAGCATTTAACTTAGTGGTTTTTTCAACATAACCTGTTATGACCTAGCTCACTGGCCTTTATGCACTTTGCTGGGGTTTGTACAGAACAGGACTGAAATCAGCTATCGCAGGAGGGAAAATAAAATTTTTTTCAAGTTTTTCTATCAGTTCAAAGCCGAGATTTAAAGCCAATTTTTAATGGCTTTTTTTTCCTTTTGATTGGCTTTGCCCCAAGTCACATCGTTTTCAGTGATTCTGTTGAGAGTAACACAGTGCCTGACATTATAAGGGATAATAAGTTGGAATTTGGAAAGAGTCCTCCATCTATTTGTGTGAAATAAGCAGCTTGGAAGGTGAAGCAGCAGAGTAACACCAGGATTTTAACACAGTGAAAATTTTATTTGCATAATTACTCCATACCAGGTTTTTTAAAAACGACAGTTCAAATGAAAAGTGAGTTAAGATTGAAGGTGCTTGGAGGGTACAGGTGCTAGGTTTTTTGTTCTGCTGCTCTTAGCAGAAGAAACAAGCTTTGGCCCTGGTAAACTCCTCAGTGGCACAGAAGAAAGAAGCATCACAGAAAACTGGGTAATTGCCACGTCTTTGTGAACATACTACTCCATTGAGGGGAAGGAAACAGATCCTCCATCGGCATTTCCAGTGTGAAACAGCCTCAGACCCTGCTTTCCCCTTCCCACTTGTGCTGTGGCTGTAGCAGCTTGTGTATGGGAGATCAGTAGTATAGATCTTATGGATGACATGGGGTAAGGAAGGTGTTTGTCCTATAAATACACAAGCTTTTGTTCTAATTATTAATTTGCAACAATGCTTTAATAGCAATTTGTTCCCTTAGTTGCTCTGAATGGAACGCTGCTGGCACACGGAACTATGTAATGAGACATTATACAAGATGGATTTAATAATAAAAAAAAGCTCTTTATATCTTGTTCAGCTCCATTTTGGGAAGCAAGGATGGGAATATCACCACTGATTAAATGTATCTGGTAGTATCTCTGCCAATGGAAAAAAAAATGTGCTGGGGTAGAAATTCGGAAGTGGTTTAGAGAAAACAGTTAGCGAAGCAAAGAGGTTAGGAAGAAGATGAAACATCAAAAGCTATTTTAAAATGATGATGTGTTCTAGCTAAAATAATGTGTAAGCTCTCAGGCATTTAATACAAGGAGGTAAAAGCAACCCCCTCCCTTTAGACCAAAATAGGTATGTAGCTTGCCTAAACTTTGCTCCCAGAAGGTCTTGATTTTTTACCATTTTGTGCTATTTAACCTTATTCTTGGTAAAACTTGTGGTGTAGTGCTAACAAACAGTAGGAATGCACTATGCTGATGGTCTGGTTGTGTGTCCAACTGCCCTTTTTCTTTAGCAGCATTTCAGTCTTGTTGGGATTGAACTAGAAAATATGCTCAACCTGAGTCTGGACAGCATGAACTTAGAACATTTTGCATAGAATTTCAAAGGAGTTAATTTGACTGTTAAGTTTCAGAAGGCTTGCCCCCGGTTTATATTGTATTTGAAAATTTCAACTGTGCTGAAGTAGTGTTGTGGAAAATCTTTTGAGTTCATATCCTGATTCCCAAAACACTATTCATGCCCTAAATTTCCTACTGGTGGGAGGATCCCGGACTGTGTAGAGCTGTCACACTCCTGCCCTGTAGGGTAAGCAGATCCGAGGAGCGCACACACACAGGCCTGGGATGGTCCCACCACCATCCATGGATATTTATTCCATGGGAACATGACTCTGAATTCCAGAATAGGGAGTTCTTGGAGCAGGTAGCTCACCTGAAATTAGTCCTGCACCACCAGTTTGAGAACTGTGGGTGAGAACATGTATCTGGGAGCTGATAGCCTTAATTTGGTGTAATGGCCTTGGAGAATTTTTGTTGATACTCCCATTTGCTCAGATTGAGCACAAGAGACAGCAATGTGATGTTAATTTACTTTTGTCTCTTTGTTTAGCAAATGAAACGTTTGTTTTATGTTCAAATGTATATGTAGGGTTTTAATCTGGATGTATTAAACAGACAACAAATAAAAATTATGCTTTGTGGGCATCTCACTAGTGTTGAAAAACAGAAGGCTAATGCCTGCAGTAAGCAGCACCATCTAAAGCAGTACCTGACTGTGTTAGATCTCATAAATTCTTTATACTTAAAGGAAAAGAAATTCTGCTTGCTCTGACATGAAATGTAAAACTTTCTACCTCGAGCAACAAACCCATCTGTCAAAGCTAGTCTGTAAAGCAGAGCCCCTCTGGATGATCTGAAGGGCAGAAAACAGCTGTGCTATATTCTAGGCTCACATTTGTTAGCAAATAGTCTTTGAGTAATATTCATCGATGCACTGGTCTTCCTTTAAGAAAATTCTAGCAGGTTGCATGTATATGTGCCGTGAAGTTTAGCCCCATAGAACAAGTTTGGAAAGGCAGAAGGAAATGGAGACCTGCCAAGCTTGTTGGCTGGAGTCATGGACAAGAGCAAGGCCTGTCTGAACTGCCACTCAGTTTTTATTCTGCGAGTTTGCAGGGTTGGTGATTAGAGTGGCTTTCGCCCAATTATGCTGTGATTATTCCGCTGCACTGTAATTGACTGGGGAGATATGCTAATACCTGTCATTTGGGATGATAAAAGATGAGCGGAGGACGCAATGCATTATTTAGCTGGCTGTGTGATAGATGAGGGATGCGCAGAGTGCTTTAATTGCTGAGAAGAGAGGTTAAGCTGAACGAACGGATGAATTAGAAATGAGGTTTTTTATGGCTTGTGGAAAAGTGAAATAAAGGGAAATGTGCTTTAAAACTGTAGCAGCAGATAGAAGCAAACATAACAAGACGAGGTCTTTTAGGCAGCTTACTCTCTTAATTTAAATATATAAGACAAAACACCCTTTAGTGTTCAGTAAATAATAGTAACAATAATGATAAGAAATTCTCGGTGAGTTCATATCCTTGCCAAGAAAATTGTTGTAAAAGGAACTGGTTTTGTTTGAGGTACTGTTTGGTGATTTGGAGCCTTTTCAATTTCCTTTTCAATTCAGACCTTTAAAACCTCATTTCTAAGGGCTGTTGGTACCACTCTTGAACAGTGTTTTTGTGCGTAGGTCAGCTATAGATTTACATAAATAATATCAGGCACACACATACATATATACACACACACAAAATCTCTCGAGTATATGTGTTACATAGTTAATAAGTGTACAGAGAGAGACGTGAGTTAAAATGAATATTCATAATGGTTGGAGGAGTGTAGCAATGCAATTAGCAACAGTATACAAATAACTCACAAGTGACAAAGCTCTTTACCCTTTGGGTGGGAAGGTCATTAGAAACTGTATCTTCTTTTAAAAAAAGAATTAGCTACTGAAAAACAATGAAGGCGACCAATGTGTCATTCTCCTCATATACATGGGCCTTTACTTCTGGTTCAGAAAAATATTTGAAGTCTGTTTCATAAAGACATGTGGCAGATAGGTTTTTGGAAAGGACTTCCAATTTGCAGTTAGAAAAATAAGGTATCTGTCTGTATTACAACCAAACCTTTATAAAAGGGAGGAAATTATCTACAATGTGGTTGACTTTTCCCCAAACCTGTCTAACTGCTGGCAGGCTGCTGCTTGTCCATTGCGGTACATTTTTTTTTTTCCCAGAAAATACTGGCTCTTGAGCCTTTATTATTGAACGATAATGAATTTGTCTAGAGTGCCATGCCTGGTGAGCGAGATGCCAGCTCGATATGGATGCAATATGTATTCTGCTGCTGAAGTAGAGTCTGCAGGGCCTGATCACTCCCCCAAATATATTCATCACCTTGTTCTTTCTACCATTCACCAAAATTTCTTTATGACTGATTTTCATCATCTTCGTTGGGGACTGGCAACTTATTTTACAACTGTGCCACTTGTTAACTTAATTTTTTTTTCCTTAAATTAGCTTTAACATAGCAGTTTATAAGGCAGTTTGCTGCTTTTATGGAGCAGTTTATATTGCTGTGTGCTGGTTAGTATAATTTTTCTAAAATGACCATTTGTATTTCAAAATGTGAATGCTTCTGGTTTTACCTTGGCTTCTCTCCATTAGTTGAATGGATACAGCTCCCAGAAAAACTGTGCATCTTTGAGGAAAAAAAGCAATAAAATGCTCTAATGTTGTTGCTTTATGGAGTGTTATAGAGAAAAATCTTAACTCTTAAAAATCCCTTATTAACCATTTTCAAATAAAAGAGAAAATTTATTCTACATGGATTTTCTGGTCCAGAGAGAGACCCAGGCAGTTTTAAGGTGGGATACCCCTAACAGCAGCCAGTGCTGGGGAGCGTGGCCAATGCTTGGCACACTGCTGGGATCTTTAACATCTGTGCAGAGCCGATCAGAAAGAACACTGTAACAGCGTGGTCTAATGTAGCCTAAACTGTGGTCCTGGTCTGGCAGCACACTGGTGAGGAGAAGCTGTGGAAGGGAGCAGGGGAGCTGCTGCTCACCATGGGTCCCAGATGGGACTGGGTGCCTCCAGCAGGTGTTCAGAAGCAGCAGGATGGACCTATATGCCATCAGCCTGGTAACCTCTGACATGGCAAATCCCTTTTATTTTAGTCTAAATCCTTCTGCCATCTTTGTGGTTTGTAGCCTCTTAGAATTTTCCCTTGTTCTCTGGGTTGTGATGGACCCCTGCAATTGGGAAGGGAATGGGGCCCGGACCTGTTTTCTTGCAGATAGCATCAGCACCTTGGGAAGTGATCTTATCCAAATGCGTATGTGCAGTCAGCTGTTCATCTGCTTTGTGTAAATATGTGTAAATACAATGAGGATAAGGCTGGTAACTTCTTTTCAGGCTCTTCTAGCCCAAATTCCCTGCAAAGCAGTACTTTCATTGTTATGCCGTTTACAAAGCATCCGATGACTTTCAGTATGTTGTAACTATGAGATCAGCATGCAGTTTAGAGTATCTTCTTACTTCTTGAACAATAAATTTTAACTTACCCAGGAAAATAAAAATCACTTAGGATACAACAGCAAGGTATTGTTGAGAGTGAGCCATTTTTCATTACCCAGCTGTACCAGTTAAAGATTCATCATTGTTATATGTATTGTGTGTATACAAGTGTGTGTTTTTACATAAACATGTAGATACATGTGTAACACACATGAAAGAAATTAACTGTGTTCTATTTTATTGTGATATAAATGTGTATCTGTCAGAGATTTTCAGCTTATTTGGCTGTGCCCTAAGAGGTACCTACAACAGGTACAGATGGGAAGATTACTTAAATTAATGCCCTATATACTTGAACTAAACACGTTCCTTATGATCAGCTGAAATGAATTGGAGGAAGGAATAGAGTGTTAGTTCATAGTAGTTAATACTTGTTATTTTTTCTTTAATACATTGTTAGGTCAATTGCAAAACTTTAGTCCATGGTTGTCACTTGGCTTATTGCTGTTTCTCTACTTTTAAGTATCTGTAATTTAGATTCTCAGGCAAAAATAACTTTATTTTGTTACTGATAAAAGATGAAACATATTTGACTGACATTGTTGGAAATAAGCGGTAAGAAACTTTAACAGATCTATCAATCAAAACAGCAGCTTTATTTCTTGTATTATTAGCTCCTGAGGCTTTGCTGCAGCACATGAGAGGTAATTTCTTACCACAGGCTTTTCTTACTGTGCACTTGATGTACTTCTGGGGTGGGCGGTGAAAACTGTACATTTTATTTTGTTTTCAGTGTTTCAGTCATAAGGTTTTGATGATCTCAGCTTGTTCCTTTAGTAGGTCTGTCTGGGTATGATCTAAGAAATCTTGGAAACCCACTAAGGCAATAGGAAACAGAGGTCAGGAGAGAATGGAGTAATTTTTTAGACTTAAAAACACTGGGGGTGGGAGGGGAGCAGAACTGCTCTTATAATGCTTTATGAAAGCAAACCATCAACAAAACTTGACAATTTCAAAGCATCCTTTTCAGTTTTCCATCAGGGCTCTATATACATTTTGCATGCTGCTCTAGGCTCAGTTTGTGAAGTGTGCTCTGGATTCTGTGAGTGATGCTTGTGGTGGTTTTTGATCCCTAGATCAATCCCAGTGATGGGGTTTTATTGAAGCCTCTAGTGGGTGAAACACAAGACAGGCCAACAGTAGCTCCTTTGATAGTGCCTGGGTAGCACACTAGAAGAAGTAGTGATGTAATCCAGAAGAAGCTGTTTGGGAACCACAGAAGGCAGTACTGGAGAGAACACTTTCCTTGACTCGTCTGGCACAAACATGGACCTGGTATAGATTTTTATTCAGAAAGAGGGAGGGAATTCCTCCTCCACCCTATATTTTTTTCAAACCATTTTAAACATCACCCCAAAGCCCTCCATCTTTGAATTTCAAATTGCTCAGCTATATAAAAATGAATAGACATGATTGTATGTAAAGCCAGGCACATGATTCCAGTGCTTCGATTTGGACAGAAACCTCTGTGTTCTTGTAACTGTGTAAATATGCACACACACACACAATATACACACAATAAGAGTTTTCTTATCCCCGATGAAAAAAGACTTTTTGTGCTTCCTGAAAGATAAAACTAGCATAAAGTATAAGAGGCCAGGCCCGAGATTTGGGATAGAGATGTTATTCTGAACTGATAAAAACAGCTTTGAGTTAAGAAGTCTGTAGGGAAGGTAAAAAAATAGCAATTTGTTTCCACCTAACAATACTATTAAAAAATTTTGAACTTAAAGGGCAGTGAGAGCACTAAACTGTGAATGGCTTTCCTTTATACTCTTTAAAAATGTATTTGTTGTTCTGTATTAAACATATTTCAAAGATTACTGAGGGATTTGATATATATTCAATAATGCCCATGAACCGTAATTGCTGAGTCATGATGCAAAGTTAGCTTTTTGGTGGGAGATTGAAGGGAAGTATGACCAGCATTGTGTTTTCAGCTTAAAAAAAGACATTCCAGCAATTCTAGGTAGACAGGGGAACAGAAAGCGCTGCTGTTTGGAAGCCTGGAATTTTGATTTCTCATTTGTTGTAAATGTTTCAGATGATAAAAACAAAAACAAAAACACTTTCTAAGAGTCTAAACTATTTTAGGGGGAAGGTAATTTACTTCTGTGGTTGTTGCTTAATCAACATCTACTCTGCCACTTCACATCAGCTTCTGTCCTTTCCAAGTGAATTAGTTCTTTGGGCAGCACGTTAAAAGGAAGTGTATTGTTCTTGGCAGGGCACTTGAATTTCTAATTACCAGATTCCTGCCTTAATTGCAATTACCTGGACATCCAGGCAGGGTGAACTTTTGGAAAAGAATGTAATTAGTGCAGAAGAAACCTCACTGCCAACTGCTTGTCTGGACATCTACACTAAGCAGAACCTTGATAAGTTCACATCTCTGCAGACAGGCTATCAATCCATGGAGATGCTGCCCAAATTGTGTGCAAATCTGTTGCAATATGTATGATTACTATATTGTCTTAGACCCATTGTACAGTTAAAGGCAACTACTGACTTTTTTGTTTCCACCTCAGTTCAGGGAGGAAGAGGGACTGCTCTCAGAGAAATGTCCTTGCTTTTGTAGGTGCTCACCAGTAAGGAGCTCATCAGATGCAGAATTTGTTTGAATAAATGGCAATAGTAAATTGTGATCTGTGTGAGATAAATGAGGTGCACAGAGTAATTTAATTCAAGTAAAAATAAATTAGATCCTTTCTTTCTAATAACGTTTGCAGTCAGCCATTCTTTGCGTACAGCAACAAAACCAAAACGTTGCCAGTCCAGAAGAAATCTTGCAAAACCACACTTTTGAGCAGAGGTGGAACTATGGGGAGGGTAGTTGTTAATACAAGTCGTAGCAAATCCTGATTGTAAACTGAAATCACTTGGCTTAAGGGCCTCCGGAAAGGTTTACTGCATCAGGCTTTTATTGTCAGCTCCCTTGTGTTGGCTCACAGGAAAATTAAATTTAATTGATGAAAAATTAGGGGAAAGAAATTAAGGAATTAGTGCTTAAAAAAAAAAATTACTGAAAACCATCTTTCTGTAATTGCGACCTTTCAGTAATTCAGCTTTCAAATAATGTTGCTGATGAGGACATTGGAAAACTTCTGTGTTAAAATATTTTATGTACTTTGTAGGGGCTTTGATTCTTTCCTTGATCCTTTTTAATAAAAAACAAAAAAAATCCGAACCTCACAGGAACATTGATGTGATTGATCCCTTTGAGGTCAGGGACGGACACACTTTGTCTCCGTGGCGGTAGCCAGTTGTAACATATCGGTGTCACTTATTGATGGACTGAAAATAAGAGAGCCTCTCAGATAAGTGCTTTCTGTTTGTATAGAGAGACTTATAAAACTGCTTTGTTCTTTCAAAAACGCAGTTAAGAGCACTTCAAATGAGTTGCTCAAATGCTAGGCTTCCCGATCTCACATAATGGTGAAAGGGTTGTGGTGGGAAGGGTAGTGGTGGTGTAAAATTCTTCCAGTTGCTTTGAAATAACACAGGGCTAGAGGAGACGAAAGAGGTGGGCTGATGAAACCCTGGTGAATAGTTAACTGGTTTAAATTCAATCACTGGGCTGTTCAAGTCGTTAACAAGTGCATCAATATGGTTTTTATTAACAAAAGTTTTCCTGTCACATATGGTGTGGTTGGCAGCAAGAACTTATTCTCAGCCAGCCTGGTTGTATATACAAACCCTGTTCAACCAGATCCCAGGGGCTGTTGCCCATCCCTCACCTTTGCTAGAATAGAGAGAATACTACAGGTTTTGGGAGGTGATTCACAGGATTCAAGGTCAGCAAGCTTGATGGTCTCAGTACTGCGGGTTCTAAATTTTGCATTTGTGAACACAAGGTGGTTTAAAAAATACGTCTATTGCAAGGTTTTCCTTATCATTTTATATCTCTGCTCCCTGTTTAGATTTGGCTATTCTCAGTCTTAGCAGTCATACTCTTTTTTCAGACAAGTATTGTTGGAGAAAGTAATGGGTTTTTTTCTGTTTTAGCAAGAATATAGATTTCTATGCTTCTTGTGCTTGAAAATAATACACATATATTAGTATTGGGCAGAATATTGGAGAGTGTGTGTGATACACATGCACACAGACGGCCAAAAGGTTGAAAGACAAGTTATGTTTTTTAGGTCCTATGTTGAAACACTATAAAGCCCTTTCTTTGCAGGCTTCTTAGGACTCATGGAAAATCAGAGTATTTTTACAGGATCTCAAGCACTATTAATTTTGAAAAGCCTTGGCAAGAAGCATGGTAACAAATATACTTTGAATATCAGACAAGCAGTTTTCTCCTGTCCTTTGAAAACGGGTAGGAGAAGGGAAGCCTAGATGTATACCAAAAGCATAGTGCAAAAAAAATCCACCCCCAAAACATACAAGCAAACAAACAAAAAAGACAATTTGCAGGATTTCTTCCTTGTTTTAATTTTGGTGGTCTTATAACTGTAGCACTAAAAGAGTTG
Organism: Formicarius rufipectus; assembly: GCA_013399695.1. Classification (NCBI taxonomy): domain Eukaryota; kingdom Metazoa; phylum Chordata; class Aves; order Passeriformes; family Formicariidae; genus Formicarius; species Formicarius rufipectus. The sequence continues at coordinate 2,486,544 of VXAU01000433.1, read as the reverse complement.
CATGTGTGGATATAGTTCCCAATTGTTACAACTAAGCAGAATTCGCTAGATGAGAGCTCAGTGGCTGCTTGCCATGGCTATGGCTTCTAGCATCAGCAGAGTTGTTAAGATGTCTTTGCCTGGTGACTTCACACAGGAAACCTTAAGAGTTATTTTTAGCATTCTCATATTTTTTTTAATTTGCATGGTTGCTGGTAATAAGTGGCATATTTCTTTTATACCCCTCCATCTTTCTCTAGGAACAAACACAGGGTATCTTTTGTTTTCTTTGTTGTTTGTATTTTTATGCCCTTACTGTATCTCCTTCTGCACTGCTAAATATACTTCCTCATATCTTTCTTTCCAAAAAAAGCATGTAGTGCATTTCATTGTTGAAGACCACGGGGAGAAAAAGGAAATTTTCCTCTGTTTCAATGTGTGCATGACAAAGGGTGGATGAAAAAGACATACTTCTAATTGGTAGTTTTGCTGTTCCCCATAAAAGTAAATTAAACCACAAATTCTAGAAAGTGAAAGTGGACCTGGATAATATTTTGCTTCATAGTCTGAGCAGGTTTTAATATTTGTGGTTAAATTCACGGTGTGTATAATATTGAAGTACTAAGTTGTACCTAAAGCTGCTGTGGAATCAAATAGAGAATCCCTTTGACTTCCCAATTGCTCAGAGTGAGCAAAAGGCCATCTCATCTAAGGATGAATGGGGGACTGTTTGCCCCAGGATGATTGCTGGTTTTGCACCTAGGCTAGAATGCATCTCTTATTGTATGTGTCTGTGTGCCGCTAAAGTGAGCAGAGTAGACATTATGATTTGCACTTTGTTTCCTTTTGTTTGGAATTCAAAGGCCATCCCTAATTGATGGAGGTTTCCTTTACGATGCACTTATTTTCAAATCCATCATGCAGTGCTTGTGCTGCCCCTTGCCTTCGTTGATGTGCTGGTCTTTGACCCAGAACTGGTAAATGAACCCTGCAGGGAAATCATTAGAGAATTGGAACAGTTGCAGTGGAGGGACCAAGGGTCAAACCATTACCTCCCCGTAGGACCGTCGACTTAAATTGGACTTCTTGCTTTTCGGAAGCAGGTCAAGTGTCAGGGACAGCTGAAATGGTCAGGTACAAACCGATACAGATCATGGACACAGGTTGGGGGTTTTAGCTTAAAAAGTTAGGGCTCGGCAGACGAGATTTAGTCTAATGATGCCTTCTCCATTTCACTCCTTTTTTTCTCCCTTTAAAAAGCAAAATTAAAATGCTAAGAAGTCAACAGGAGCCAACACTCTGACATTAATGTGCTATATGTGATCTTTGGGCATATTCATAATTTTGGTTCAACCTTTTTAGCGTTTTCTTGCAGTTTTCTTTGATTGAAAAATAACATTATATTTTGTAACAAGAAAATACCTCCATAATTCATATTAAAAATATACCTTCTGCTCTTTTTTTCCTTTCCTCAACTGTTCTTTGCATAATTTTTTCATATTCTTAATGAACATAAAATTACCTTTTTCAGACTGTACAAAAGAAGTATTTCCTGCTCACAGAGGAAAAACTCCACAGTAGTGGATCTATGGCAGGGAAATATACTGCTGAATATGAGAAAATATTTAAGAATTTAAATGAGAAATTTGGTGTCCTTGAAATGTTTTTATAGCATTTTCTGTAGTTCTAAATTAATAACTATGCAAAATAAGTTTCAGATATCAAAGTGCCAAAAAGCCATGGATGTCATGCTACTGAAATACAACTACACACACTGAAAAATAAAATAGATGATACAGAGGGTGGGAAGAAAGGAAAAAAATATGAGTCTGTGAAACCTAAAGTTCTCATTGTGACATAAAAGTGCTGCAGAGACCCCTGAGAAACATCCTTCTCCTTGTCTCTGTGCACTGCCATAGCACACAGCAGTTAGTAGGTTTAGGTCACTCTGACTTGTGTAAGGAATTCTTCTTTTCTGAAATCATTAATGAGGTACAGGAATTAACACAAATCTATGTCTGAGTGAGTGGGCTGAAACCCAGCTCTTCTTCTGAAACGGGTGGCAGAGCAGTGTTTCTACAGAAGTAAATGTGTTTTGATCAGGGAAGATAAATTAATTGCAACGTGTCTGATATATAAATGTTTTAAAAATACTAATAAGAAAAAAATGAGGGAAAAAATATGTAATTCCTGCTTTGACTGGGTTATCCTGCTCTCAGAAATATCCATACTTGAGATCCACAGAAGTCCAGAATGGAGCTGCTCACCCTATCCAGATGTGGAGGGTCAGACTGTGTGAGGAGAGCCAGGCTGGATTGCAGGTGTCCTACTTCTGGCTCACGATGAACAAAATGGGTCATCCTCCCAGTGTGGTTCTTTTACGTCTTGCTCTGTGGGTAGGGACAAATAAAAATGTTACATTTCATGCATTAGCCTTTGAGAACAGTTAATTATTCTCCTTTTCTTCTTCTCCCCATCCCCACTTTTTAGTAAACTTGAGTGAGAGACAGATTGTATTTTACCAGACCAAAGTTGCCCCTCTGCAGGGTGACCAGTAGGTTTGGGTGCTGCCTGTGGCAGGGACCATGTGCACTGAGGCTGCGCAGCCCAGAGCACGCAGGCAGCAGACAGCAGGTGACCCCACACAGGGGACCTGGGTCCTGCTGTGCAGGGCTCCCCACTGCTGCTGGAGCCACATGTCTCTGCTCCACAGCTGGAAGAGCAGCTGTGCAGCAGCAAGTCACCAGAGATGGTGAAGGAACCGCCTACCTTTGGGAGCCCAAAGCAAGATGGTGGGGAGTTAGGGAATCTCAGCAATGGGAAGAGGCTAGATACAGAGCAGCATCGCCAGCTCTGTACTTGCATAAGGGACTGTGACCTGCCCTATGCCCCGATGGCACCTTGCCTAGCGATCAGGAGAGACCAAGGAAGCAATCAGCTGTAAACGATTATCATTTCCTCTGGCTCCTTCCACTTCCAGCAGCTCTTTCCTCTCAAGGAGTCTGGAGCCAAGAAGCGCACCGTGGTGAGCAGAAAGAAAGCGGCTTCCCTGGCGCTTTTGGTAATGTGTGCAGTACAAGCCAACTTGAGAGGGTCAGCCATTTGGAAAGTGGCTCTGTGTGCACCCACCGGTGGAAGGGAGAGGCTGCTGCCCTCCTGTCAGGGTGGGCTGCGGGGAGAGGGCACACACAGCATGGCTGGCAGCCCTCACCTGAGGTACAAACCCTGCCGCAGCACAGAGGCGAAACGGAGCGGACTGGCAGCCTCTGAAAGTTAAATAGGGAGATTTTTCATTCACAAAGGCTGTTCCAGCAACTCCTGGTGTTGATAATGATGAATGGTGTGCAATGAAGGGCTGCGCAACTCACAGGAACAGTTCTTTGAACATGGCTTTTCTGCTGTAGTGCATCAGGACTAACAATCTGACTTCTTTTGATAGCAGGTGATGGTATAGGAAGAAAACTGGAAGGAAATTTATTTTCCTGAGCTTCTCACAGAAGGCAATGCAAGGCACTGGGGTTTTTGCTTGTCAGTCATATTGTTTGCTTTAAAAGGTGAGGATTTGAGTTTATAGTAACAATAACATTGGTCAGATTTTAGCTAACTAGAAAGACAGACACAACCATTTAATGAACTGGTACATGGGTGTTCAGTACAGTTCACAGGAGGGAGCAGTGTTTTTTGGGGCAGATGGCAGGTGAGTAATTATGTTCTCTACCACCTCCCTTGTGTTAGAAGGAATGGTGACCAAGAATTTTTTTTCCTGCTGCTAGGCATCCCCTACATAACATAAGGCTTGGTTTTTTATTTACTTTTAATTTACTGGTGGTTTTTCCAAGGCCGTGGACCTTTGAGCTTTATTAACATATTTACATTTTTTTCATTCTGGAGTAATAAATAGAAAATAAAAATATTCCAGAGATAGCCCTGCTGACCTCTGGATTTCCCATAATATTCTGAAAAGCACTACATTTGCAACTTGAAATCAGCATGCATTACATAGTGTTAATTTATTTAAACTGCATGTAGTTTTATACAGTTTACTTTTCACTAACTCATATAGGTGTTAATACAGATAAATAGGTGGATGTACGTATGGGAGATGTAAGCTGTTTTCGCTTAGTTGTTTATTAATTTCTGACAGGAGATGAAGAGCCAACACTTGATGTGTTAAGAACTTTTCCCTCCCTTCTTTACACAGTTGTACCCCTACAGTTACTGGTTCTGCTCCCTCTCTGTTTTAAAATGCAGTAAGAGAAGAAAGTTAACACTAAATGTCACTTTATAATTGCAATAATGATCACACAGCTGTGCTTTGCTAGTTGCATAATGCATGTCAGGATCAGTTTAGGAGCTCAGCCTCATTTCCTGCCCAGATGTAATTCTGGTGACCATTGTTACAGTAGTAAGGCTCTCCTCATTCATTATGGCCAGGGTCTGAGGGAGGCCTGCACGGCATCACAGAGCCTGGTGTAGAAGGATGTTGCAGCTCTGGGTTAGCTGAGCATAAGCTTTTGGCCAGTGCAGGGAGCTCGCGTGGGTGCGTATGGATAGGGCAGCTGCAGACAGCACAGGCAGCTCAAGCACATGCCCCTGTGTACATTAAATAAATGAATAAATTAAATCAATAAATACCTAGGTGTGCCCTTTCTTATGAAATGCTGTCTTTATTTATGATCATGTGAAATTCTGAGGAGGAGCTCTTACACTTAAATGAACCTGCAAGCAGCCCATAGAAAAGCAAGTGCCTGCAGCGCTAATAATGAGAACTGACAAGGCAATCCTGCTGTGTTTATTTATGACCTTCTGCCTTTGTTAGCTCTTGTGAGAAATTCCTCTCTAACCATAACAATATTGCTGGAGCTTGGCACTGCGCTCAGGAATCCTACGGTGCCCTGAGGCCGCCCACTGGCATGGGTACAGCTCGCAACAGATTGGCACGGTTGTTGAAATTTTCATATGTTTTCCCTTTATTTATTTTTTTACTTAATTCATAAAGCTGTTTCTTCCTTTGGTGTATTTGTTTATTCTGACAAGCACCCTTCAGAAGTATTTGGACACTTTGTGAAGATCCAACTTACTGATTTGCTTTTCTTTCTCTCTTCTTTTGGTGATCTGTCTAATGAATAACTGGAGGATGAAATGATTTGTGGTTTGATAGTTCTGTCAGCTAGATCTTCTTAGACCTTGTGATACAGGTAGTGCGCTTTTTAAAGGAAGATGGCAGTGTATGAACATTGGTCCTCTTTGTAGTCTTCAGCAGAGAGGACTGCCAACAGGGGGCTGAGACAGGAGCTCAGACAAAGCTGCTGCAAAGTAGCAATGATCTTACAAGCTATGCAGCAAAACTTCCATAATGTTAAGAACCATGTCCTTCTCAAGCTGTAGCACTTTCAAACTATACCTTGACAGATGGCTATTTTCCCATCTTTTTATCAGATGCATTTCCCAGAAGACCTCTTGGCCCAGCTTCCCAAGCAGTGTTAGGTAGCTCAGATAGGCTTCAAGGATGGAGAATCTGCAGTAGGTGGGGCTGCACATGGAGGTCTGGCAGGGCTGATGTTTCTCTTTGCTTCATCTTGTGAGCACCAGGAGGCATCCATTGACTAGTGCTGCAGTTCCTCAGGCTACTGCATGTGGTGGGGGGTTTTCATGGGGTAATAGCAGCAGCTGGAGAGGAGAGCAAAGGATCACTACCTTATGAGATCCTGGGAAACCCTCTTTCAAAGAAGCTTCCAGCTGCAGTCACTCCTTTTTCCACCTGTGTCATTTTACCTGATATGTTTTTTCACATCACTTATGAATACTCTCAAAACTCAGTGCAACAGGAATAGAGATCAGTGAGGAAAAGAGTCTTCTTTCTTTTGTGTTTGCAAATATTTTATACACTGTGAGCTATAGTACCTCAGTGGTGCTTTTTGGAGGGAGCTGCAGCAGGGACACACCCTGGCAGGCGTTGGGGAAGGACACTTGCCACTTCAGGTGAAGGGCTGGATAAAGCACCATCAAACAAGAAGGCAGAAGGAAGCGCCCAGCTCAGGAGGACTCCACCAAATGTCCATCCATTGTGTTCCCTGGAGTGGCAGCAACATTTTTGCAGATCACAATTACTGCACGCTGGACATCCTACGCATACTTTCTTGGAATTTTTTCGGAGTGTTTTGATTAGCGATGCAGTGAATTTGTAGTTCTGTGTAATACCAACCTCCTCCCTTGAAGCAATGGAAAATTTTGGAAGAACAGCCCCCTACAAGCTTCATCTGAAAGATCTCAGGACTGCCCATCCTCTATGTCATAAGAAAAAACTGCAGTGCTCAAGCACACAAAAAAACTGAATAAAAGCTGGGTTTCGGAATTCACCATAGATGTCTTCCCTTTGTATGATAGATTAATTAAAGAACAGTAGTAATTGGTCTGTTTTTTCCCAGTAGATTACATAGTCTGCATGGTTTGACACTTCAGCAGTGACACTTCCACATGCCTTCTCATTTGTTGGATTTCACGAGTGCATCGAAAATTATGAACCTGTTGGATGAAGATTAGCTAAATCACTCGGCGGTCAAGACAACCATGCCATTACCTTAGACTTGAGGTACCTCTTCCCGTCCCAGAAGCAAAGTCTGCAAGCTGTGGCTGGACAGATGCTTAGCAGTAGGCAGGGGAGAGTAACCTTTCAGAATTTTTTTTTTAATGCTTCATTGAAGCACTACAAGTTATCCTTCCTACTGGCTAATCAAGGCGTCATTTCAAAAAGAAAACTGAGGCCAAGACACCTTCCTAGAGTTTCAAAAGCCTTTTGAAATTTATATAGAGGTTACTGAAACCTGAGTTCTACAGAAGTGTGTTAAAGGCATATCATCTCAAAATACCGTGTTTCCTTGCCACTCAATTATTTTGCACAATAGTGTGCCCGGCTGGCACTGAACTACTGCAAGGAAATGTGAATTCCAGAACTGGGGGTGTTGAGGGAATCTGGTTCTAGCTGGCATGTGTGAGAAGCAACCCGAAAGTTTATTTTCTGCTTTATTACTGTCTTGGATTTCATTTTCCAGCCTTTTCACAGGTTACTGGAGAATGTAGAGGTGGGAGAGGTTAAGTGAACAGCTCTTTGGTTTTCCTGCAGTGGCCCACAGATCTCAGAAAGAAGTAAGCAGTTTGTGTGCATCACAGGGGGTGAGGAGCAAAGCAGAGCCAGAGTCATCACAACCCTGTTCGTTTGTGCTTTGCTGATTGTCTGACTATGCACTGCTGGGCAGCATTGGGTTCAGTAAAAAGAAGGAGGATGAGAGATTCTTGCACAATGCTGAGAGAACGAGCCTGGAGTGGAAAATTAGTCTGAATTTACTGAAGTAAATCTTACAACACTCATTTCTGCCTGATACCCCAATGTAACACTGCACATGCAGTATTTCAAATAAGACTTGATTAATTAATATTGTTCTCTGAGGGAAGTCACTTTATTCAGTTCCTTACAAAGGAGTTATTTCTAACATTTATCAGTCTTTTTGATGCATACATTTTTCTCCTCCTTTCTGCTTCTGATTCAAGAGGAAAAGATGGAAAGTTAACAGAGCACCTGTGTTTTTGAAGTTTAAGATGTGTCTGGGGCTTATTTACCATCTCATTGAATTGTGGTATTTGGTTACAGGGTGTTGTGGGAGAGAGAAGAAAGAGACACAGTATGATGCATGCACAAGCCCTAAGCTAATGAAAAACTATGTTTTGTAGATCCTTATTCCCACAGTAACCTGCTGGGACATCCTTTTTTATCAAACCATAGCTCCACAAAAGGTATTAATATGAAAAAGAAAAAAATAAAAAAGACAAGTGCTGTAGATCAAGAATTTTTAAACCTTTGGCATACAGGTGTGTAGGTTCGTCAGTTGTTTCAGCCCTTTATGGTGCTCCATACGTAGGTGGCCTTGGGCTGTCAGAACAACTCACTTGTTACCAACTTGCCTAAATTACTGTGGCATAAAAAGATCTGCTTGTAGAGATCAGTGGGCCATTGGTTTTTGGACCAGCACTTCTTCTGTTCTTTCAACTGCAGTCTCCAAAACAGGTACTAATGTAGGTCCGAAATTCGAAGCATGGCTAATACCTTCTGAATGCCATGTGGGATAGTCTGAGGAGCACATGCAGAAAGATATTAGTTAAAAATTGCAAAATAGGTGTGTTATGACTCAGGGCATATCTGTAGTGGTAAACAGTAAGGTACATTCAGCCCCATGAGGTTATGTGGTCATGTTTGAAGAGCTGCTCCTACGTGAGCTGCCCTGCATAGACATATTGAGAATCTCTGCACTGCAGTATCATGTGGGTGTACTGCAGGACAGGCATGGCATGTGTTTTACCACATTTCATGTTATGGTGTTCTGAAGTTTTGTTTGCTCCTTTCTGCTTGAGCCACACCTGCAAAGTATCAGGTTTTTGAATATGTAGTCTCAAAGATATGTGTCTGACTGCTCATGCTGCAAGTTTCCAAAAGTATGGTAGCCAGTGTAAATGGAATAAAGGGAGTAAGCAAATCTTTCTAATGCATGTTGCTGCTGCTCTTGCTAAAATTTTTGGTCTCTTTCATTTCCACCAACCCATATGTTCTATTGGTAATGTCTTGTTCTTTCTCATATGCTTTTGCTCAGGTCTGTGTTAGTCCTTCATGTGATTTGGTTCTCCTCTCCTTGCTTACTTAGTCTGATTTCTTCCTACATCAGCTGTGAAAGTAGAACAAATAGGTAATGGGAGGAGGAAAAGCAGGCACATGGTGTTTTCCCTGTGGCTTTGTGATGCTGAATTCAGCATAGCCAGAAGCACAGCCAGGAAAGTCATTTGGTCTGGTGAGCAGGGTGGTCATGCAGTGGCAATTCAAATTCTGAGCTTGCTGCATAGAGGAGGCAGGATAGTGATCCCCAAAATAACAAGATCCAGAGAGCTTGAAAGGTTTTGGATCAGTACATGTTTTGCTTCAGTCAGCTTCCCCTCTTGTTTTATCCTGCCAGTTTGGTTTGTCTTCTCTCTGGGAAGGGAACTGTAGGCTCTGTGATCTAAAAAATGGTTGTAATCCAAAGAGACACAGAAAAGGGCAGTTGTTGTATCTCACCTCACTGTTCTTTATATGAAAAAAACCTTAAATTTAACAGAAGGGATTTCATGTTTGAAAATGGTTAAGATTGGTACTATAGATGGGAAGTAGTATGAGTATGACTGAATTTTATTAGGCTGCTGTTACACAAACACAACTTTTTTTTCTTCTTCATAGGGGCAATTTGTTGTGGTTTTCATTGATTTGGTTGTTTTAAGTGTTGATGATTTATTGATGATAAATGGCTGATGTTGTAGCTACAAGAGTTGTTGGCTGGGAATTTTTCTTTGCTACAATACTGAAGAAACAAATTACTCCTAAGGGTTCATGGCTTTTTGTCTTTAAATTTTATTTCCAGAAATTCTACTTGCTAAGCATTCTGTTTCAGAGATGAACAGTGGAGTTTGTATCTTGAGAGATGCTGTGTTATTGTTTTTCTGTTCTGGAGATTTGCTGTTTATTTTCTATATAAAAAAGTATTGTTGTCAGATAGACTGTGTCCCCTACCTCTTTACAGTCCTTGTTAGACTTTGTCAGTTTGCTTTGACAGTGCATGGATCATTAGTATGTATCGTTTCATACATGGAAGTCAATGTTTATAAACTAGGGACTGTTTTTTATGCCATTAGGAGATTCCTTGATGGAGCCCCCTCACTGCTAATTGTCAGGGAGCTGCAGCCCCCATAATGAGTGGCTCTCAGCACAGGCAGGGAGGTGTGTTGCTGTCTGAGCTTTCATCTGGTGCCTCGAAGCTATGGTGTCAGTTTTGAATTTATAATTTCTGTAAGTTGTTTTTGGTGTAAAGCTCTTGTCTGGACAAGCGAAGAAGATGCCATTGTGGATCAGTGTAGGCACAAAAGTGTGATTGTATCCATCTTAGGAACTTCTTCTCATCCTATGTCTGATAGATACAGGCATCTCATGTTCTGTTCTTGAACTTCTGTATCCTTAGGTCAACAATTTCTGGTTTTAGTTAAGGTTGTCTTACAAACACGGATCCTTTGCTTGTTAAACTCTGTTGTTACATGAACTGAGAATTGAATGCTACATTGAGATACCATATTCAGCAGCACAAACTCAGATTCCTCACCTGCGTGGCAGTCCTGCCTGGGCAGCTGGAAAGGCCAGTTGCATCTCTTGACCGTCATAGGCTGTGCTGTCACAGTGGTGTTCCCTGTCAATGAAGGTGCAAGGCTGCAGGCACATGTGCAAGAGGTGTGCCTTCAGCCACAGCCTCTCCTGCTGAGTCAGCATAGTCCTAACAGCTCAGGCCCTTCGCCTGAGATCTGAGCCACTCTCACTCTGCACTCGGTGTCGTGTACATTTTGCTGTTCATAGGACCAGGAGTCACACAAAAAAGGAAAAGAAGGGCGGGGGGGTGGGGTTGGGGGAAGGGTGTGTATATTTGTTTTGTTTTATTTTGCAGTGAGTCCACTTCAGATCCCTTACACTTAGCAGCTAAAACATCCCCGTTGGGTGTTTAGAGAACACCTGAATCAGTTAAAAACCCGAATCAGCAAAATTCATACTCATTTTAGTGAACCTGTTGAAAAAGAAGAAAAAGAGCAAGCCTTCCTTTACTCTTTCCCCACTCCCAAAAGTATTTATTAATTAGGGCTAACACCTTACTTAGAAACAGCATTTTCTGTGCACTTTTAGTCAGGAGGAATTTTTCAGATTGGGATTTAATTTCCTATCCAAATTACTAATAAGAACTATTCAGAACAGTCGTTTGCTTAGCGACTAGCTGTGATTTGAATCTGGTTTTCCAAGTCAGTTTTTTGTAGATAATTTCTTGAAGACTGATATAATTCCAGGATCCCATAGATTGAGAAGACTGGCAAGACATTGTTTGACTGCACTTTTTCTTGGTAGCTTGAGTGAATATAGGGGGGTTGGGTAAAAGATTTTTGCATCCTTGGGGACTTGACTCTATAGCTTTTCAGGAAAAGTATTTGATACTGATCAGAGTACTTGGAACACAGTTCAGTAACCACGTTACTTTTGGAAGCATGTGATCCACAGAATGAAGGGAATGTGTTTCCCCAGCAAGCAATGTTTTGTCCCTAAATTTAGTGTGAGAAGCTGGTATTTTTATCATGTATTTAGAATTCCCTTCATCTAGAATATTGCATGAATAGTTTACCACATAGATGTTGAAGTTAAAAATATGATAAAAGCACTGACACATAGTGAGCAGAATTAAGTAAGACTTTTAGGTACTATGAGTAACTAAGAAGTGCTTCTGCCCAACTGTTCTCCAAGTTTGTCTTTGTCTTGCATGTGAAACAGGTCCTCTCCTTGCCATAATGTCTTCTGAGGTAGAGTTGTGCCTGTCAGTAGAAATCAAGGTTTTTCCTCACGGAAGTGTTTGTACCAGAAGTGATCTTCTCTACTTTTCCTTCTCCAAACCTTGAATTAAGAAGATTCAGAGAAAGAACCTTCTTTTCTCCCCCATAATTAAGTTCAGTGAGGAGTGTAAAAGGCATTTTGGCAAAAATGTAATGGCAGCCTTGCTGTCACCTGTTAATCTTTTAAGGAGGTATGTTAGGTGCATTTTTACGCTTTTGCTTAGCTGAGGGTAGTTATGCATCTGGCATGAAAGGAAGACACCCATGTAGGGGTTAGCAGCCTTTGAAAATTAATGGATTTTCCATGTATTCCCAATCATTGCTGTGCCCATGTGTTTCTCCAGTTGCGTAGGCGATGGGAGGCTGTTAGCTCACTCGCTGCCTCCACAATGTGACCAGCAGGGCCTTTAGAAGACTTCTTGAAACATGCTATTATAGGCTGCTTTGTGATGAAAAGAGGTCTTACAAATATCTTGAAATTTAAGCAGAGCTATTGTGGGTTTTTCTTTTGTGTGCCCATGTGTGTTTGTCAGCCAAATCATTTGTTCAAAGTTAATCTCAATTACAGAGCATATTGTTTATAATCCCCCATGGCTCGAAAACAATAGCAAAGTGTATGTCTGCTTGAATATATATTTACATACTTACATGTAGAATATGTTCGATTGTATATATAATTTTACTTCCAAAGTGGTGATTCATGTTAAGGAGATGGATATTTCATGCAGGATCCTGTCCTTTGAGCAAGCAGCATCTTCCATTCTAATGAAATACTGCAGGAAGGCCTGAATGCAATGAGCAGGGCTTTTTTCCTGCAGCCAGTCAATCGATGCCATCCTTACATGTAGCACTGGGATTCATGCTAGCAAAATGGATGGTGGGGTGGAGTCTGGGTGTTTCAGCTTCTTGGAGATGGAGAAGTCTTACGTGTCTTTAATATCTGCAGAATACCTCTGTTTTTCTTCTACTTACTCGTCATGAAGGAACTGGTAGGCAATAGTTGGGAAGTTTAAATAAATCGCAGGTTGTATGTGCTCTGCACAGTCTCTGCAAGAGCACCCCAAACTGTAATAATTTCTTAGTAAACTTGGACTGTAATTTAGTGGCGTAGGAGCTCCACTAGCAAGGTGCTTTCTCTTTTTACTGGTTTTGGAGAAGGTGCTCAGTCTTTTTCAACTGCAAGTGTTTAGCAAGGGATCCCTTTAGTAAAATCTTACTTTTTGCTTGCTGCGACACTGCTGAGCAAAGCTGCCAAGTTCATGAAGTGTTTGTGGTGTAAATTTTTTCTCCATGGTGAATGCTGTTATCCTGTCACACTCAGCATGTAAAATTGTGGTGGCGTTACTAAGCTACTGTAGTCTCCTTTTTGCTGTTTAATGGATCTAGGTGTGTTCCTTGAGTAAGTAAATGTTATTCTATTATATTTGGGTGTTTGTTTTTTTCTTATACTTTCTTTGTAACTTTGAGTTTCCTGGCTCTATATAAGCAGTTTGCTTCCTTCTACCCCTTGCTGCCCAGGTTGCATTACTGAATTGGTGTGCTGTTTCAAGAGTGTCTCTCCTGTCAGTCTGATAACATCATACCACCAGGAAGGCATAACATTATAGTCCCAAGCACAATGAGATCCTGTTCATTTCAGCTCTTGTACTTGTCAGAGGGACGAACAAAAAGTCGTGCATAGGTGGAAGTGAGGGCTAGAAGTGAAGATAGTTGGAGATAAAACACTTCACTGGAAGAGATAAATCCTGCATGGGAACATTTGAGTTTGTAATCAAGGTATTATCTAGAAGTGGACTTTGAAAGCTGGTTGGGGTGTCCTGAATAATACAGGCTATAAAGCTGACATGGAGACTACAGAACTGTAATATGGATTTGTGATGGGGGAGAGTATTTTGTCCTTCATTTTTTCTTAGTTTTGATATCACATTTGAAAATACAGTCATATCAATACCATAGATAAGAATAATAAGATTGCTGTACAGAAACATCTATAACAAACACAAGATTTCTGGTAATTCTATACTTGATGGATTTTACTGGAAGAAATGAGTGCTTTCCAGAAAAAGCCTCTGAAATGAGACAAAATTTAAGGCATGCCTTAGGGTAAGGGGACTCCAGCCCCGTGAAAGAATCCCAGCAATTACCTAACCTGCCAACTTTCCAACAAGATAAATGGAAGCACTGTAGCTTGAAGGTGCCTTGGCTTGAATGAGATGCAGTAAGTAAGGTCTCTCTGTTCTTTACAGGCATCATAGATCTGATAGTACTTATAAAAGAAGAATAGAGTTGGTGCCCTGCTGACTAAATTGTCCTCTAGAGGAGTATTAGTTACAGAGCTTCTTTGTTAACTAGGCTGTATGCTTAAACCACTGTGAATTTCTCTTATTAGTAGGCTTTTTAATAGCTTTACATATGGATATGCTAAATAAATGCAAGTGTATCCATGTAATTTACATATATAATGTATACATGTATAGTATTTTATATATAAATAAATGTTTGTGATGTAGAATTTGCACAAATTTATTGCTGTTCTGTTAAAATGAGGTAAAAGCAAACATTAAAACAGTAATACTAGATGAACAGTAAGTCAACCTCTGCTCTTTCTGTCCAGATGCTTCACATGAAGTCTTTCTTTTGCTTCTCTTTAATTTCCCAATTAGCTTTTGTGGATAACAGAGGTGTTTCTAAAGCCTTTGCGTGCTGGAATTTTCCCAGTTACTCGCCTACTTAGGCTTTCTACCTTAGAAGATTAGGTAAGGCCTCAAAGTGTATGTGAAAAAACAAAACAAAACAAAAACCAAAACAAAACAAACAAACAAAAAAAAAACGAACAACCACCCTGTGGAGAACACCTGATATTTCTCATTTTGCCCACTGTAACACAAGGTGGGAGGTTGTGTTGCACAACCCAGGCTTTTAGGCAGGCAACAGCCTTTCATGCTATCCTGAGAGCATTCCTGACTTTCTTGATGGGTCTGATGAGTGAAGACTACCATAGCATGCAGCAGATGAGCTGATGGCAAAGCTCCCCATTCCTGGGAGGAAATCTCAGTTCTTACACAAAACACTGAGAGTGTGCTGAAACCACCGGTCTGCCTCCTCAGCCTGCGCTGTGTGAGGGTGACATCGCTTTGCTGTTGAAATAGGCTGCTGGTCTGCAAGTTTTTCTTTTCCACTTTTGTGAAAGAGTTGCATAAGGTGGGTGAGGAAGACTGTGGAAGGCAGGCGCTTGAGGAAATGCCTGGAACTACTCATCAGTGGCTTCGCCCTTGTGGGAGGCTGGAGAAGTCAGATGTGAACTGATGGGAAAAGTAAATTTTATTCCTGTCCCCAAGTTTTGCCTTAGCCTGTGAACAGCAGATAAAATTTCATCATGGACAGTGCTGACTGCTTCATGGCTTTTTCATTAGCCTGGCAAATTATTTTTTTTAAGTACTTTGCAGCTTGCTGAAACAAATAAAAACCTTACTCCACATCCTTTTAAAATCTTTGTTATTTTGAATGTTAACCTGTGTGTTTTCTATATCTTCTGTCAGTTGGGTGCCTGTTGGTTTCTTACACAGAATTTGTGTTCCCTTAGAATAGACTGTATCCTGCTACATTCAGTTTGCAGGAATTTATTACATGCTTTTCACCAGTATTTGTTTTATCAGCACTTTCTGCAGCATTTGTTACACATCACGACAGCAGCAATTTGATTCCATTTAGAAGAATACCATATTATGTATGGAAAGGAAGTAATTGCATACCTGTTTGCCAAATACATTCTACTGTGAAAAATGTCTAGTGATGCTCTGTACCGTACCAAATAGTGTTATTTCTTGTTTACATTTTCTACAGTAAGTAATTTCAAAAAAGAAACAATGAAAATAGTGTATTGCCATTTCACAATTAAACTTCCATTTGTAGAGATTTGGAAGTGTACTCTCAAGTCAATGCGGCTTCCTCACATAGACTGAAGTTTTAGATTTAATATTTGCATTTTGTGTGCCTAATGAAATGCATGTACAATTTCATGCTTGTCAGAAAAAGTAAAATTTAACTGTTGTGAGAGTTGCTCTCAAAGTGTTTGTGGAAATTCTTTGGAAATAAGGTCTTCATATGTCCTGCAGAGAGCTTAGTTGTCTGGGTCATATTTGCTAACCTAATGCACAAGGAGGAATAACATGTAGCATTGTAGGTGGTTTCTAATGAGTGTTATCAGAGCTTAAACTGTTAATCCTGCTCTTCCCATGTCTTGGAAGGACAGACTGGCCATGAGCCTCTCATAATGGAGGTAGTCATCATCAGGCTGAAGTCTAACTCAAAGCACACCACATGCATTTCATCTATGTTCTGTAACTTCTGGAAAACTTTATTTTTTGTTACGAAAATTAGGCAGCACTAATGGTATGCTGCCTGAGCTATTTGCTTCAACAAAGCTGTGCTACTCTGACGAGGGGTTCTGTTGTCCGTGGTAGAACCACTTGCATGAGCCAAACAAGTGAAGTCAGTATCAGCCAAAGTAACACACTCTTCCATCCCAGTTATTGGAAGCATCAGAGGTCATTTAATGACTTGTTTTATGTGTGAGTTAGGTCTCCGCCTTGTTTGTACCTTACTTTGCTAATAGAAGTAGTAACATGCTTCTTAATTTGTGCCTTGCCAACAGCTACAGAAGTACAGCTATTGGCGCTTCTCAGTTTGTATAAGGATTTTATGTGATGCTTAGGAATTAACATTTTTCCTGACATTTGGGGAGCATGTGCTTGCTTTGTCACAGCATTCTTGGTTTCTCATATCTGATCTTAAAATTATTTATAAAACCAAATTTCTCTCACAGATTCAGAGACCAGTGTAACTCTCATGTTACAGCTTCAGGAAGTATGTCCAGCAGTTCACAGTTAGAATTCAGATGTGCTATGACCTATAGAAGAAATTTCTCATGTAAAAGCAGCAGTTACAGACTGAAATGGAGTAGTTGTTTAGCAGTGTACTCAGATGAAACTGAAGGGAACCTGTGAGCTGTATAGCAGTATTTGATGGAAGTGGAGAAGCAGCCGTCATTGCTCTCTGGTGGCCAGCAGGTCCCGTGCTGCTGCTGAGGGCAGGTCCTCTTCTCATGTCACTGCTGCAAGGCAGAGTAGCTGCATGGGAGTATCAGAAGGACTGTGGGTTTTACACCCTTCTCTCGTTGTGATGATGGTTGAGAGTGAAGTGTACACGCTGTGATTGTAACAATAGGAAACCACAAAATGAAATAGTGTGTGAAGCTGAAACTGATGTATCATTTCCATTAGTTTTGGTATGCTTAGGCAGAATTTGTGGGATTAATTTTGAAAGCTTAATGCAGATGGAAAAGGTTAAATTCAATGCTGAGTGAATTGGGTTCCAATTCATCTGTTGCCCTTGCTTGTTCTTTTTCTCAAAAGAATTAGAGATTAAGCAGAGAATTGTGTGTACTATCCTGATTTTCTGCCGTCATTTAACTATGGCAACCAACGTTAAGACAACCTCTCAGTTATCTGCTGCAATAAGTAAACCGGTGCACTTCATTTCCATGCCAGTCTTGAGTCCTGTGGCCTTGAGTGTTAGTTCATACAACCACTTATGTTTCGCTTTTGCCTTTTTCCTCAGGATTTATCTGGATCCATTGATGACTTGCCGACTGGAACTGAAGCAACCCTGAGCTCAGCCGTTAGCGCATCAGGCTCTACAAGCAGCCAAGGGGAGCAGAGCAACCCTGCACAGTCTCCATTCTCTCCTCATGCTTCTCCACATCTCTCTGGCATCCCCGGGGGCCCATCGCCTTCCCCCGTAGGCTCACCTGTTGGAAGCAACCAGTCAAGATCTGGTCCTATTTCTCCAGCAAGTATTCCAGGTAAGTGTGTTCCAACAAACAAACTTAAACCAATAAATAGGTTTATTAAATACATAAATAAATACTCTTGTATTCCAAGTTAATTTATTTTCTGAGAATCCTCCAGTTTTAGGGCCCTTTTTGGAAGAAAAAGTGCAGGAGTAAATTCCATCTAAACTTCAGCTGCCAAGCCCTTGGGGTGCTCAAAATTCTGAGCTTGACTTCACATAACTGTGTGATAAATATTTTTATCATCAACTAGTGTGAATACCTGATTGTAGTTTTTGTATTTGGGGTGTGTGTCATCTGTCACAGATTTTTCTCTATTCATTTACAGAATCCTTTTTTAGTTCTGTGCACTTCTGTTGAATTTGACTCTTGAGCTTTTATGGTGGTTACAGACCTACAGGATGAGGTAGAGATTTTCCAAGCCCATATTGTGACATTGTAATTTTGGACATGAATACAGAAAACTGTATGAGGTACTTTTTAATAGTTGCAAAGGTTAACAAGTTAGTAGGAATTCAACCCCACCAGTAATAAATAATTGGAATATCAGTGGCGTCCTTGCCACTCGCTCACTTGTGCAACATAGAGTATGACACAGTCATTCATGTACATTCAGAAATTTCTGGAAATCTGTTAAGATACCCAGAAGAAATAAAAATGGTATGCATTAATTCCAGTTCTTATCCATCTGGCATGTTACTTGCAGGGAGAGTGGCAACAATGTGTATTTGATATTTCAGATGAGTTTATTCTTTTTCTGCTGTTCAAGTTTTTTTATCATTTTTCTGACATTTTGAATACTAGGGGAATTCCTAAGGGTAGGAGAGTGCTGACATAACCCTCGGGATAACATCAGTTGCTGACAAAACCACAAAATAATAAACGTGGAGCTCAGTTAAAAGAAACAAAAGCAGTGGTGCCTTTTCATTAGATGACTTGAGTGTTGCTGTAAACTAGGTGCAGATTAAAATTCAGTGAGTAGTAGTGTGTGTTTCAGCATTCAGTACAAAGGTATCTTTGTAAAATGTTCATGCCTGTTTGTATACAGAGGTTAAACTAGATAAGCAAGAGAAGTAAGCTCAGCACACACAGGAATGTTGCATACTAAATGTGGCCTGAGCATGTTGAGCCCTTATGTTGCGTGCATGCCCTGCAGTTATTTCTTCCATCTCCTGCCACTCTGACTGGCAGTACATGGTCTAGTGGAACAGGAATAGTGGGACAGACTCAAGACTAAAGTATTTGCATTATATGCAGTGTGGTAGCTTTGTATTTGCAAGGTAGTTCCCAGTATGTGGTGCAGAAATCCATCCCTGTTGTTGAGTGAAGCCAGATACTCCACCTGGCTGGAAGGGTAACATTTTCCCAGTCAGATTCAGGCAAGTAAGTGGATTGTCCTTTTAGCAGCCTGATTGCTGAATAAGAAAAGAGTGTTGTGACACTGAAAATAGCTTTATTGTAGCCATGATAGGTATGGATGGGAAATAAGACCGTGGGAAATAAGAAGGGGAAAGTAACAACCTTTATGAAACCAATTGATCCCTGTGGGGTAAAAACAGAAGGGAGGTGGGCTGAGAGGTCAGGGTCAGAGTCACTTCATCACTTCAGCTGAGCCCCAAAGGCTCATTTTTGTAACTTTCCTACTGAAAAGCATTGCCTCTTCATACAAACTGTGCCACCATTTTGCACGGTGGTTTTCTGGTCTGCTGCGGAAGCACAAAAGCCATTCTAACTCAGGAAGGATTTTTACGAATGGCACTAAATCAGAATCGCCTGCCACTGTTTCCCCGTTGTAGATGAACCCTTGGTCTTTGCAACTCTTCTGCTAAAGGTGAGCTCCCAGGTGTGAGCTTGCACGGCGCTCTCCGGAGGGGAGACAGACATCTGCGGTGGCGTCACTGCTGCTGCTGCTGCCGCCGCTGCATTTCTCAGGCTACAGAACGACACCGTTAAGGCTGCTATTTAAAACCCTGTGATTAGTGGGATGCCGTTGGGTGCCGGGGCTTTCAAACCGTATGAATTAGACAGGACTTTCAAGTCATATGAATTGGACTGTGCTTTCACCTAAGTGTGTTCCTGCCATTGTGCTCCCTTACGAAGATTTCGGTAGCTTTTATCATCAGCCACATTCCTGAGACACTATGAAAAAGTAGCACAGAGCTTGTTTGCATTTCTGTGGCTCTTTGCAGCATTCAGTGTTCAGGTTGTGGCCATTTTTAAACATAGATTGTGTAGTACAGCACCTTGCCTTTAATAATTTTGTTCGCTGCTATTTTCCTCGCTGTTCTCACCCTACCCTTGTTTGTTCTGACCTCATTCCTCTCCTATTACCTCCTGCGATGTTGTGCCACAGCTTCTCAATGTGACATAGATTGGCTCTTTCAATCATTCTCTCTCCAGCAAGTCATTGTGAAATGAGCAGCTGTTGTGTTGCTGATAGCTATGGCTAGGGAAAGCCAAAATGTTGCAGGGGGTTCTTGGTGGGAAGGCTGTTAAAATAAAGGTGTTGCTTTCCCAGGGTTTACTGGAAGAGAAGCATCCTTTTTCCAATGCCTCCTTCCTTGCAACAGAATTGAAGACTAATTTAACATCAAAAGGGCAGACAAACGAACAGCCCCCTATTAAATCTCCCAAAAGGCTGATTCCCTTCCACTGCCTGTTTAAGCTGTCTGTGCACCCCACCGCATCCCTGCCACCCCACATTGCTTTCTGCCGCACGCTACGAATTTCACAGGAGCAACCTGGCACAAGCAGCACTGACATTGGCACGTCCCTAGCTCAGTGGGCATTTCCTTCCTGTGCTCTCTGAAATACTGGATAGATATTTTGTATGGTAAGTGGCACACAGATATACAGCCTTTGTTTCCATTCGCATTACGGGAGTGGAATGAGGAGATTCACTCCTAAGAGCAGAAAAAGCAACTTTGATGGTTTTTGTTGAGAAAGGTAGTTCTCTCTCAAAATGGTAACAGTTCTCGTTCAGATGCATGGTCATTACAAGGCTGAAGTCCTACTCTTTTTTTGTTTTTTACTGATTCAAAGTGACATTATGATTTCCTATTAAGTAGATTGTTATTCTGCTTTGCCAGAAATCCTGATCTCTTTATTTTGTAACTTCTTAATAATTAGGGTACATGTTCTTTCAAAGAATGAGATGGGATGCCCTGTGCTGCTTTGGGTCTTGAACTGTGCCTGATTCAACCCTAAACCATTAGTGGAAGCTGACGCAGCACATCATCAAAATGCACTACTGTTGCCAGAAGATTTAGTGGCTGTTAATTTCACTTTTCTCTCTTTTTTTTTTTTTTTCTTTCTTTTTCCCTCCTGCTCCAACCCTTCCAGTTTACTAACAAAGCAAAAATGTAAATAAGCTAAGCTCCCCTTTCTCCCCTCATTCCCAATTTTGATCTCACTGGCCAAAGGCTTTTGTCAGCTCTTTCTCCCTTGCGGTGTAAGCAGCAAAAATTTTTGAGAGTTCTGTGGAAGATTGCTGATAGGCCAGGAATCCCTTAACCCATGGTGGACAAGCGCATTTTGTAGAAGTTAATAGACACTATTATTTTTAAACCCCTACAGAAATTTTTATCTATCAAAAAAGGTATGCTCTGCTAATAATGAATAGCAAATACTGCCTTCAAAATATGTAAATGTAGTTTTTTCACACAGATCAGTATTTTGACTTGTGCTTTTAATGTTACATGTACTTTCTGAAGAAACAAGCTTAATTTCCCCTGTTAGATTTCAACTACATTGTTGTTTTTATTACGATTGATGTCTTCTCTCACTGAGGATACAGATGAAGTTATAATTTTCAGAAAGAAATCCATTTATGGATACTCTGGCTTAGGAATGTTATTGCCAGTCTTCTTAATTTATGCTGACTGGTGGTCATCACCCTCTTCTGAGTAAAAATAGTCCAAATTTTTAGTTCTGATTTTTACATGAGTCAACAGAAGTGTTCCATTCAGTGTTCAACTCTACTTTCTGCAAACCTGGAGGTCTTCCACACCTGTATTGTTCTACAAAACTGTACTGCAAAACATTGGAATAGGAGTGATGCTTTCTTTCATGCCTTATAAGAAGAGCAACCTAAGAGTTGAACTGTTTCCAGAAGACACTACAGTAAAACAAGCCAAGAGGACAGATCTTGTTTTAAACAAAAATTTGGAAAAATCTTTTCCTGGGGGTTGAGCTATCCCACGTACTTACCCCATGAACCACCACTACTTATATTTCATGGATATTATATTTCATGGACTCCTTTTAAACATTATTTAAGGAAGAGAAGACTACCATGTGAAGGTGATAAATGCTGTTTTTAATGTCTTTGTCAGTGACATGGAGAGTGAGATCAAGTGCACTCTCAGTAGATTTTGCCAATGACACCAAGCTGTGTGTGGGATCGGCATGCTGGAGGGAAGGGATGCCATCCAGAGGCACCTGGACAGAAGTGGGCCTATGTGAACCTCATGAACCTCAATAAGGCAAAGTGCAAGGTCCTGCACCTGGGTTGGAGCAATCCCGAGTACAATTACAGGCTGGGCAGAGAATGGATCAGGACTAGCCCTGGGGAGAAGAACTTGGTGGTGTTGGTGGATGAGAAGCTCAACAAGACCCGGCAACGTGCACTTGCGGCCCAGAGAGTCACACATCCTGGGCTGCATCAAAAGT
This sequence comes from Formicarius rufipectus, assembly GCA_013399695.1. Taxonomy (NCBI): domain Eukaryota; kingdom Metazoa; phylum Chordata; class Aves; order Passeriformes; family Formicariidae; genus Formicarius; species Formicarius rufipectus. Next base: position 2,464,610 of record VXAU01000433.1, on the reverse strand, counting down.
GGTGCAACCAGCAGGTCAAGCGATGTGATTCTTCCCCTCTGCTTTGCGCTGGGGAGATCCCACCTGGACTGCCATGTCCAGCACCGGCGGCCTCAACGCAGGAAAAATCTTTGTCGGAGCAGGTCTAGAGGAGGGCCACAAAAATGATCAGAGGGCCTGGAGCACCTCTCTTGTGAAGACAGGCTGAGCGAGCGGGGTTTGTTCAGCCTGGAGAAGAGAAGGCTCCAGGGACACTTTAAAGCAGCCTTTCAATATTTAAAAGGAGGTTTACAACAAGGCTGGAGCGGAACTGTTTAAAAGGACATGTAGTGATAGGACAAGGAGGAATTGCTTTAAACTGAGAGTAGATTTAGATTAGATTTGGGTAAGAAATTCTTCACTGTGAGAGTAGTGAGTCACTGGAACAGGTTGCCCAGAGAAGCTGTGGATGCCCCATCCCTTGAAGCGTTCCATGCTGGGTTGGATGAGGCTTCGAGCAACCTGGTCTAGTGGAAGGTATTCTTGCCCATGACAGGGGGGTTGGAACTGGATGAACATTACGGTCCCCTCCAAACCAAATAATTTTATGATTCTATGAATTTGTAGCACCATGTTCTTTGTTGAAGCTTTAGATACCCTCAAGTAATTGCAAAACCAGGGAGGGGATTGTATCTTTCTAAAATGGATACGATCTCTCTGTCTAGAAAGATTATTTTAACACATCTATCAATGTTTCCCCCTTGGCTTCTCCGGAGGCAAAAATTTTGCAACAGCTTGTTGCAAGGAAGATGCATGCTGTTCATTGGCATCCAGACCAGTAAAAAAACCAAAACACAAAATGCCATTGACGTAGCTATGTTCTTAATCACTGCTAGTGCACAAAACAGCTATTCAGCAGTTTTGTAACTCTAGAATGCTTACAAATGAAATATGTGAATGCTTCACATAGTAGTTTAAAACACTTTCTTTTGAATGGTTGGAACAACATATAGAGTTTTTCTGTCTTTTGGAAGGATGAAAAAGTAAGCAAATTATAAGGTGCTCTAGCTTAAGGCATTGCTTCTAGCATAAGGAGCATCTAACCTGTGATACTAATTAGAATTCAACCCAGGTCACAACTGATGAATAATCCGTTGTCTCAAGGTTTCATGAATTAACTAAATAGTCTCAGTCAAGTTTCATAAGGAGAGCCCATGCTACAAAAGGCACTCCTATCACACTTGCAGTCTGCCCAGAGAGATCAAGGAGGTGTCCTTCTCTGCAAAGACGGTGTTCCCAGAACAGGTGCAGGAGGTGAAATGAGACAGACACGCTGTTCAAGTTGCTCCCATTAGGTATTCCTGATGACAAAGGGTTTCATATTCCATCAACCTGCTGTTTTCCACTGGCCCAAAATTAAGCATCAGATAGAAAGGCAGTAAATCACCAAAACCAGCATGTCCTGGGTGGTTATTTTTTAGGGGTCATTTATGTGATTTAGTTTTAAGTAGTTTCATTTGCTTACTGTCTCATGTGTCAGCATTTATATTTCACAGTCACACATTTCAGTTTCAGTGTTTAATTGCTGTGTAAGCCAGAGATAAACATTTCTGCCCTGTGCACTGAGTCTGCTGAGGGATTTGAGGAGCACAATGCTGTGAGTTATCCAGCACCCTACAAAGGGATCATGTAAACCTCCCACAGACGGCCAGATCAGTGGTGCTTCCATCCCCATAGCTGTACTCTGCCCCATACCTGGCTTGTCCTCTTTGTTGATTTCTGCCAGGCCTGTTTTCATCATCCTGGCAATGGCCAACCAGCCAGCATGGTGGGGCATCTGCTGCTGTGGACATTGTGGCAGCATGCATATATATGACAGGCCACTTCTTGTAGCTCTGTGAGTCATTGGTAGCACTGTGCTGGTACAAATCCATCTAGAGTATGAGGGCTGTTGAAATACAGTTAAAATATTTGCATAATTATGCATGTGCTCTGCCTCACGTAATAAAATTCAAATATATTTAACTGCAGCCACCAAGATGAGACAGGTGTGTTTGCTGTTCGTTTTGGATGTATGCTTTAAGACCATCCTCGGACAGTTGTTGTTTACATTTAGTCATTAACCTTTTCATTTCTTTCTGACTTTTTTTGCTTAACCCACATGTTTTTGTCAAGAAAATTAAAGCAATGTATATTTGGTTTTGAACATTTGGGTTCTTTTAGTCTGTCATTACTTGTCTACACAAGCATAGATTGTCTCTCTTTCTTTGTGTTGGCAAATAGGACATTAATTTGTGTTTTAGCAGAAATGAAAAGGTTGTCTTTCACTTTCTCATCCCTTGCAAGACTAAGCAGTGATTGATGAGCAAATGGGAAAAGTCTCTCACGTCTCTATCAGTGTGTTTTTGTTGTTGTTGACAGATGGTTGTTATACCTAGATAAAATAGAGCATAAATGTCATAAGTGGTTTGGGTTCTGTGATGGGATAGGCTGTTGCAGTTTTCAGTTTTTCGGTGGACTATGTATCACTGCCATTAGAGATATTTAAAGCGGCCTTCATGCTTCATAGTTAGTGTCAGACTTGACTAGACGGATACGTGGTATGTCCCTCCTTAGAATAAGAAATCTGAACAATTACAAATATGTCTTGAATCGATTCTGTGCCAGCTGGAAAGCAGCACTTTGTTTCAGAAGAAGAGCATTTTCACTACCTCCAAATTTTTAAAAATTACTGAAAAGCAAGGTATCTCCTTATAGACAAAATTCATGCAGGTTGAGCTACAGCTTGAAAAATTTTAGTGTCCCTTTGACAGAATCACTCTGTAGGTAGATATGCAAGTCAAATTGCAAAGTGGGTTTTAGAAAGCAAACAATTCACTCTGTTGGCAAGCTTTTCTGTTTGTTCCCCATCTCCAGATAACAGTGGACTCAAATTATTGTGATGTGTTGATTGATTACAGCCGTTAAGTTTCTTAGTAATCAGTTTCATCACTTATTCTCAATTCATGCTTGCACCTTTGATTTCTCTTCCACAGCAGAGTGATGTGGGTTGTCGTTGACTAATGAAGAACAGAATTGGTTTCGGCATGAGACAAACGGAATGCCGACACCAATCCCAAAATGCATTAATCTTTAATAATCCACATCTGCATGTTTATAAATGATATAACCAGGGGTTGCTAATGTTGATACTCCCCCTTCCAAACAGAATCTGACATAGGAGTTGGTGTTTGCAAACTGCATGAGAGGCACATGGCTGCACGTGGTGTCTGTGACCTTGTGGAGGGAGCTCGCCAGATGAAAGTTCTCGGTTGATTAAAAATACATGAAGAATTGCTTCGCTTCTGCACCGGTCTTTGGAGCTTATCGTTGTCGGGCAAGATGAAATATGGCATGATAGATCTTGTCTTCTAGGGAGATCAGACCCACCAAATGGTTTTTGGAAGCAGGTTTGCCTCAAGGTGCTTTTATCCTTTATGCATTCAACTTGCCCTTTTCTCCCCCATCCCTGAGAACCGTTGAGACCAGGGCTTTGTAATACGCCATATAACACAGTGAGAAAAACTAGATTAGCTAGGAATTTGTTCCTTTTGAGAGTATTATTAGTGAGAACATGTACATTTTACTTTTAAAATGCTCATTAATCACAGTCAGTGATCTAGTATGAGGAGTAGCAGACAGGACTAGTTAAATAGTTGGTTGCCACATAGTGCTGCTCCAATTTCCACCTGCTTGCTAAACCTGAGAGAGCCAGGAGAAGCAGGGAGGACTTAAACTCCATCATTGGTGGTCTTTCGAGTTAATGCTTCCTGATGATGGATATTTATTCTGAGAAATTCTTACATGTATCTGGATCAAAGAAAAAGAAATACAGATAAGAAACAGCAATTTTAGTTTATATTCACCCTTTCTTTTGTATCTTGCATGCATCGACACTGCAGATATCATAAATGAAAATTGATACATAGTTTGTTTAGAATTTGGCAATGATAAAGTTGGGAGTTAAGGTTTTCATTAGGTGGCAAATACTAGAAGTGTATGTCTGCTACATCAGTTGTACTTCTTGGGCTCTTAAATTCAGTTGAAACAATGAAAAACAGCTTAGAGATAAAATTCTCATAGTTATAAACACAGTCTATAGAATGAGCATTGATAATGAAAAATTCTTCCTTTTGGAATTTGGATTAAATCCCTAAATGGAATTCTGAAGTTTTAAGTTTCAGGTGTGTGGCCATATTGGTTTCATTTCTGGAAGGAAGAAATGAGCCAAATGTAAGAAAGAAATACTACCCTTCTCCTTTGTTAGTAGATTTTAGGTATTTAGCACTTGTATCAATTACAATTCTATATTCTGGTTAATTGACATTTTATAAAGAAATTGAGAATGTTTTTTCTCTAGCCGAAGTGTATGCTTTTTGCAGTAACAAACGTAATGATATGTCCCAAGTAATTGTGCATTACTAAATCCGTGCAACCCTTTGCAATCTTCTACTTCAGTCTAAATGCAAGCAAAACTGCCAGTTTTATGAAAGGCTCAAAAGGACAGAATAAAAAGACACACTATGATTACAGGGTTTGGATCATTCCCTGAAGAACACAAACACTTTTTTCTGACTGTTTGCACAAATTTAAGAAAATAGAATTTAGAAAATCTAAAAGCAATTCAGAGGCTCCATAGAGGTGCGAGAGAAAGTGCTGGCAAGATGTGGCCACAGCCTCTCCCAACCCCTCTCATCCCAATTCATGCCGTCACTTTGGAGGGTTGTGGTGACACAGAGTGCAAAACATGTGGAGGGGCGGTTAAACGAGACTTTAGGGGTGGGGGAAAAAGAAATTAAGTCAGTGGCTGAGCTTTGAAGAGTTCTGTCTAGTGCAGAGCAGTGAGCGAGTGGGGAAGAAAGAAGCAAGCACCTCATCTAATCTTTCTCCTGGGGACCCAGGTGGACAAATTGGCAGCCCTGTTCACAGCCTTCCCCCCCTCCACCCTTTGTAGCATAAGAACTGCTAATCGGATCCATGCTGCTGCAACTGTGGTTAGTTATTAACAGAATAAAAGCAGATTTCTTCAAAAGAACGGGTTGGGGAAAACGGCTCTACAAAATTGCAAGGTTGTTAGAATCTTAAATGCACAGCAGTCGGTTTTTCCCTATTCTGAATTAGCGATGAATACGGCCTTTCATCTGTCACTGTGCCCATTTCTACAGAAGGCAGCCAAATATTAGGCTTCTGAAATGAAAAAGAAAATTGTTTGAAAGAGGAAAAATATTGGGGAGCAGGAAGAATAGGAAAACGAGGAGGAGAAATCAGGTTTTGTTTTTATTAATTTGGCCTGGTGAGAGAAATACGAGCTTGCCTGCTCTATTCAGTTCCTGCGTGCCAGCTGCTGTGAGCCACCATTTCTGAATGCAGGGATTAGAAAAGATTTAACTGGTTGCTATCCTGGGCTGCGCCATTCTGGATTGGCCTCCAGCAGAAATACCCTGGACTAGAAACTCTCCCGAGCTTAATGGAAATAATGCATTAAATGGATGCAGAGTTAGGCAGAGGTGAAAGCAGAAAGAATTTGATTCCACCAAATGAAACTTCTCATAGCTGTGAAGTGAAATTATGAGTCTGGGGTGGGTGTTACTGAGAATACAAAAGCAGTGATCCCTGGATTTAGACGGAGTTATGTCTTCACTTATACAAATAATTAAATGATGCATCCATAATTTTGAGAAGCTCTAGTGCCTTCCTGGTTTGCAGCAGGATTTTGGAATTTTTCAGAGAGGAACAGTCCTCAGGCAGACAGGTGCTTGCTGTAACCTGCTGGAAAGCCACTCATTATTCAGGTGAGTCGCAGCCTTTTGAAGATTCCCATTGACAGCTTGCTTTGGGCTTGTTTCCAGAATCTCAGGAGAAAGTGCTTCACTTTGATCCAAACGCAGAGGTGACTTCTGGATTGGGGCAGTGTCAGCTGCTGCTCTCCCTTCCCTTCTCAAGCAAAATGGGCTTTGGCCTTGGAGAGCAATACATTTACTTTCCTGCCCCTTGCCACCAAGCCCATTGTCAGTTCAGGCGGTATTAACAATTATTTTGCTTCATACTTCTGAGTATTTGTTACAGTCTTCATACCTTATTCAGGAGTTATACAGCTTGGAAATAATACCTGGATGCCTAATTTGTCAGACTCCAGTTTCAGGTGTTTAATTCTTTTTTTAAAGTCCATAATGTAATGAATTATTCTCTAGTAAGGATGACATTTGGATGGTGTTCCATAAGTAATACCTTGGGACTACATGCTGAATAATGAGGATGAAACAAAATATTGAACAGCTACCTCATCCTATCAGTGTCAACTTTGCTTTGAATTAAATGTTATATCATGTCAAACGAGTAGCTTCTACTCATGAACTTAAGATGTTTATGCTATTGCTTTTCTGCTGGGAAAAATCAGAGCTATGGTTCTCCGGGCCACCTTGGCTCAGTGTTGCATTTTTTAATGGAGATTTGAGAACAATTTAGGACGTAAGTTACAGTGACATCCCTGGAACTCGCTCACAATGTCATCCTTGATATGGTAAATATGACATAAATAGGAAAAAGAAGGTGGGAGTATAGTTTTCAAGAGTTAGTAATGTGAGAAGTGTATACTTTCATGAGAAGAAATGTGGGGTTTTACCTTTTGTTGATTTTATGTGGATTGTGAGACTCATGTATGTTAGGGAATCTTGTGACTTTGAAGCATGATGAGTTTGTTTTTAGGAGGTAATATGGAAAATCAGGCTGGGCCCAACAACAAGCTTGATAACTTTTTGTAATGTAGAGCATCTCTAAGTCTTGTATGAGTTGATAGGCCTCTTGTTTACAGAAGCTTTGTGTTGCTGCAGTGAAACAAATCAGCCACTTGCCATCTTGCTTTCAGCAAGCCACTTGACCATCCACCACAAGCATCCCAAGGAGGGAGGATTCTCAGTTTGGTCCTGAGGTTCTGGGACAAAGAGGTGGCAGTTGTCTTAGTGAGCAGGCTGCAGTGGGTTGCTGGCATTGCCGGTTCTGGCAAAGGGTTATTAGCTTCAGTGTGGCACTGAGCAAAGCCAGAAGGTTTCATCTGAGTGTGCCTGGCTTTGCATATCCCGCACAGCCACAGCTGCTGTATCTGAAAAGGTCTTCATGTCTCAGGACTTTTAAAACATCTGCACTCAGATTACTGCATAGATATGAGGAAAGTTTTAATATTTTATGTCTTAGTATAAGAGGATGTGCAGACAACGTTTGCTTTTAACTGGAATGACTGAGTCATTTAAAAAATACTGTTGATACAACAGGAAGCTTGGCTACAATGCGTAAATTAAGGAAGAAAATCATTTTTATTCTTAAGAGGTCATGGGCTTTGTGAGATGAAGAGATAACACAAAACACATGACCAGTTTCCCTTTACACTACCCACAGATAAATGTCTTTCCTTTGAGGTTATTTGCACCTCCCTTCCAATTTCCTGCAAAGCTTGTTTGAAACACTCCCATATAGAAGCCCTACTTATGTTCTTTCATTTCTGATGTAGGGATCTGAGACCCAGAATGTCCCTTCTGGTCCACGAGACTTTACTGTCACATGTACTGTGTGATGATTATACCATTATTTTATCATATTTCATCTTAATCACTAGATTTTCAGTACCTCTTTATTCCTCAGAGGAAGTTGTTTCCAATTCCAGTCATGGTTGGTTTATCATCCTGAACATCATGCTCTTTTTCTTCCCTGATATTTAGCCATAAATATATTTTTAGAAAGAAGTCACAAAATCACAGGTTTTGTTTTGTTATACTGAATAAGTTACTCTTTGAACTGCCTGTCATGTCATACTGGTAGCTGGTTCCCATTCCAGTTCTCATTGGGCTTTCTGGGTTTGTCTGTATGAAGGCTCACCAGTGACACATCTGCAGGGATGTTGTATTGTCTTACCTCTACTGGAAACAATCCTCCTGATTCATCTTAGTAATAAATTTGGAGGTTTTTTGATGCCACATCAAATGGTTAGTTACAACCATTCGTAAGTTACAACTATTTTAGGTCAATAAATATGGTCATATTTTTTCTGCCTTTTCTTCTCTCGCTTCTACGTGATAACCTACAGGTCGTTAGTTACAAAAGGCCCATTTCTGGTCTGTGAGTGTAAATGTTTGCATTTTCGGTACTCCAACCCAAAAGGTGGTCTGAAGGGTTTCTTAGATAGTCTTTTGATCATCTTTTATTTTGACTAAGATTCCCTGCTTTGTGATTAGCCAATATCATGAATACAGACCTAGCTCTTAATTTCTAAATTATACTGGGAATTGTCCCAAAGACAGTTCACAAGATGTGTACCTTCTGCCCTTCCTTCAGCCTAGTGTTTCCCTTGCAACACAGGCTATGATCAGTCCCCTACCCTCCCATTCCCCAGTTCCTCACACACCTTAAAATTCCTGTGCTGGTATCCCTCCTTTCCCCCCTTGACTAGTGATTTCCCAGAGGGTACCTGTTATCACTGAAGTGCTTTCTGGACTCAGTCGTTCAGGCATAATTCTGTGAGGTGCTGTCCAACTGGTACAGGGTATTGCAGTTGAGCATCCACCATGTCATTGCAGTGGTGGGAGCAGAGAGCCCTTGGCGTGTTTCAAAACATTACTGATGTGGACTGTAATTCACCATAAGGACTTCTCCTCAGCCTTATATCAAAGGTCTGCTCTTTTGTTGGCTCTAAGGATTTTGCCTTTCACAGTTTCACTGCATAACTGTAGTCATAATGCAATCACTGTTTAGTACTTTTCTCAGTCCATCTTTTCCAAAGGTGCTGTGCAGTCTCTCCTGGCTCAATTTTACCTGTAGGTTTTCAAAGTGCAAAATTTGTAAAGGCATTTTACATAATTAAAAAAAAAAAAACCAAAACAAACAAACAAAAAAAAATATTCTGTTGAGCATTTTTTATTTCTCTTACTTTTTCATCTGACTTTTTTTTTTAATATATGCCAGACACCCTATTACTTAAACTGTTGGTTTTGGTAGTCTTAACAACTAATCTTACTAGAATAGCATTTTATTCCTTTTTTAAATATAGGGGAAAGAACTACTATTGCAGCTTCTACCCCTTTAATATGCATTATTGTGTTTTCTGTGATTTTGAATAATAAAAATATTGTGAAACATCTATAGTATTCTCTTTGCATAAGTTTTGGTAGGTGGAGTATCTCACCAATGTGGCAACAATGCTGTGCAAAACATGTGAAAAGGTCATCCCTGTTTAAACTTCCATTTGTGTATCATTGCCTCAAAGGAAACAGTCGTCTGTCAGTGAAAAAACATTAGTGGATTTTTTTTTTCTCTCTTAAATAGTTGTAGAATTTATGTTAAAAAAGAAAAGAGGTTGTTTTTGGTTTTTTTTTTTGTAGGAGTTTTCCTTCCTTAGTAAAATGCAAAAGTCTGTTCATGTATTATTTAAAGTGTCTTCCAAGAATCACAACTGCAATACTGGTTGAAAGAGAGAAGGATTACTATCATTTAAAGGAAAGAAATGGAAAATCTTTAAGGTCATTTCTTTTCATGACAAAGAAACTTTAAAAGCATGGCAGACAGAATCTTCAAAGGTTTTTAAAGTCCTGTCATCAGCTCCCAATCAATAGGAGTAAGATACCCAAATTAAGAGTTCAGTTCAAGTCTTCAAAGGTATTTGGGTGCTTAACCTCCTTTTACCTTTCAGATCACTTCTAAGAATAAAATGGCCATTCGACTGAAAACATTTTGATGCAATACCTTCATGTCCAGCACCTGGGTAATCTGTGGCACCCACTGATAATGAGCCCAGTGGATACTTCTCATGAAAGTTCATTAATTGTTAGAGTATATTTATGAAATTGTTTTCCTTTGTGAAGCAAAATTTTTGCTTTAAAGTTTGTTTCATACAGGAAAAAATCAGAAGTAAATGTAAAAAGTGCACTGATAAAATAACATTAATGTTTGCATAGGCTAATAATTTCAATGAATTTGCAAAACTCCTGAACCTGTGTTGACTAAGAATGCAGATGAAACGGATTTCTTCCTAACATGTCATACATGTACTGTTCTGGGCTTTGACTTTCCTGGGTCGTGCAGGATAAGGTTGCTGCCAGATGACTGATGTTATTATTCATGTAAAAAAATAGAGACCAGGTATAATATGCAAAATATGTTGTTTAGCATAGGCATTCTATGCACTTTAGCATCTCTCAAAGTTGCCAAGCCTCCACCTAAAGGGGCACCCTGCTGAGAGCTGTGTGGTGCAGTCACAACTACCCCTGCCTTTATTAATTTTCTGTAAGTGTTTGTAAAAATCTTAGATGGTTCTGGTCTACTTAAAGTACTCTGTGTGGTAGTGGTGCCCCGGGCATACACAGTGGAAGCGGCAGTGCCCTGTGTTAACATAGAATTGCTGTTTGTTTACATTCTTTGAGCCACTGAATCCTTCCTGTCAAGCCAAAAGCATTCATTATAATGCAGGCACTTACCATCTCCACAGCCTGCTCTTGAGTGACATCAAAACATAAGCTGGAACTTGTCCTTATTATTGTCATATGCCTTAGAGTTCGTGAATGGGCCGTGGATCCCAAAGCCTCGGGCAATGAGTGGCATGTTTGGTCTTTTGGAGGAACTGTTCTGCCTCCAGTCCAGCATTTGCATCTCTGAGACAGTTGTCACAGCTGTTCCTGGTAATGTTTAGTGTCATGTTTTTAGTGCAAATGCACCTCGTCTGAATAGCTAGGCAGTGGCTACACTCTACCCTGTATAGATTTTGTTCTCTATCAGTCCAGCCTTTTTTCAGAGTTGGTGCTGAGAGCCGGTTGCTTTGAGGATGAGAAGTGGATGGGGCAGAGCAGACACACTTGCTTTCCTGCACTTACGTCCAACTTGGGGCCCTTCATTGCTTTAAAGGGCAGCCCCTGCTGCCCCACTGTCTGCCCGCCTCCCAGCGCCAGGACTGTCCACAGGAGCCTTGCTCCTGCATTTCGGAGGGGCAGCTGCTGAGCAGGAGGAAATGAGTCTCAGCAGGCACAGATCTGTTGCCTCTGGTTTTATTCGTTTCATTTCTTCCAAACGGAAAACAATCTGAACAGTTTCCGAGGATGAAGGATATAAATCTGTCTGCTGCTATTTATACCATGCTCGTCACTACAGTGTCTAAATGCTTAAAGTATATATTTGCTGCCTAACCCGAGGTGGTCTTCAAGCCTCCTGGGATGTCACGAGCAGGCATGCCTCAGACCAGGAGCAAAGAGGAGTCCTAGAGGATGTCCAGGTCTCATTGTTACTCTTGTGGCAAATTGACTCTTGGGAACAAGGCCCTCGAGGCATTGGGAGGGTGGTAGTGTGGACTGCCCTGCTTGACACAGTGTTGAATGGTGACCCAGATGAGTGACTTGCATCACTGCGTTATTATCCATTAACATTGAAAGGGAACATTTTGTGTCCTGAGCCTCACAGACAGCACTGTGAGTGCTGTTCTTGTTTGGTAGTGGATGAACTCTGGATGTCTTTTGAACGAGGTAATAAAAATGGCTCTCTCTGTTCTGGCTAGTTATTTTAATAAATAACTTCCCTTTGCTTTTATTTGAATAATAAGATAACCCTTTGCTGTCTGAACTCTTTCAAACATGCTTTGCTTTCACCACGTGCATCCACATATTATTCTCTATTCCCATATTCTGCATGGACATTCAAACAATATTAAAACCACTGATTCATTGAAATAGTTTTTAAACTGTTGTTAGTCATTTTTGTATTGACCAAATTTTTCATTGGTAATATTGTTGGCAGCAGTCCATGTCTGCCTGGCTGGAGGCCAGTTTAAGCTCAGCAGGATGAGCCCTATTGTTCAGCAAACTTGGATTTTGTTAAACTCTCTCTGTGTCAGGAGATTTGCAGCTATAAATTGGATCATGTTGGTGAGGTTGGGAATTCACTCAATATGAAATTGAACATTTTGCCATGCCTGTTGCTAAATATGTTTGTGCATGTTTCCTCCATGGGTTTCAAAAAATAAAAGGAAAATATATGAAAAAAAAGTTAGACCTTTTGAGCTCTGTCTTTACCTTATACAGGTGGTACTTTCTTTGATGTTCAGTGGTTAAAAAATGCAACAAGGCTTGGTTGTGCATTGAAATGTTAAAAGCAAGTCTGTTTTCCCTTTTTTCTCTGTGTGTTACAGGCAGTCAGATGCCACCGCAGCCTCCTGGCAGCCAGTCAGAATCCAGCTCCCACCCTGCCTTGAGCCAGTCACCAATGCCACAGGACCGAGGTTTGTTAGGTGTTGGGGCTTTTTCAGTTGGTGCCAAATGCAGCCTTCATTTTAAGTTGCACATTAGTGATGTGAGATTTCCTGGGATTTCTTCTCCCAGAAAAAAATAGTGGCAGCCTTCATTGTAACAGGCTTGGGGGGGTGGTTTTATTCTCTGGGGAAAGAGCAATTGAATAGCAGGTTTTACTAAACTATAACTGAAAATAAGGTTTTCTCAAAATACAGTGAATGCCCAGGGTATCAAGGCAGTTTCTGTAAATACCTGAGTTATGTCCTAGAGAATACAACTTTTTGCTCTCTGTCTTGGAATTAAGATGTACAGAAATAGTTTTGCTACTGTTCTTAAAATTGTCATCTTTTATATCTTTGCATGGATATAGTCCTGTCTCCAGGTCTAGGATAAAAATAACTTTAAATATAAAGGGAAATCAAATTTAGGTCAAATGGTTCAAACATTTGGACATCTTGCAAGGGAAAACCTTGCAGGCAACAGCACTGTTCTAAAAGGGTGCTTCTTAACAAGTGCTCACAAAAATAAACAGCGCATTTTTAAATTAATGTTACCTTTTATGAATTCCAAGTCCTTTTCCTTTCACCTGCTTCCTCCCTAGCTCATGGAAGATAATTGTCACAGCTTTGTCGTATGGCCACACATACAGTCAACTGCTGTAAACTGGCCATCCTGTCCATGCAGTGGTTAACATGTGCCAGTGACAGGCTTGCAAAACAGACACATGATAACTGTGATAAACATAGAGTTATTTATGAAATGCCCCTCCTAAAATGTCTTGCTTCCAGAAATATCCTAAGTAGCACCATATGGGGATACCATAAATACTAGAAGTTTTCTCACAGTGAAACAAGTTGAACTCACAGAATGACAAATTTCTGGGATACCATCCAGGAGGAGCTAAGAGGACTCAAAAAGAAGGGCAGAGAGTCTTATTTTTTGCTGTTTTTCTGGGTTGAATGACCCTTCCTACAGGAGTGCTGATTAATGAGAACATGAAATACAGAATTCCATGCTCATTTGTTTTGATTCCTTATATTCAGTTGTTAGTGCGGGGACTTATTTTCCTCTTTGAAAATTTAGACTACTGTACATGTTTGGTGAAAAAAAGAATGACTTCAGTACCAGGTACAAATATATGATGCTTTGTGGGATAGAATGCCACAAGGCAGCAAGAACAGATCAAATGGAAGCTTTAGATACCCGAACATCTCAGAAAGATATGTGCATTTCCTGGCACAACTGGATCTTGGCACAAAATGTTATACTACCTAGTAATAATTATTTCTGGGGTGTGTGTGTTCCTCCCCTGGCTTTGGGGGATGCGTTATGCAGGTCTGACAGAGCTGGGAAGGTCGAACCTCTCTGTCCTGCTGTAGAACAAAACTGGGGGTTGTCGTATGGCCGGGAGAGGCAAAGGCATATTCATAAGTAAAACAGAGAAGACAGCTGCCATAACTGGGAAATTAAACAAGTAGATAACAGTGAGAAAGGTAAAATTTACAGATTGATTTAATTTGTTTTTTCCTCTCTGCAGTGAGAATTTGGGGTATGTTCTTAGAGAAAATGTACTTGGGAATGTTGCAGTTTTTGCACACTTCATATGCAAAAACTCATGTAATGTGCATGATCTTCATGACCCAGCTCGTACAAGAAGTCCATTTGTTTCATGCTGGAGATTCAAAATTTGTAACTAGATAGGTCATATTGATTTTGCAGAACGTGTTCCCCAAAGCTGCTCTAAAGTCTGTGCTGTACTCGCATAAACATTCGTGCATTCCCTTTTGTGCACTGTCATTGATTAGAGGCTCCTTTGAAATGGAAAACTTCACCTTTTAAAAAGGCTGTTACATTAGTTGATTCCTTTGCTTGCTTGAACTGGTTTCCACTGAACTTGAATAAAGGAAGGAGGGGGAATGATGGGGGCTCAAAGGGAAGGTGCTTGTCATTTACAGATAAAAACCTGAGCAGAAAATCGTTGCTGCTGAGGACACCTGATCTTTGGGCATCTGTTACAGTAATGTAAACTCTTGGCTTACTGATACACTTTCTCCCAAAAAAGGGAAAGAAAAACAGTAAATTAAAATGAAAACAAAAACCCCAGTGACACTACATTGGATAACGTGATGTTGTTTGTTTTAGCATCTTGTATAGCATTTATTTCCTTGTTTAGAGAGAATTGGATGAACAAAAAACTACTAATCATTTCTTACAGAATCCTCTGCTCTCGGTACTTGAAGAAGTGTTATTTACCAGCTATCATGAAGCTTGACTGACAGATGGGGTCTGAGCTGTAGCACTTTTGGATGCTAAACCACTACCTTGAACCATTAAGTTTACACTTATTTTATTATGAAAGTGTTTGATAATATTTTACTCTTCTTTCCATGGTTACCTAGCACCCAGTTGGGATTTTTATGTTTGTCTGCCTAAGACTACACATCCCTGTCATACAGTGCAGCATGAAGCAATGAGCTTCACATGCATTCTGTATGTGGAAGGAGGGGAGTGGCAATGTTGTGCACATATACAATATATAGGAATATCTTGGGGGATTTAATTTTTTTTGTGCTCTTCATCTTCCTTTTTATATAGCTTATTTCATACTTCCTGTAATAAGCATAAAAATGTTTGCTTTTTAAAAATAAATTAAAACATTTTTATGTCCTGCTCAGTTGAACTTGATCAGTGTAAAGGGAGCATGCTGTTCTAGGAACTTCTGTCCTTTTTCCAGAATTGATAATTGGGCACTGTTGTTTGATGTCCAATCAGAGAAATGGTGTTTGTTCTACCAACACATGATGTCTACCTAGGTAACAAGGAACTGCATTTACTTTTATGTGCATAACCTATGTCTCAGCTCATGTGTCTTCAAAAGTACTGGGACTTGAATTAAGTCCCGTACACCATAATGGACTGTCAGAGTTGGAGAGCTCTGAGGACAGAGGGAGCAGGCTGTGTAGGACTGGTGACAGAAGTCTCTAGTAGAAGCAGGAGAGGCCATGGCCACTCAATTCCATGTGTGTTAACTGCTTCTGAATCCCAACAATTGCCATTATTTGAGGTTACCACAGTGACACTGTGGTCATGACTAATTGAGGTAGACATTGAAACTTGCAATGCTTTTGGGAGGAAGGAGGATGCATATTTTGATCTTCATTTCTGATATACCTACTCCAGACTTTTTATGATCAAAAGTAGGGATTTGATTTTTTGTGTTTGTTGAACTCAGAACTTTTTATAAACTTGTGTTGCATCAGGCCCAGAAGTAGGGCAGCGACGATACCACACCTGTCATAACCATTCTACAAATAGTGGAAGTATACAGAATCTTGACTTCCCTGTATTCAGCTGTACCTACTTACTTGTTGAGGTTTTGGAAGCTGCACTTTGAGGATGTCCCTAGTAGCCAGAACTGCTCAATGAGTTGAAGTTATTTTTAGGAATCAAATAGAAACTCAGCATATCCCAATTAACACCTTAAATCAGTTTCCTGAAGCTTCAGAGTGAAAAAGAAACCTTTGTCTTGCCCATTAGCTTGTACTCCCATTTTTACTTTTGTAAATTAATGGAGATTTCCATCTGCCTGTATGAATACTCACCTGTGCAAGCACTATTTGGAAAATATGTCTCACAATAATGTTGAAATAGGCATTTTTATCCCTGCAGGAGCGAATAGTTCCTTACCTAATTTTGAAAAAGCTTAGAAAACTTACCTGCTTTTAAATATTTTTCATTCTTATGCAGTTGGGTGTGTACATGCCAGGTTTCAGTAATATTAAAATAGTGAATTGGGAGCTCCTGAAAACCATTGACTTTAATGGCAACAGTTAATGACTTCACGTTATTACTCTAGCAAGCACTCTCATAGTGGGGATACTTAAAGAAGCCTTATTTATTAGTGCAAATGTATATGGGTCAGAATTAATTTTTAAAAAATCTTTAATTGTTTTCCCCTTATAATTTTCACAGCGGTACATGGTTAAATATTCATGATAATGCTGATGATATGCTAAAGGTCTGAAATAGATCTGGAGTCTCAAAATCAACACAGGTTATTTAACCCTTTTCATCTAACGCACCATTGGGGACTTGCTGAGTGAAATCCCAGAGCACTGGAATAATTAGAAGATAGTAATGAGGATTTAATTAGTCCTTGAGATATGCTGAAATAGGACCACTGAGAACTTTTCTTTTTGGACATGGATTGCAAGCAGAATTGATGCCGTTGCAGCTGCTGTGATGTGCTGGAAAATGTATTCCATCGCTGGAGGCAGTTTCATGGCAGCATTCTGTGCCTGTCAGATCTATGTGGACAGTGCCCGGAGTAAGCACCTCCAAAACTGTTGAGTAGAAGTCGCTACCTTCTCCATCACCTTCTCCCAGTACTTTTTCATTTTAGCTTTTATGTCATTCTTTCTGTTCTAGCTTTATTTCTTTCCATTGTTGACAAGATCCAGCTTTTCAGGATTGCTGTACAGTTGTGTGCTCTATTAAAAACATATCACAGACAAGGACAGGGAATAAGAAACTGCAGGCTGGTATGAGTATAGGTGTTATACTAAGCAAAATTTGGATCTTTTTGACACAACTGCTTGTAAGGTTTATCCTCAGATCTTGTCTTTATTTAGTATTAGATCTTCACAGAAATGATACTTATCAGTAGCTGCAATGTAGTAAATTTAAATAGCTTTTTTGGCAGCCAAGATGTTATCCAGCAAGAGGTAGTAACAGATGGGATGTGATCAGGCATTTTGATGTTCTCTTTGGGCCTCCCTATAAACACTAAGTAGCAACTGAATTCCTGTAACTACAATTTCCTAATTTGCCCATTAGATTTCATATAGATATTTTTCTTCCCTTTAACTGTTTTCTGAGCATGCTTATTTGTACGCAGTCATCACATAAATTCCACAGTTATGTATTTTCTTCTAACAAAATATAAATGTTTTTGCTTGGGCGGAAGACACAGAATACCAATGGGGTGTTTTGCACCTAGAATTCCTGTTACGATTTATGGCTTAATACTGACATTTGATGGTAGAGATTCTTTTCCCTGAAATCTATTTTCTTCTTAAAAGGACAAACCAAAAGGAAGAAAATAGATCAAAGAATTCTTATTGCAACAAAAAAAGATACTGTAGTTTGCTTTTATATCTTAAAAAGACTTTTTCCCTGAGAATACATTTTTTGCTCTCATTTGGGGATTTGAGGTCTATTCAGAGCACTGAGGAGCTAGAGAATAAAATGATTCTTGTCATTAAAATTCTTCTGCTTGCCATGTTAACGATGACACCACTTAAGGTTAAATCAGACTTGGTAATAAGTTTACTTGATGTAGACTGAAGTGTTTCAGGCTCTTAAAGAAAGATGCTTGAGACATGCATTGAGTGCAAAGCCACAGGTATGTTTGATTGCCTCTTCTGCACATAGTGCTCCAAGTGGGTCAGTGCAGAGAAGCTGAGCTCTGTCTGGTATGCAGGAATGCTGTGCCAGGCTGGGAGGAAATCTTCATGTCCAGGAAACTGGGATTAGAGGAATTGTGGCCTCAACAGCCAGTAAAAGTCCATCCTGTAAGAAGGAAAAGCAAGTTTTAGTTGAAACTGTTACACTAACTCTGTAAAACGTACTTTTTCCAACTCAAGTCACGTGATGAAGTAGGAACGTGATGCACAGAAGCTCCCAGAGCAGATCCATGTGTGGAGGCAGAGCCATGCAGCAGAGCTGTGCGCTAAACTTCTTTGGCAGCTCCATAAACTGCATTAGTTTCTCAGTTTAGTGAGTGCTAAATTTATCATCAGTCTTCAGAAAGGATCAGGCCATATTTCGTTTTTACCTCTGTATTTTCAGTTTGACTGTAGAAGTGGAAAGCCACGGAAATGTAGTGTCAATGTGATGAGTAGGGTTTTTTAATGTATATATGCTATTTTTCTTTGCTATTTTGATTAGCAATGCACAGCAAAAAAAGCTACTTTAATCAGTAATCAACATCTCTGGCATGAAAAGTTACTGCTTGTCTCTCTGAGCTATTTCAGGAAGACCTGCTTTTCTTGCCCAAAAATATTAGAAATTACGTTACTCTGCCAAAACAGGTTAATAGTTGAAGAAATCGATTGCTGTTTCAGGATGCTGGTTTCAGATTGTGCTTGAGCTTCAGACATATACCAGCCAGTCTCAGCTTTAGCCTGATCTGATTAGTTGTGGCCTACACTAAATATACAGCAGTACTGGCCATCTGCAAGAAGACATTGAAGAAAGGATATGATTTACATCTGATAAGCCACACTGGGAGACAGCAAAACTGCAGAAGTAGGATTAGAAGTAGATAATAGTATCTGTACAATCAAAACCCAGAGTCAGGTCTCAGCAAATAAATTTTGTATACTAGCAGCTGGTCCTTGCGCTCTTCTAGCTGATGTTAAATCTTGTTATACTTGGGGATGAATCTTTATTTCATTTTTTAAACTAAATTGGGGATTCTCGTTTCAAAATTAGGGAGCAGAATTGACTTATTCTGAGAGTTTATATAGTTGCCAGCAGAGAGACTTCTCAATAGAGAAGTTTCCACTGACTTCATTAGGCAGCCGTCAAATTCCCTGCCTCTGGGCTCAGGGAGCAAGATAAGCCACAGTGGTTACTGAAGAGCTTGCCAAAGTGACAGTCAATGTTGCTGTCACTAGGCTTTATCTAAAGTTACTGGGCATGGCCTCTGTCCCTGGGACAGCTTCCCATGGTGGCCTATAAACTGGGAGCTGCCTGTGGTTTGCCTGTTCAACAGCACCATTGTTTTCAGGACACTCTACTCCCTCAGAAACTGAGTTAACCTTTTTATGAAGCTTCTCTAAAGATAACCTCTGATCTGAGATATTTTATGCATTTTTAGTTAATATATAGGACAGTGAGTTGAAATCTATATAATGTATATATTACTAGCTAACACGGGATAGTTCTTTCTATTCCAAAGGATCCCAAAAGGCTGCAGAATAAATGCTCGTCAGGGAACAGTTGCAAAACAAGGAAGGGAAAAATCAGTCAAATCATAAATCATGGTAAAAATAAGACTGAGACAAAAGAATTTTGCGACTGAGGAAAACATGCTGATTTTGTGTTTTTGAGAAAACATTATGATTTATTTTACATACGTGCAAGACAAAAGAGACATATCATGTATATTTTAGTCTTGTCCACAATATATAAATTGCAATGTTCAATATATTTACTTCATGAAAAGGAAGGTCTGAGCTGATCCAAGGAACCCTGGAACAGCAGTCTGTGGAGAGGCTAAACTTTTGAAACCTGAAATTTAGACCATTAAGCCTGCAGGCCTTGCATATTACACATTAAAAACTGCCATTCCTTCTTTGCTCTCCTCTGTGATTTTCCTGAGTATGCATGTTGTTAGGCAAACTTGGGCAAATGTTGATTGTACAAAGCAGACATACTCCTCAGGTTTTTCATGTTGTTGTTGAGATTTCAGCAGCCCAAGCTACCTACTAAAATTAAGGATTCACTTCGGAGGCATTTGGGAGGGCAGGGTGGGTGCTTTTGCACTACAAGTCACCGTTGTCCTGATTTTTCAAGCACTGTAGTAAAAGCATCTTCTGTAAGACGTGTTGCAGTAACAAATTAAGTGTAATGTGGTGGATGAGCAATGGTTTTTTGTTTAGTCAGTGCATCAACATCTCAGCAAATGTCTTTCCTTCTCTGTGCTCAGTACAGCACTTAAAATTTGCATCACAGAGCATTATGCAAGGTTCGCGTTAAGAAAGGTTGGATATTTCTTCCTTGGCTACCATCTGGGTAATCTGTCTGATCCTTCCCCAGATTCTAATTTATCAATGATAGATTATATGAATTTCAAGGCTGGGCAGTAGCAGAGGGAGGTTTAGGGGTGGGAAGAATTTAAACATTATTGCATGCTATACATAGACTGGGTTTTGTAATATCAGAAAGGGAAGCAGAGGAGATTCAGCCAGTTAACCTAATAGCACAGCTGGTAAAACACTAGGGGGTCTGGGTTAAAACCTTAGCTAGGTCATTAGTTTCCATCTTCCCCAAAGCTATTCACATTGTGAAGAGAAGCAGTCAGACAAATAAACAGTGAGGAGACTGTAAGATAGATATTAAAGTGTAATAAGAATATAATTTCAAAGAAAAATAAAACCAGTCCAGAGTTTTTTCTTAAATGTTGATCTTTCTATGGAAAGGAGAAATGCTACAGTGATCTTTGGAGGAAGTCCTAGTTTCGCTACGGTTATGCTTTCCATTGCTGCTTGTTTCTCATAAGCAAAGAAATATCCTTTGTTGAATGAGTGTGAAGAAATGTGGTACTTGTACTGGAGGTATCAGCAGATGCCAACAAGCTGTCCAAAGGGATGTCATGTCACTGTTACTCTAGTCCAGAGAACTTCAGATGGTTTTAATGGTGCCCTGATGGACCTGGAGAAGATGTCAAGGTTTTATGTGGGCTGAAAAAAAGAGCTCAGTGTAGAAACTTGATTTTTTGTTTTCATAGTTAATGGAGAAACATTAGAAGAAGAATTTCTAATTAGAAGAATAGTTAATTAAAAGCAGAAGAGAGAGTGAATACAACCCAAACAGCTGTCTGAGGAAGGAATGTCAGCCAAAAACTATGTCATGGGTGTACAAACATTTGCTCTTTTTTCTCAAAGAACTTTCTCCTAAGAGCACTTTGGGACTTTATAAAAAATTAGAATGTGATTGGAGAAAGAAATGAGAAATTTAGAGTATTTTTCTTAGTTTTTATATGAGTTAAAAACTAATTATCAGAAATATTATTAGTCTTTTTTTTTAGCAGCTAAAGAATAAGTCTCTGAATTTGTCCTGTGTCATTGAGCTCACTAGCTTTTTTTATGCTGCTACCCTTCAATTGCTGAAGTTGCTTGTCATCCTAAGTGTTCACTTGGTATCAGTTATATTAGCAGAGACATGATGCACGCAGTACCTAAAGTACCCCAAGCGGGACACGTCTAACAGGTCTAACCAGAGACATCCAGAGATACTGTATTGGTGTAGTGCAGGTGTATTTATTTGATTCATTATTTCTTTTACCTGCCTGTTAACGGGACAAGAATATTGAGAATTAGTATTTGCATCATCTAAATGAGACTGACACTGCATACTTGCCAGCCCTTCACCCTGCAGTATAAATTACTAAATCAGATGCTTTGTGTGTGTCCAACAGAGGTTTCATATGTGCTGCCACCAATCTAGCTCAGCATATTTTAGTAAGTCTGGTTTCTGGAAAGTGAAAATAAGATCTGAGGTATCTTGAATGCAAAGAAGTCTTGTGCCAGCTTGCTCTGTAAGCCAGGTTTTTTAATGCCACCCACATGATTTCACATGATTTACTTGGGTTGTATTCTGGTACATGGGTCAAACCTTCTCCAGTTTCTTAATTGTTGTTATTTGTTTAGACTTGTATAGCATTTTTGTCTGCTTAGATTTTTTCCCAATAGCTAAAACTCTCACTTTGTCCTTTCAGTATTTATTTTTAGTAGCACCTTAGATGTAGGTACCATGCCATTCTTTGCCAATGACAGTGAGTAGTTTATGGTCAGGTAGTGCCAGCCCCCCATGAGCAACAGCACAACAGTATCTTCTTGGCTCCTGCGGTCTATAAGCCACCCATCTCCAGGTCTGACCACGCTATTTGAAGATGTTTGTTCCAGTACCATCAACAGTCTGGGCAGACAACCTGGTTGCATATTTAGGGTTCTCATATCACAGACTGGCGTGAAAATAGCCAACTCCTTCCATTACTAAAACACTTCATTAATGTGTAAGTTGTGTTCTGTTGAATGTTTCCTTGCAGTGTTCTGGGGTGTTGACGCTGGATGTGTTTAGCTGGGCAAAAACCCAGACATGGTTTATCAGTCCAAAACCTTCCTTGCCATCTGAAACTGGTGGGCTGGGCAGAGTTTCAGTCTGATTGTGATCTTCCTGAGCATCCTGCCATGCTAACAGGTTGCCAAATGTTATTTCATTCACTGCACAGAATAATGTTTTTCATTTGTTTAGCTTTACTCTACCACTTCTATCCCACTGCTGTTTATCCACAGATGAGCTAGATTTGGGAGTCACTGCTTTAGATCCATCTCAGTTCTGTTGTATTCTGTGGTGAAAATCCAGAGAGAGTAAATACAACGCAAAGTGCTGCCTGAGGAAGGAAAGCCTGCCAAAAACTTGTATCATGGGTGTGCAAACATTTGCTCTTTTTCTCAAGGGTACTGACCAGTGCCTTGCCAACATACCAAGCGTTGGAAATTTCTGTGATTCCACACACACACAAATTTTTCCTTTAGAGGTAGTGGAAAATAGCTCTTCGCATATTTAATTTTTTCAGCTGATTCATAAGTGAGGATTTTATGTTGTTTTTCTCTAATTATTTGCTGTTTCGTGCATGCGTCCAGTCTGTTTCTGCTTTTCTCATTCCATGATTTTCAGAGTAATAAGCCTGTCTAGCCCCCTCTTCAGTTTCTGCCTTTGAACAAAGTGCACTTCTTTATTCTTTACTCAGAAAGGTTCCTCAGTTGTTCTGGTCTCATGTTCTGTCACTATGCATGCCCCTGTAGAAAGAGCCATTGCATTTTTTTTTTCTTTAGGTAAGTTAATTTTTACAATATACTGTTGCATCTTTTCATCATTTTTTATTTATCAGATGTGTAATTTAATAATGATCTGCTATCACTGTAAACTCCAAAGTTTTTGTGAACTTGAAATGAGTAAGTGTTCCATGTGTTTTCAGGTTTAATTCATTCATGAAAATCAATGCAGTACTCCTGGCTCAATCAAAAGACCTCTTATTGACCGTGGGTTAAGTGTGTGCCAGTAGACAGTTGCTGTCCATCAACTGATAATGCAATAACTTGTTCCTTTGCAGTCACTTCCTTTGAGCTTCTACTTTTCTGTAGGGTTTTGTCATATTCAAGCCAAGATTTTAAAATATTGAAATAATCCATTTGAGATTTTGTAGCAACATTCAGCACATTCAGTGGGTGTTTTTCATGGGTAGTGCTAAGAAACAGATGATTTTGTATTGGTCGATGTACAAATGTAGTTAAGACAACCTTAATGCATAATTTCATGAAGCTTTAGTAATTTACTGTTGTTTATCTGTTTTGTGTATACAGATGCTGAAGGGAAAGACAAGTTTTTAAATGTTTTTAAAAAGGCATCGTAAGTGGTATTAGCTATATAATGTATATTAGCAGATGTTAGTGCTGCTTAGGACAACAGAAGTGTCATTTTTGTCTTTTCCTTCATCAAAAAAACAGAAACACTTCTATCATAAGCCTTGTTTGGTTTATATATTTTCTCTGTTTTGCTAAAAGGAAAGAAGAAAAACAAACTACTACCTGCTAATTTTTAAACATTGTATGTATGTTCTATTTGAACATGCAAACATATTTTGTCATTGTTACATTGTGATAATTTTTAGTGTTATGCTACTGTTTCATTTAGAACTAAAAAGAAATGCAAACATGCCTGCAGTATTAAAATGATTTTTAATAGTCGTTCTTTAAGTGTGTAAATGTAGCATAAAAAGTAACTAAAACAGAAGAAAATGCTTCTGCCAGGGTCACTTAATACAGCTGCTTCTGAAATAGCTTCATTTGCAAAATCCCACTCAAGTGTTTTTTTGGTAAGTGATCTCCTACTATGATGGCAAGTAAAGCATCACTTCTACCTCTTTTATCACTTAAGAGAAGGGAGTAGATTTGTTCATTGATGACCATGTTGCCATTGTAATTTTTAAAGTCTTAACTCATAGCTGTTTCCTAGCAGTTTATTTAAAAGACAGCCCACCTTGCTGTCACAGAGGTTGATATGTTGGATGCAGTCTGGCTGTTGAATCACTTGACTGCTGCTACTCCAGTGCAGCTCTAATGTAATCCTTCTTCCCTTCTTTGCAAAAGAAAATTTTATCTTAGATCTAATTTTCTGGAAAGAAAATTTATTTCTTTTTGTATCGACTATAAAATGAAGTTGAACACTAGGGAAAATGTCTGTAAATGAGGAAAAATGAATGTATGCCAGCTGCTCCCTTTCGTTTCTAATAAGATTTCTAGAATTGATGTTGTTTTCTCTTCATGATGCATGAATGTTAATGTATTGACCAGGAACCCTTTGCACTCTAAGATGTCTGAGCTTTCTGCAAATATTTGAAACACTTCAAACTCATACACTGATCTCTGAATGTTCACTGGGCTCTAATGGAGGTTGATGAGGAGAGACTCCTCTATGTTGTAGTGGAATCCAGATCACAGTAAGAACCTGTTCTTACCTTTTCTACATCACAGCTGTGCTTGAAATGATTCCTCTGCTCTATGGAAGGAAGTTAGAGCATGGCCTTTTTTAATGCCATACTTCAATATACTGTACAGACAGTAACAGAAGGTAGCACAGAAGTTTTTCCTGAATTTCAGGATTTCCTTAATTCTTTACCTATCCTAATTCTTTATCTTCTTTGAAGAGAAGATAGTAAAGCCAACCTTGATTTCAGAGGAATCTTATACCCTCTGGGATGGTGAAACTCATGCCTCATGTCTAAAGGAGTTAAGGAGTCTGTTCCCTTCTTCTTGTGTTAGTCAACATCTCTGTAAACTAAGGCTGGAACATGAGTTTGAGTAGTATCAGGCAGTTATCTCTGCTCTTGAATTACTGGCATGCCCACGACATGTTTTGGCCAATGCCTATGAGCACTTCCTGAGCCACAGCCCAGAGCGTGCATAAGGCGGGACAAAGGATTGTGCACAGGAGTCAAACAGATAAGACTAACTGGATTGAGTGAGAAGGTTTATCTGTATGGACACAAGTGCCACCACTCTCCTCCTGGTGTGTTTTATTTATGACTGTACACGCAGCTGTGCAGTCCATTCCACAGTATCAGAAATGGATGAGACGTTTATGAAGAAGAGATCATTTGAGTAGAAACACTTCACTTATTACTCTGGTGCCTCCAGAAGTCTTTTTGACAACAGCAGGGGTGTCTAAAATTGATATTCCCTGTGTTTTTCATTAGACATTAGTCCATGTTCTCAATTAGCTTCAACAACTAGCAGTCCCTCTGCATCACTACTGGAAATTACTATACCAGTAACTTTTCAGTGTGTCCTCCATCCTTGTGGTGTTAAGTACTGCTTGCAGTAATAACTGGGCTGAAAAACCTTAATCACTGGTACAATATTTGGAAAGTTAGCTCATATAGATTAGAAGGCGCACAGTGAACAGAAAAACATCACTTCTATATGAGATACAGGAGTAACTTTACTGTCTTTCTAATAAAAATCTTAGTGTGACCAGTATGAATGTTTTCATTTAAATGGATCCCACGAGCATGATTTATATGGTGTATGTGTATTGGGAACACAGGCGTTTATATTGTACAGACATACGATTGTGTTAGGTTTCTAAATTACTTACAGCACCGTCAGCAGAGGACATAGGCTTTGTAATAAGGTTTGTGCGCAGAGTGGAACTGTTTTAAAAACGAAGGGGTCTGTTTCAAAATAAAGCTAAGTGGAGAAGGTCACGCAAGCTTTCCTTTGCAGAAGCATGGAGTTTTCCAGTCAGTACACACCAATTTCTAAGCTGCCATTTCCCACTTGGTTATTTGCTAGATTGTGT
Organism: Formicarius rufipectus; assembly: GCA_013399695.1. Classification (NCBI taxonomy): domain Eukaryota; kingdom Metazoa; phylum Chordata; class Aves; order Passeriformes; family Formicariidae; genus Formicarius; species Formicarius rufipectus. The sequence goes on along the minus strand of VXAU01000433.1, from coordinate 2,438,706 downwards.
GTCAGTGTGTGCATTCTGGCTCCCTCCAGATCAAGTGCTAGGTTCTGACTTTACAATTCAGAACAGCTGAACACCTTTACAATTCAGGTGTGATCAAGTGCCTTGTCTTGGGTCTTGCACAAAGATCAGGAAGACTTGGAGTGTATTCTGCCAAATCTTGTAGTAGTATAATACAAGTTGAGCTGATCGTACAACTTGCACCTCGATGTTTTCAGTGAGGAGTTTGATCACATGCCTGGATGTGTCTAATGTTTAAAATGAATGGAGGGGAACAGAGGAGGCATCTTTCATAAGTAATGTTTCATCTCCCTGTGGCCCCAGACCATGAGTGCCTGACCTGGCTGCAGGTTGTGCTGGAAGGCAGCCGTGCTGGTACATGTTGGCCCACTGGGGCCACACCTCCTTCCTCAGCAGGCACAGTGGCAGCAGAGTGAGCGCTGTCCTGCAGTACGCGCATGGTTTGCCTTGCAGAGAAATGTGAAGATGAAATCTAATATGCAAGCAGAACAGAACAGAAAGCGGATTTCCTCCAGAAATAAGAGAAAAAAACACCTTGCCATCTTGTCTGCATATCCTTTTCAGTGTTGAAAGCAGTACTAAAACCTTTCAGGGTGTAAAACATGAGACAACCAGCATCCCTACTTAGACATTTCATGGGCAAGGTTGCAGGATTTCTTCCAGTTCATGAAAACTTTAAAAATCCCACTACAAAAGCCACTTCATCTCCCATTTAATAGGCTTAGTTCTGTTCCTTTATATGAAACTTCTAAATTTTATAGTATTTCACCAGGTCTCTTGCTGCAGCTTTTGAACTTTAAATTAAATTGGGATTCATTAATACATTTATAAAAGAGAAAAAGGAGAGAATGCAACAGAGGTGTGCTGTCGACAGACTAGAAGAAGGACCTAGAGCACGCATACGTAACAAAAGGATTGTTATTTCTGAGTGGTATGACTAGTCTTCACAGAGAGGTAAATTTTAGCTCTAGAGAGTTTGTGGGCAAGAGAAGTAGTTAAGGTGGGTTTTTATATGCTGAAGTTAGGCATTTTGGTAGCATAAATCAGCAGGCAAATTCCCTACTACTAATTAATGCAGATCATTGCCCTCTATTTTTTTTTCCTGGAGATTGTTTTAATTTTAAATCTAACAACCATTTGTAACTAAGCAGGACCACCGTGTCTTTCTTTTACGAGTACGGGTTTTCGAACATTGTGTTCAGGGTTTCATGGCTGAGACAGCTTTGCTGACTTGGTGATGTGTTTGTTTCTGTTTGTATGAACAACAGCAGTTTTCTGGTTATTTGTAGTCTGAAAATAACTAAAGAAGGTAGGTTTTTTTAATGCCAAAGATTTCTTAAAAATAAAGAATAGTTACCTGAATATTAATTTTTGCTTTGGCCCTTTTCTCCCTTTAGGTTTTATGGCAGGCATACAGAGGAACCCCCAAATGTCACAGTATGGACCTCAGCAAACTGGACCTTCCATGTCACCACACCCCTCACCTGGAGGCCAAGTGCATCCCGGAATTGGTAGTTTTCAGCAGAGTAATTCAAGTGGTACTTATGGGCCTCAGATGAGCCAGTATGGACCACAAGGTAAAATGCTTGCTGGTAATAGATATGCTAATTCAAATAAATAAATATATATGTATGTATGTGTATTGTGTATATAGGTAGATGATTTCGTAAAAACTACAAAAACTGCACTCACAACACTCTCTCTAAAAAAAGAAATTCTGGACAAATAAAGTCATCCAAAGGTGGAGCTGCACCTTGTGGAAGAAGTTTTTTCTGTTATTAGCACTGTTCTCTGCATAAAAATAGTGACGTTAAATTAGGCAAGGGAGTGATGAATCTGTGGCACTGCCAGGTCTATTGTTTAGGAGCCCAAACATGTCATCTCTGTGATGAGGCAGAATTTGAGCGAGCATGGAATAAAGGTCACAACACCAATCCCAAAATAGGACTTCTTTTCTTGGATGAAATCCCAAGGCCAACCTGAAATTGTGTGGTAACTGTGAGGGTAAAGTCTTCTAACAAGTATAATAATACAGTGGCTACGGTGGAAATAGAACATTGAGCTCTAATGTATATGGTCTGTGAATCTTAACTAACCCTTCAGACTGAGAGAGACAGTTCCTTTTGTTTTGTTTGTTTGACAGAATCAGTGGGGGAGTAAATCAAAAGTAGAATACACAATTTCTGCCCTGGACAACCTTGAACTTGTCTGTTGTTTTGCCTTTAATGGATAACCTTTACAAAGTATGCATCTGTTTAGGGCTTTAATGAAGTTGAAGTCAAGCCACAGAATGTATAATGGGCAGTATTTTCTTTAGTGGTACATAAAGAATATTTTCAATTTCATCACTTCCTAGTATTGCTTTCTTATTTAAAAGCCTTAACAAGGATTGGTTCAAGTGATGGGAATTTCTGTAAGGACTTGATGACTCGGCCATGTTAGAAAGGAAGGTTATTTTAGTCTCCAGAGTTTCTGAGAACTAGTTCTGATGTTTGTTTGCAGGGAGCCTTACTGCCCTGCGCAACATTCCTTTCTGTTTCATCTCTGGGTAGCGTTTGGTTTAGTGTTCTGAGCACAGGGCTACAAGCCAAGATTTCCCAATTTCTAATTTTGGCTCTGCCTTTTGCATCATCTTTCAGCTTAGGCAAGTAGATTAATTTCTCTGCTTCTCTTTCCTTAACTGTAAAATGGGGCTAGTAGTGCCTCATAGCCATGTGTGAAGATTAATTACCTAACTCCAGTTGACTGGTGCTTTCCTTTTATTTGGAAAGCATTTTGTGGCCATAAAATTTTGTCCAAGTGCTTATTTTTATCTGCACAGTGAGCAACTAGCTTAACTGGTAAAAACTCCGGTGGATTTATGATGTGCTATCCTGACTTCCAGCTGTACTGCTGCTGCTGAGATTCCGAACCATGGGAATTGTGGGTGTCAAGTGCAGTAAAACATTAGCCATCCACACTGATTGAATGGAAGGGGTTTTGTACTAAATCAATGCATTTAAGTAACACACCGAATACTGCTTTCTTTTTTTGCTTGAGTTCAGCAGTTCTTTTCCTCCCTCTGTAGATGAAAGTGCCTATGTAATGATTTTATGGGTCATGGTCAGGAAGAAGCTGCTATTAAAAAGTGAACTTGAGGGACAGGAAGAAAATGAACATCATTGTCATTAACACTCCGTTTCAGAAGGGTTTGGTGTATAGTGTGATGGATGAAAAGTGTGTTCTTCTGCCAGCTCTTGGAAAATACTGGTGATGCTGTGCATGGTCATCATAAAATTAGGGCCTTGCAGACATTCAGCTCTGTAGGTAACAATTAGACCAAGAGAATACTAGATTTGCACCAGGCTAGTCTGACCATTAATGAAGTCTGGAGTTGAAGTCTGTGATATCTCCCAAGTCATGTATTTACCTGGATTTAAGTTTTTAATAGCATTTTTTCATTTTTAATTAAAGTAATCTGTAATTGCAGATTACTTAACATATCTTAAGTATATAACATATGTTAACATATCTTAACACACCTTCCTACAAAGCACAATAGTATGCCAACAATTATGAATATATATTAATGTTACTCCATTTACCTTTTACTGCCCAAATAACAAATATATGAAAAATTACCTGGGTTGCAACCAAGTTCTTAAGTTACTAAACTAAAGTAAATCTCAAGGATCTGATTTGTCTTCCGTGTCCTGGTCACGTAGGCCTTCCTCCAGAATATTGTTAAGCATAGGCTGAGTTTGACAGGACTTACTTGTGTTTTTTATCTGGACACTAAGCTTTTGATCCAGCTTTGAATACTGGATTTCACTGTCTGCTGTCCTGAAAACCATTGCTCAAGGCTGGTGTCGCCTGTGCAGTGGAATTGCTCACCATAGTAAAGACTAAACCAAGACGTTTGGATTGGAAGAATTAGCCCCCAGTTCATGAGAGCAGAATGATCCATTTCATGCTTATGGTTGATTTATTTGATTTTCGTGTGTTTACATGACACTTAGATCTATAATAAGAGCAGAATATATTTTCCCAGGAAGCAGTTCTGTACTGGGGACCTAGTCCAATTCTGTGAAACCATTTCCTGCAAAATAATGAACGGCTTAGGCTCTACATGTCTTTGTGTCTGGGACACAACACAAAAGCATGCAGTACAGAACATTAGTTTTGATTTTGTATTAAATCCCAGCATTTTCCTGTCCCCAATAATAAAAATCTAAAAAAAAAAAAAAAAAGGCAAGGAAAAATAAAGCAGAGCAAGAAGGGAAGTTGTTGCTGAAAGAAAGTCTCTTTGGTTTGTATTTGGACAACATCTAGCTTGGGGGCTAATGAAGCTCTGGTCTATGACCCAAGCATTAGACTGCTGCCACAGCAAAATGTCTCTTAAATGCACTCTGGAGAACAGTTGGATGCTGTAGTCAGTTGGGTCTTTTAAGACTGGGCAGGGAAAACCTTCAAGTGGGTCAGCAGAACATCTCAGAAATGCATCCTGTCTCCCCACTTTTCCTACTCGATTCAGCAGTGAAACTCTTCTGTTTGGTTATAACAGAGAGAAAAAGAACTACTGAATATGTTTGAACCAGAACTTCAGAGTAAGTTAAAGTCCCCCTTTTTTGTGTTGCAGTAGTGTGAATTGAGTATTTGTGCTTTACAGCCTTCCATTCTGGACTCATTTCACAATAGCACTTTGCTGTCTAGCTCCTGCTGATTTTAATCCTAGATTTTAATTAAAATGTTAGCCTCTTAAGTATGAGATTCCCTAAGTATCCTGAGAGTCTGGACCTCTGAATCCAGACCCACGTATGCAACAGCCTGTGGAATTAAATAGCTGTAGCTTGCTGAAGACCCCTAGGTAAAATAGTTCAGACAAATTCAGAACAACACATTTAAATCGTCTGTACAAGAAAAACACAATGGTTAAGTGCACATGTTAAAAATTCTAAAAGTATTTGAAGATACTATTTTTAATACTGTGTATCTGACCTGTGTCTCTAAAGCAGAGAGCAACGCTAATAGGTAGTTCTCAAATTTCCCTATTTTCAGTTTGCCTAGAAATGGCAAGATATCAGAGCACTTTGTTCAGCAAACCTGAACAAAGTGGACCAGAGTTTCAGCAGTAAGTATGAACATCTGTCTTTGGCAGGTTGTTAGTCAGATTTTTCATGCTTTATCTTCATTACACTTTTTTTTCCCCTTTCTGATTCCAGTTACTGCTTTGGTTTTTCTCATGCATTTGAGAAGTTGTCTCTCTGAGTACAATTCTACTTTGCCAAGGGGGAGTTGGAATCAAAACTCCCTCAGATATGGAAGGGAGGAGTTGTTCAGTAGTATTGTACAGCCGCTGTTGCCAGGCTTGTACCCACTTGAAAAGTGTGGGCTCTTGGACTTGGCTGCCTGACACGTCCAGCTGATGTGGGCTGGCCTAGCATCTGCTGCATTCATTGTGTTTAATGCTGCATCCATCTGTTTTCTGTCAAAGCCACTGCCAACAAATTACTAATCTATTAGAGAAACATGGAAATAAGATTGCGCTCCTCATTCCTGGCAATTCCTCTTGTATTTTGTTTGGCTTTTATTTTGCCCTTTTTTTTTTTTTTTTTTTCCCCTCTGAAAGGTATAAGAATAGCTAGTACTTGAGATATTGAGGAAATGCTTAGGGGGAAAAAAAAGCATGGAAAAAAGACTGAAACTTGTTTTCCTTACTGAAAAGATACAACTTCCCTGTACTCTTGGATGTGTATCCCTGGAGATGAATGATTAGGAGCTATTTTAACTGAGCCACATATTTTTATGGAGAAGATTCCACTGTTTTTTCTGTGTTGTGCTTATACAGGAAAAGGCAAAGCACAAAAGGAGAGATTTTCTGTCCCCGTTCAAAATAGCATCAAAACAGCAATAGTGCTCAGCATTGGTGTTTGCTCCTCCAAGCATGCTGTTAAACCGTACTTCGTAGACTCCAAATGACAAAACAAATTGGCTTTATGTAAATTGGACTGACAGTAGCTCCCAGTGATTATGGATATCAGGTCTGCTAGTCTAGGGAGGGAATTTGCTTCACTTTGGGTAGTTACATGTACATAAGATGCGTTAACTGGCTGTGCCTAATCTTCGAATGCACAAATACACCATTCTTGCTGCATTACATTTTTCTTGCACAAAGAAGCTGAAAAACCAGGGCAACATCCAAGTCGTATGTTACGCCTGTAACACATAGCAGAGCAGTATGCAACTAGTCAGCCCTTTAGTTTGCAGTCACATATGTTGTATCAGAAGCATGACTTAAGCAGGTCTCAGCAACCAAAACTCTGGCTGAGGGTGATGGCTCACTGAACAGAGAACAGTCAGCTGCCAGTGGCCAAGCCTAGAGAAGGAGAGGTGACAGGGCAGTCTGAAATCAGCATAAAGCTGAATCTGGACCCTTTCGTCTCAGTTGAACCACATACTGGGGATCCTTCTGTGAGGACCCCCAGGCAGAAACTTGCTTTTTAAAGCCAAAGGGAAGGGTTGTTCCATTTCCTTGGGAAGCATAGATCGCTCACATTCTTGCCGAGACCTTGTAGCAGAGTGAGTCAGTTACAGGGTGGGGAGAAGAGGAGGATTAGCCAAAGCACAGCAGCAGGAGCATATTAATTAATTATGTGTGCATTCAAATGATGGATGAATATATTTATTTTAAATATAAACAGGAGTTGCATGCCACTGACTCCTTTGCCTGGCAGCTGAGGCCTAAGGAGAGACATGGCTGATATCCAGATTCAAAGGAAGATCCAAGGGCTTCTGCCTTCGAATGAGCGTGGGAATATCTGAGAGTAGTCAGGAAACTCTGCTCTGTCGCATCCCACAGGGAGGGAATGGGTTGTGTTTCTACTATTCTGGATGAGATGAAAATGAAGACAAGTCAAAACTGATGACTGAAGTAGTGCAATGTGATCTGTTTCCTAAAATAGTTTTCTATCATATCTTTAGCTTTTTTTTTTTTCCTCATGCTGCTTGGGTTTGTTTCTGTTACACTGCATGCTGTATACTCGCCTTTTCTTGAGATTTCAGCTTGACAGGAGAATCAGCACTCAAATGAGTTAAGCTGCTGCAAGTGGAGCACTTGCTCCAGTGACAGTATAGATTGGGGTGAGCCAGGTTTCATGATGTCCTTTGTAAGGCACCTGCTTGTATTAGGATCTTTGTACTGTTGCTGACTCCTTGTGTGATAGGAGGTGCACTGTAAGCTACCACCCCTTCTTGCTGGCGTAGCCAAAACTGAACTTACCAGGAAGACAGGGTAGGGCAGGAGGGAACAGGAATCTTTTTTGGACCCCAACAGCCATCCTCACCAGTCTATGCCAAATCATCTCTGACACAAATGGGCAGAACAGTTAGGAGAAAGAAGCCTGTTGCTCAAAGTGCAGAAAGGCAAAGTAATTAAAACATGAAATTACAAAAGTAAGATTCTCCCTTGAGCTTATGTAATGGGCTTCTTACATGCCACATCTCTCTTTACTGTGTAAGGCAGTTGTGTACTCTGCGCTGTGCTGTTAACCCTCTGCAGGCTGTGCTTTTCTGTATTTGTTGTTGGTTCATAACATACATTAGACAGAAAATGTTTCATGGTACACGAAAATCAGACTCGTAAGCTCATTCAGGTTGGGAGGATGCTCAGGAGTTGTTTTTGGCTGACCTTGTATTCAAATTGGGGTCAGAATAAAGGTTAGAGCAGGTTACTCTTGGCTTTATCAGCTGGGTTTTGAAAACCTCCAGTCAGGGAGCCTATGTAACCTCCTTGAGCAGCTTGTTCCATTGCTTTTCTGTGCTCACGGTAAAAAAGTTGTCCCGTCCTTGAGGCCAGCATGGTCCACTTTGATTCACATGTGTAAGTTCTGCAGCTGTTAAGAAATACTTATTTGAAAATAGAATATTTCTATTCTAAATAGAAATATTTATTTGAAAGTTTTAATGTTTTTCTCTGTGCTTTTTATCATTTTGTTCAGGAAACTACTCCAGACCACCGACGTACAGCGGTGTGCCCAACACAAGTTACAGTGGCCCAGGACCTGGCATGGGTATAAATGCCAACAGTCAGATGCATGGACAGGGGCCAAGCCAGCCTTGTGGTACCATGCCCCTGGGACGGATGCCATCAGCTGGGATGCAGAGCAGACCATTTCCTGGAAACATGAGCAGTATGACCCCCAATTCTCCTGGCATGTCTCAGCAGGGAGGCCCTGGGATGGGCCCACCCATGCCAACTGTGAACCGTAAGGCACAGGAGGCGGCTGCTGCAGTGATGCAGGCTGCTGCAAACTCCGCTCAGAGCAGGTATGCATTCAGGTGAAAGGAATTTATATAAGTAGGAATGTTTTTCTTGTCATTTCTGAAGTAATGGCACTGGATAGGTGTATGAATATGCATTTATACATATTCTAGCTGTGCCCTTATCTCTGGGAGGAGATGGTATGTGGAAAGAATACTTTTCCATAAATGTAAGGGGAAAGCATGTTGTTGTGTCTTTGAATTATGCTCTCGAGAAGCGGCTGTGACAGAGGAGGTAATGACCACTTCTAGCTTAGTTCTTGGCACTGCGGGCTTCAGGAAAATCCACAGGATTGCAATGACATTAGGAGTCAAAAACAAGCCTTCTGCAGCTTCAAGTAGATTAGCTGGTTATATCTTTTTAACTCCAGTAAAGAGAGGTTCAACATGTCCTTGGCAGCTTGCCCCCTGCCAGAGGGGAGAGGAAGCTTATGAAGCTGCCCATCAGCTCTTGCATTTACTGCCCACGTTTTGGGCAGCAGTGCTAATGGTGGTTCTCTTCTACAGGACATTCCTAGGCAGGCATGTAGAGAAGGAGAGGAGAGTGGGCTGAGGGGAGCAGCTGGAGGGGAAGGGAGAACGAGACGTAAAAACAAGCTGTAGCTATCTGGAGTTGATACCTGCCACTTGTACATTCATAAGAGAGAACCCGCTAACAGGATTGTAGAGATTGGAGCCATCAACTCTCTTCTTGTCTTCCCTTTGGGCAGCATAACTGCATGTTGCCAATTGTACATGGATTTTGATAAAGGCATTTTTCTGTCCATGCTTCTTTTTAAGATCCCTGAACACTTGCAGTTAAATTCTATTTTCTCTGAAATTTTTCAGATTAAGTAGTTTCCACATTTTTCTGGATCAAATAAATCTTGGCATATTTATTAGCTTTTTCTCTTGCAAAAAGTTCCATAACATTTGAAAATTGCACAAAACTAACTGGACTCTTCTGGTGAACATGTTTATATGTGTATGTATTGCACATCTTGTATTTATGCATATATGTACACAGATGCACATATAGAGGTATTTATCATTCAAGACCAGTGTTTGTGGACACTAGAGTTTCTCTAATTCCAGGACTCGGTGTAAAACAAGAAATAGGAAGCTAGTGTATCCCTGTATTTGTTGCTTTCTTGTTTTGCGAGTTTGGAAGGCAGGTGGCTAGTAGTGATAAGCAGCAGCAAACTTTTAAAACAATAACAGTAAATTTAGTGTACTTCTTGTTCAGTAAAATAGAAACAGACTCCCTTAAAACAGAGCGTACTCCAGCAGATATCTGTGAACCAGCAGTCTCTTGCTTCTGTTGGTTGTTTTAACAGACCTGTCTAGTAGAATTTATGGAAGTCTGCTTCTGTCTGTCTGTTTTAGGCTATAAGCTGATAGGTCAGGACGAAGGGATAAATAGGCCATCACTGCAGCTGCAGGAGCAGGATTTCTGTATAATCACAGAATGGAAGGTAACGCTCACATTTGTTGGTCTTGACAGCAAGAAAAGACTGTGCTAAGTGGAAAGTATTTGGTTGTGATTCAACTTACACATTGGGCATCGTGTGTGGTTTTGTTCAAAAACTAGGTTAAATGATTACCATTCCTATCTCATACCTTCCTCCCAAGTCAGTTTGTAAAACTGCTTTTTGGTTTTCGCTTTGCCTGGACAAAACTGCACCATTTCAGAGCTTTCCCATCACACAATGCCCATTCCAGTCATCCAGCACCTGTGGAAGGGCTGAGGAGTCATTGAATCTCTGTCACAAATACTGGCAAAAGGGCCAGTAATTTATAAACTGCAGATTGATAGAAATGTGTCACACTGCTCTGATACCAGTGTGTTGCAAGCTTATGGTTTTCCTCTTTGACCTCGAGTCAACTGCAGAGTAGAAAGCCTAATTGCTTTTGGCTATTCCTGCAAGTCCTCCAGGCTCACGTGTGAAAGGAATGTACTTGACTATATTTTGGGTTTGCAATACAGAGAAAATCCAAAGAGGCTGTTCTTTTGTTCTGCTTTAGGCCACCACATGTTAGGTCACCTGCTTATCCCAACCAATTGGGGGCTGGTGGACAGCCCATGTTTTCTTCACAGCACATGGCAGCACTCAGGCTCCCTTGGTGCACCAGCCTGACCAATATGGGTGGCTAGCAGCGTAAACTGGGCTTGCTGTGGGACTTCGGCATTTTTAAAAATGTTTATAAACACGCCATCTGACTGCTGAAGGAATATTGAAATCATGTGAAAGGTACAGACATACTTGCATCATAGAGAAAATTTTAGGGTTTTTTTTCATTTTACTAATACCACTATGACAGTTCAATGAAAGGCTGTGTGTCACTCATTCATACATCTGCATGGCTGTTGGCATGGCTCCATTTCCTTGTTCCTAGAAGGGAAATGAAGAACTTCATTGCTGAGAAGGAATGAGTTATCTCCTCCCCCTGACACAGGCATCATCTTTCTCTCGTCGTTGGTGTTCTTGTCTCATAGCAGTGCTGTGCAACCAAATGGTCTGGACTCGCTGGTACTGTCACTGCTGCCTCGGCAGTGAACTGCAAACCCCCACAGTATGATCCCTTTTGGAGAGGTGGTGTACTGCAGGAGCGACTACAGGGTTTCTTAATGGGATTTTCTTTATTACATTGTAGTCGAGTGTGCATGTGTTTGTGAAATTTCAGTTGGTCACTGGAGAAATTTTTAGGAGCACTAAGTATCCCTTGCAAAGCATTTGCCTGAAATGCAACTGCTGTTTTCTCACAAATGTCCTTCACGCTGTGATTTCTATAAGCAGATCATAGATTACAGAGCTGGGAGAAAGTATCTACACTGGCTTCCACCCTCTTGTTCCCGTACAACCAAGTCTGTCTTCACCTTAGATTTAAGCTTCATGGACTTCCCTGCCATTATGTTATTTCAGTTGTTACCTCTGTAGGAAATCTGTAATACCCAAATTACTACTGCCTTCATGGTAATTAGCAAGTTTTAACTACCATTTTTCTGTAACTGCTGTTGTTAGGGTTTTTCCTTTAAAACATTGTTCGTATAGGTACATAGAAAAAGTAGAAAGAAAACAAAAAAAATTAGAACACAAGTCTACTGGTTCTCCTGTTCAAAAACCGAAAAAATAGCGAAATGGGGGAGCACTCCCACCATATTACTTTGCCTAACTGGAAAGACATCCACTCTTTTGTGCTAATATGCAGCCTTTTTCTTTGAATGTGTTGAGTTTATAAGATTCAGCTGTGAGGTTCAAAAACTGTTGGATTTTTGTTACTATAAATCACACTCCTCTATACAAAATCAAGAAGAAAATTAAATAGTTGTGTCAGAGTCATGGTTACACAGCAGTATTTCTGAACAAGTTGGTTGTGATCCCCTTCAAGGTCAACTTGTTGACTCAGTAACCAAGTATCAATAGGGGAGAGAAATTTTTCTTCATCCCTTAATCCACAGGATCTGTCCCTTACCGGCTCAGGAGTTTCATTTAGACATAGAAGGCTAGTTTGCCTCTGTCTTGCCAAGCCACACTAAGCAGCTGTGTAAAATGAATTTAAATGGCATGCATCAGAATAAAATCACTTCCACTGGGGCACAAAATCAATGTTCATTAATCAGAGCCGGATGATCAAGACTTGAGTGTCAGCCAGTTATACAGAGGTATCATCCTCAGCACAGACCATCACCCTTTTCATTAGAGAAGATAAAAATCATATAAATAAAAGAGTGGTGGCTGTGCAAGATACTACGTCTACACCATTTGAATTAGCCTTTGACCTCATCTTGAGGCCTGCTTTATGTTAAGCTTAGATTAATTTCTATAGCTACATAATACCTTCCCTGTAACCTAAAATCTTGTGATGTGCTAGTCTGTCTTGTGCATGCAGGCTAGTGTTTCCCAGGTGATACTTAGAATGTCAGGCTAAAGAAAAGAAAGGTGTGTTTAAGCTTGCTCTGGATGACAGCTTACAGCAGGTAATGTTAAATAACTCTCTAATACCTTATATAGTAACGCACTTTATTTTGAGAAACACAGTGTGAAGAAACTGCAAAGCAGTGTTTTCCTTTTTTATATTTTCTTGGTCTCAGCATAGCCATTGACTAGTGAGGAATAGATATTAAGGACCTAATATATCTGCAGAAGAAAAGACTCTTCATAATTTAGGTTGATATTGACTGAGACCCCAAAGGCTGGTTCTGCTGCTGGAGACTAGAACGCAGTGGAGGTCTTGAAGGACCAGGTGACTCCAAAAGATGAAGTCTTTTATCATACTGTGGTTCTTACAACAGTACATGTATTTATAGTGATAGATAAATATTTCTGTTTGTACCAACCCACAACACAGTAAGCCTTCAGTAAAAACAATTTTAAGCAAATGAGATGGTGTTTTCCTTGTTGATGTGGAAGGCAGCAAATTTGGCCAGTATCTTGCAGTACCAGCCAGTTTTGAGTTTCTCAGTGTGTAGATGCCCAGGTTGAAACTTTTCAGGACTATGTGTACACTGTCTGTGAACTTTTGTTTCCTATAGCAAATGCCCAATACACACTTTAGAAAACTGATTATTGAGTTGACACCTGAAGTCAACAGATGTTTTTGGAACTAGATACTTTTCCACCATCATTATCAGCATCTCTTGTGTTAGCAGTGAGTGTCATTCTGAGTATGTCTTCTTGGCAGTTTGTAGTGTGACTGTAGTATATGGAAAGATAAAGACATGGCTGCAAAACAGCTGACTTGTATGCTGTTAGCAGTGTGGCCTTAGAAGGTGTAATTCAGCGCTAACCAGCTATAAAATGCGCATCCAACTGGATGCTAAAATGAGCCTTTTGCTGTTGCAATTGCAGTTATCAATACCTGATTACAATAAAATGAGTTTTGGTGTGCCTACATGAGGAGCTTTGAAGGCAGTGTCTTTGACCTCAATGTACCTTAATATGATTCTCAGGATTGCATGTTGCAATTTTGTAAATTAAAGCAATTTTTTTTATAGATTGAATGAATTTAGAATTCAGTGTCATTGATTTTAGAGGAGATGATTTAGACATAGTAGTTTATTAAACTGAGGAATTGGGAACCAGCTTATCTATTTGCAACCACTGGCCATTTTAAATCCTGGCCACTGGGTTGCTAAATTGAGGTGGATATTTCTATTATGGTCCACTGATCCCCATGCCACCTGAGAAGTGCTGTTCAATCTCTACAGTAATATGTGATGTTACATTGCTTTGACATACTTTGAGGCATTCTAGAATGTGCTTCTGGTTCTAAATTGCTTAGCAACTGGTTAGATACCACAGCCTCATTGTAGTGTGGTCAAAAGAATTTACATAGGCTTTTAATCAGTCAAAAAACCAATGTAGAAAAACTTCATGGAAAATAGATTTCTCTTGTATAGAGAAACACAATTAGTGTAAATTAGTTTTAAAAGTGCGTTCTAGATGTCTTCTTTATAGTGTGTGTGTGTGTGTGTGTGCACACTTGCACACACAGAGGCAGACTAACCTTCCATCAGCGTTTCTCTCCTGCTATATATGTATAATTCATATTCCGTGTTGCTGGTGCCAGCAAAGCACTTTTTCTGTATTATTTTCTCCAACAGCAGAGTAATGCAGCACTGCTGATGGACTAGAAGGTACTGGTGAGGAAATATAGTAATGGACAGGGTGCATTAAAATGTCAAAAGGAAAAAGAACGGAGCGGAAATGGGGAATAAATTTTTTAAAAAGAATAATAATATAAATAAAACCCAGAACTTTTTTAGGTGTTGTAACATCCTAGAGTCTGTCAGTTTCTATGTAGTACTTTCCAGTCTGGCTCTTTTGATGTTGAAAGTTGAGTTTAAAATTCTAATTGAGATTTTGAAAGCTGCAGTTTTGTAGCAGGAAGTCTTGAATGCTCCAGTAAAACTTGCCGCCTTTAATCCTTGAAGAGGGTGTATATTTTCCATTGTTTTCCCTTTTCCCCTTAAGCTCCGAGGTGCTGATCTTCTCTGCTGGGAAGTTCGGTGGAGTGCAGGAAGGTTAAGTACTCATTCAAGTTTCTTTGCTTATTCAAACCAGGCTACTTCTAGATGAAAGGCTGCCAGCTGTGAAATCCCCAAAGTAAACTAGGCTAAGATAGGACTGGTAGCCATAATTGGAGCCAGTGCCGTATGTTATCTGTTGCCTTTGAAATAAGCCCCTAGCAGAAAGGCTCTTTCTGCCGGGTCTTTTATTTAAGGTTCAGTCACACGGAAGGTGTTACTCCTGTTCAAATTCAGGCCATTCACTGTTCTCCAGTCTCTAACTGTCTAGTCAGAGGGGTCTGCTCCACTCCTCCAAACATTCCCAGATTGCCTTTAGGGATCCTGACGAATCACTCTGCAGTGAGTGCCACTTAGCTTTCGATTAGTGTGGTTTGAATATCCAGGCAGTTCTGTGAAACCACATTTGGCTTCCGAAATAAAGTCCATGTGCAGTTTCAGCAGAGTGAAGTGGCATTGCTTTTTGGCCTAAATGACTGCAGAGTGTCTCTGTGAAGCCCAAAGAGCTACCGTGCTTGCTCCAGCTGAGGCTGGTGACAATTCAGTAATGGCTGGGATATTTTCTCTCTACACTAGGTTTCTGTGTGATTTGAGGGGTTAAAAGTCCAAATACAAGTGTTTACTGTGACTGTAATTTCTAAGGGAGCTATCAACCACTATTGACATATTCCTGTTCTAAAGGATGCATGCATCTTCCCTCCTCATGAGAAACAGTCATTTGTATCAAGCTGATTTTTTTATTATTTCTTTTTTTGAATGAGTGTTTCCTTTCCTCATGTTTTGCTTTTCAAAGTAAAACCCTGTATGGCTTTTTTCTACAGTGTATTAGGAGGAGAATAGTACAGCTCAGCTTATATTTATTATAGGAAGGGGAAAGCTAGAAATATTTTGTGATTATTTTATTTAAATGGAGATGCATTTTATGGATCAGCTCAAAATTGCTGATAAAATCATGTAAAGATTGGAAAAAACTACATGCTGAGCTAACCAAACCATTTCTTGTGGAAGACTAAGAGAAATATATTTTTATCTGGAATTTTGTTTTACTAAAAGGTAAATCCATCATTTTGGAGTCCTGGTTGTCACCATGCTGCAGAGCACTTTCAGGCAACCAGTGATTTGGGGAGGCATTTTTTTCTTTTTTTGGTTACTCATCAATCACAAAGACTGCTGTATGCTGTTCATGCCATTAGAGATTAACCACAGACCTCAAGAGTCCTACTGGTTTCCTTCTTCGGAGAGTAACCATTCTTAAATTGTGAAAGCAGGAGTGTGTTAGTCATGAATGAGAATTTTCACTCACCTCAGAGACACTTCTAATTCGATAATTATTATGTCAAGATTTTTTGGGGCTTGATTTGGTTGTTTAGGAGAGTCACTGCCCTGTGTAGAAATGCTAATTACTTTGAAACAAACTTGCGGTACAGGACTCTATGTGGTTTATTAACATTCTGCCACGGGGTCGGATGTAACATAGAGATTTTGTACTTTAAAATGTGATCTTTAGCACATTAAGAATGCAGTACTTCATTAATTGTTATTGTATAAAGTTAAGGAATAAGGGAGGACCTTAGACTGAGTAATCTTTCTTGGGCAACAAGAAATGTTTCAGATGAGGAAAGGAAAGTGAATTTTCACACTGTCAAAAGATCTACTAGTTTAAATCACAGAACTGCTTAGGGGGGAAAAAAATAAAGGCAAAACAAAACAGGAGAATAGCCATCTTTTCAATAGGACTCGTGGAGAAAGCTAATTTTGTGACTGCTCTGGGTGATTTGGCACATATACTGTGCAAGTACAATACTGATTGAACAGCTTAAGATTTTTGTGACAGAAAGGGGGAGACAAAAAATGGTAGAAGGGTTTCAGGTTTTAAAGGATTTTTAAGGTTTTAGGTTGGTTTACAACCTGGTATTTGAAAGAAAAATAAATAATTTTTTTTAGCAATGCTGCCTGGGAAAATATGAGTGAGAAGAGCCCATCACTTTATTGATGAGTTCAGATGGGAGCATCAGTTCTAGCTGGACATATAAGTAATCTTGTAAGAATCATATTTAACAGTAGCGTAACAGCAATGAG
Source organism: Formicarius rufipectus (assembly GCA_013399695.1). Classification (NCBI taxonomy): domain Eukaryota; kingdom Metazoa; phylum Chordata; class Aves; order Passeriformes; family Formicariidae; genus Formicarius; species Formicarius rufipectus. Next base: position 2,422,304 of record VXAU01000433.1, on the reverse strand, counting down.
ATTTTTTTAATGATGGCTAGCAATCTTGCTAACACACAAAGTACCTGTTGCAGTTGTCACAATAGGTTTCAGGTACCTTCTGAGCTAAAGATGAAGAGCCAGCTGAAATCATGCTGACGTATGCACCACATTGCTCTTGTGAAATTGTCTGGTGTGCCAAAGAGCTGAGACTGATGGTAATAGTGGTGGTAATAGTATCAATAGACTACTGCTTCAGGCTATTGGGCAAAGACAGGTAAGTGAAAATGTATCTGTTGGGAAATCTCTTTGGAGAACTTCCTTGCCATGCTGCTACACATGCACAGTTGCTTTCAGTATCAGCCAGGTGACATTTTACTATGAAAAGATACGCTGAAGAGCTGGCATGAAACAATCAGGATGTTATTAGATTTTCAGTTGGTTGACAGCACAGCAAGCTCCATGGAGTTGCAATGGTGCTCAAAAGCTGTGTGAGAATGTGACTGAACATGGTAAGAAAGGAGTGAGAGGCAGCATCCCCAGGCAGAAGAGGTGGGAGCTCAGGTGGTCGAGCCTCTCCCAAGGCAGTGTCCCACCAGAGGAAACTGGCTCAGTGAAACACGCAGTGTGTCTTTGATTTCCTGTAGCTTTTTAGCACTACGCTTTGGTGACCTTCTGACTGTTCATGTGCTCAGAAGAGACTCTTAACCACTTTCAAGTAATCTTTCTGGGAGAGAGTTCATGAGGCCTTCCGACTCTTTAATACAGCTATTTATAAACATGCACAAAAATAGAAGGTGCATAGTGAGAGTCATATGAGTCATTCCGATTTTGATTTTGAGTCACGCCAGGTCAAATCTCCCTTCTTGGCATTCTGGTTCAAATTGACTGCATCGTGGTATATAGGGCAGATTTCCATTTTTCCCCATAAACCCAGTTCATGCATGCTCCTGCTTACTGGGCAGATTACAGCAGCCCTCTATCACCGATCACACATTCCACTTGGGCTAAGAAATGTATCTCCCTAGTGCTCAGATACCACGTTTGATGGGGACAGTTGTGCAAGAAGTTGCTCTTAGAGCTGCTGTACAAACCCACATTGGCAGGAAGGTGGGCAGAGATCAGGAGGAGCAGAGCTTTGATGGGATTACAAGCCATTTGACTTGGCCCGCTTGTCAGTAGTTCTGTGCTTTACATCACACAGCATTAGATAAATTGTATTTGTCCAGTACAGGCTGCACTGGGTACTAAGAGTTTGTTTTTGTCTTACACAAATGAATTAAAATATGGAGTTGGCGCTCCATTTTTAAGAATGCTATGCAATAAAGGCATTTCAGAGATTCCCTGTGGGTTTGAAGACTGGTGACCAAACATTGTGTTTACCCTGAAATTCAGACCAAAATCGCTTTAATTAATACAAAAGGAATTTTATAAAAACAAAATCAAGTAGTTGCAACCTAAAAAACAGTCAAACAAACAAGCAAAAAAATCCCTACAGTATTTCACTATCACTGAATGTTTTTCAGTCACATATCTTTCTGTCATTAGGATCAAATGAAGCTAAGGGGTTTGGGGTTTTTTTGCAAGCTTGTGCTATGTTTTCCTCTGTATTCAACTACTTTGCTGTTCTTCTGGCCATATTTTAGACTATTATTAATCTTGGCTCTCTTCCTCAGTTTTTGTTATCTGCAAAACGGGGTAGGGAGATTCATTCTGATCTCAGCATGCATTCAGTTGTACAAATGTTACGTAGTCTTGTTGTTACTGGCATCATCACTCGTGAATTATATGTGCCTCTTATGTTGCTTTTCCAGTGTTTGGTGTGGTGTAACATTTCTGTGTTTTACTGGGCTTTTAAATGACTACCAAGGAGGTATCCCATCAGGCAGATGTTTTCACTGGAAAAAGGGTTAATGTGATGACAAGAGCTTGTAAACAATAAGTTTTTTCTGACTGCTTTTCTTAGTGGCTCAGGACTGAATCAGTGTAGTAGGAATAATTTCAAGGTTTTAAAGTTTCTCCTTTGTCCATGATTGTTTCTTAATTAAGTCTAAGTAATGGTGTTAATGCTAAAGACACAAGCATTTGTGTAATCAGAGGAAAAAGTAATATATTTAGAAAGGCTCTTTCTGTTATTCTTACAAAAAGTCTCTCACACAATAATCTTTAGATCAAGCAGATGAAGAAAGCAGGCAGTGTACTCAGACTGCAGTAGATTACAAGGCAATTTGCACTATGACATAATTATGATGATAGAAAATTATTCCAATTTTAGCATTGCTATTTAGGTCTGGTTGTTGAAAAGAACAGTTTTTTTGTTGGTCCTGTGTGCCTGATGTCAGCAGACACACATGCACACACTCACCTTAGTACAAAGGTGAGTGTGTTTATGTTTCATTTATGTTTCCCAGTGCTTTGTCAGTGTCAGTGCGTTTCAGAGCTTTGGCTTCCCCTTTTCACTCATGTACACATGCACAGATGTAAAATGTTGTTTTTCTAACCTGAAAAATGGGGAAAAGTCTTGTGGCAGACCTAACATCTGTCACATCACCAGCTTTTATGGTTGCTTTTCTAAAATTTTGGTGTGACTGGCAAGCTTCCCCAGTGAATAGAGGACATCTAAGTCCAGGTTAGTACCCTTATAGTAGCAGCTAACTTGAAGAGAGTACTTTGCTTTCAAGTATAGTGATGCTAAATTTGTTTGTTTTATTCACATGAAAACTGCCTTCAATACCTTTTTATAGCTACTCAAGCCAATATTCAGGTTTTGTGTAACTTGGCCTTTGCTAGCAAAGCTGATGTGCTGATGAATTTCCAGTCAGAGCAGTGTAAGCAGTGTTGGAGTTTATTTTCCCTTGTTCTGTTCTTCCTCCTTCGGTTCTCCCATATCCCTTGACAACTGAAACGGTTTCATTTCTCCAAGGAAGCTCATAATGTAGCAAGAAAGAAAATCCATAACAAAAGAGCATATGTATCTGCCTGCACATGTTTATGTGTAAATTCTCCAGGGAGAAAGCATTCACAGGTCTCACTTCTGAATTACTCTCATTATAATAACCCATTTGGTGTCAAAGTGTGACAGATTATAAGCGCTTAAGGCTAGTCCCAGCTCAAGATAGATTTAAATAAAGTACTTCTGGTTATTGTGCAGGTCAGTGTGTTTAAATAACAACCCCCCAAATCATACTTTGACATTTAAAAGAGAGAGAAAATATTGTCATGCTGCAGACCTGGCACAGATAAGCACAGGGCAATTTGGTCAGTACACTGTGATTTGTGAATGCAGCCTAACTCAGTCATTTTCACAGTTTGTAATCAAGTAGCCACCTTAGCAGTGTGTCAGCATTAAAAGAAAAAAATGTTCCTTTTAAAATGTTTACACAAATTACTCCCCTGAGGTGCTGCAGTACATTCGCTGCAAAACTGATGTAGGTTAAAGATCTGGAGCAGAAATGGCAAACTTGTGGACCATTTTTTCCACCAGCCAATTGCTCAGGTGGCCAGGTCACAGTAACAGGATAATTTTTCAGGTCCAGTGCCTAGGGCAGGATAACTGGGAGAAATCCCTACATTACAAGAGTGCTGTGGCAAGTGTCAGGAAGTGACAGTGCAGAAGTGCCTAACAACTGGTGCAAGTTTGTGACTGGTGCAGTGTGACTCGGTGCCATCTCTTCCCTGCCCGGGCTGTGTCCCCCATCCCAGCTCTCATCCCTGTAGCTCCTTCAGCATTGCCCCACTGTGCCACGCTGGATTTGGGCTGAGGCTCATCCAGCATTTGGCCAGGGTGGCTGGCTCAGGGCCTGGCCCTACCTCATGGCAGGGTGCAGGAACTGAGGAGCTGTGGGAAGGCACATCTCTGGTAGTAGCACTCTGCTTTGGAAGCTTCCCTATTTATCCCTTTCTTCAGGTATATCTGACTGAAAGCTCCACTTGTGCTAGAGGGACCTAAACCTGTGTTTACTCTGGGAGTAGCACCATTCTGTATGTTCCTCCCTGCTCATGCCTCTGCAGCTCTGTTTCGTCTCCCTTCTCCTAAGCACCCACCATCCTTCTGGGTGCAAAAACCTTTCGCACCTAGTGAGAATTCTATCAACCCTTTTTAATTCTTGATTTCCATCTATTATGCCTCCATTTCCATCTTTTCTGCCCCACACTCTCCTCACTTTTATCTCTTCTAGACTGTCCACCTCTGAACCCTTCTGCTCCCTGCACATTTCCATGCTGGACTTGCCACTGTGCTCAGACCATCACAGGACTTATTAGAGAAACGTATTACATTTTTCCTGACTGCATGAAGGGCTTTGCTCCAGTGTTGCAGATTGAAAGGAGAGCACAAAGCATCAGAGGCCTCTTAGGAAATCCACAGAAGGTTCTAGAACTTGATTCCTCTGCATACAGCAAAACCCTGAACTTGGTTATGTTTCTGTATGAGTTCTGTCTTTATTTCTTGTTTTGCTGAGAAGCATAATCCACTGCTGTCATTGTCCATAGCTAAACCACACTTGCCTCTGAGCTCAATTTTGTAGTTAACTCATATTTGTTCAATAAGAAGATGGGAGGAAGACGGCAGTAAAAAACTTGCATCAGGTGCCAACACTGAGGAGGTATTAAGTCATGTGTCAGAAAGTATGAAGCACAAGGACTCAGAGAGTGAGTTCTGTGTAGCAGTTAAAGACAACACATGAAATTACTGTGGATTTCAGGTCCAGTTAAAGGAAGATATCATAGTATGAGACTGCTTGGCAACTGTGATCTCTCGTGTGCTCTTTTGTATTGTCAGTGCTGTTCTTTCTTACAATTGCTTTATTCTGCTTTTTAACGTTGACCAGATCTTGCATGTCATCTTCTCTTTTTAAGTACACGGACTTCTGCATTAGCTCAGAAGACACAATTAGATCTGATGCTACTTGTTTGCAGAGAAAAGAGATTAAGGGCATATTAAGCTTTGGGTAGATTGCAAAGGAGGAAAAACAAAAGAGCAGAACAGGACCTTCTTAGAAGGGAATGTTTTGGATTTGATCAGTTGCATTTTAGATCCAATAGTACACCAGACTATCAGCAGCACAGTGAAGCTGACAGGCTGTGATCATAAGATCACTGAGGCTGGAAAGAACTTCAGGAGTTCTGTAGTCCAGCCTTCTCTGCAGGCTCATCTTAGAGCTCAGGGGTTTATACTGTTGCATCTTCAAAACCTCCAGGGTTGGAGGTCGCTCAGCTCCTCTGGACCACTGAATCTGTTTTCATGAGGAAAATGGTTTCCTTGCAACCTCTGAACTTAATATGTTTTAATTCTTGCCCAGTGTGTCTCGTCCTCCCACTGTGAAAAGCCTAGCTTCATCTTCTTAGTGATCTCCGTGTAGGTGCTGGGGCACTGCTGTAGGTTCCTCTCAACAGCTGTCTCTTTCCCAGCCTGAACTGTCATGCTTCAGCCCCTTCAGGGTGAGTGCTCAAGTCCTGCCCATCTAAGGGGTCCTCTCCTAAACTCAATCCACCTCATCATGATCTTTTCTTTACTGGGGGATCTAAAACTGGACACAATACTCTAGATGGAGTCTAATGAGTGCTGAGGAAGGAGGGAATGATCAGTTTGTTCCATCTCTGAGCTCTGCACCTCATCACATAGTCTGGGATGTTGTTGGCCCTCCTTGCTGCCACGGCAGTCTGCTGGCCCATGCTCAGCTCCATCTGCCAAGATGCCCAGGGACTTTTCTGCAAAGCTCCTCCTCCCTGGTCAAGTCCCAGCTGCCACCACTGCAGGGGGCTCGTTCGTCCCAGGTGCAGGACTTTGCATTTGTCCCTGTTGACTTTCGTAAGGTTCTTGTCAGCACATTCCTCCAGCCTGTCTAGGTCCCCTGAGGTAGCAGTCCTTTCCTCAAGCATAACAACTGACTGGCATTGTCCAAGTGCTGTGCATTGCTAAATGGTCAACAGAGTAAATAAACCACAGAAAGCAAGTAGATTCCCCCTTCCCACTTTTAATCTCTTCCATTTGCTGAATTCTTGAATGTCTACTTGTAGCAGCAGAGCAGAAAAAAGAAATGTGTAGGCATAGATAGCATATTTAAATTGATAGCATAATCCTAAATTTGTATTGGCCTTGCTGCTTTTTCCTCTAAATGGGGAAAAATACATGATCTTAGATCACAATATTGCAAGAACAAGTCTTCTGGTTCATATGCTGTGCAGGTTTTCTCTGACCAGTATGTTTTCTAATGTGCTGCCTGCGTGCAGAATTGTCAAGTACTGGGGTTTCCTTCGTTCCCTTGGATGGTAACTGCATTGCACTGTGAAGACATCTTTTCATTATACTCAACATAAGTACTTATTTTCTTAATTTGTTCCTAATTGTATCGTCCCTAAGCAACCCAGCCATTGGTGTTTATGTGGCAAATATTGTAAAATTGTATGCTTAACTGCATTTGTTCAGCTATAGTATTCAGAGCCGGTCACTTGAATTTTTGCCATTAGATGTCACTACATGTACTGTTTTTATAATACTTGAATTTTATTTAGTGACACAGAGAAATGGAGGAGAGAATTGGGAGATGTAGGAGAGAGTCTGGTACTGTGCTTTGAGATACCTACTTTCTTAAGTAGTATGTTGGATATGCCTTTACTAAAAGCAGCACAGAAGGAAACATAAGATTTTTGACTTAAGTCCAACAACCAACAGATGATGCTGTGACCTTAAGCATATATAAATATGTTTAGCAGCTGCTGTGTAACATATTTATAAGTGTTTAGTGACCTGGAGGTTAATCAAAATGAGTTTGGTGATCTCAGCTCAGTTCTTAATGGACTCCACTTCATATTATAGCACTGATGCAGCACAATTTGTCACAGTCGGCAGTCTTTACTCAAAGGAGGTTCGCTGTGGAGTGAGAATTAAAGGCTGAAGTAATACCTGATTATTTGTCCCTAAAGAAACTTCCATTCCAAGCTATCACAGAGCAAAATGATACGTGGAGAAACTCTAGCTCTGTAGCGCTCACTGCACCCAATCTCAGGATGAAATAACATTTAGTCTTACAGGTCTGCCATTCAGGTCCTTCTGGGTACAGAAACAATTTTTTTAGACTTCAGTTGTTTTCTTGCTGTCCTGGCCAAACCTAGTATATTCTTTTTATTTAATTTCTGCTCTCCATCTAAACTGGAGTTTCCTGCTTTTTGATTTAAAGCTGTTGTAGAGCAGTATGCTTTCACTAGCTACAATTGAGATTGATGTCCATAGTGGGTAACATGAAATAGGTTGTATCTCAATTTGAGACAACGAACAACCCCACAGCTTAGAAGATACACATGCTATAGAAAGTAATGGTATTGAAATATTAGTAGCCAAGGACCAATTTCAGCTTACCTGCAAGGTACGTATCTCCTGTGTATTTTTAAAGCAATAGGAGGACATTGAAGATACCTGTAGAGACTTGCCTTTTCCAGAATCCTAGTCTTACTTCATAAAAGAACCTCTCAAAATCTATTACTTCTATTTTAAAGTGTAAAAATACACTTGCACATTTTTTTATCTTCACTAGTAACTTTATCCAGTAACAGAAAGGATCTTGCTTATCCAGCATAGAAAGAATTTTTCAGTTAACTGCATTTGTTGAAATACAGCAATTTTCAGCTAAAAAAAAGGGGATGGTGATTTTTGAGATACAGGTTTTACATAAGAAAAGCTCCGTTGTGTGACTAAAATCTTTTAAAGCTGTTGCCAAACGATTCTGCTCTTCTTTCCCTTTGTAATTTTCCCTTGGAGCATTGCATCACTGTGCATTTTAAATCTTTTCCCTCCACTTCTCATTGCAAGCTTCATCAGGAAAATGACATTGTATGGCAGTTGTCTCCTTCATATCAAAAGAAAGCATTTGCCTCTTCGCAAGAGTGAAGAAAAGTTTGTCTTCAGAGAGCAAAGGACAAAACTGACTTGGAAAAAGATGCTTTATTTAGATAACACGTTCTCTTCTCCTTTGAAGAAATTCACAATGTGTCAAGAAAAATTAGGCCAAATAGTGCTTTAATGGTCTTCCTCCTGTACCTCCTAAAAGAGAAATATGTTCCTACCGATTGCATTAAGAATCTGCCTTGAGTTTGGAGAAGACAAGAAGCCATTGAAGTTACTGAGAGTTCTTGTTTTAGGGACTGTCTTTTTTGTTTAAATACTGTATAATACTTAAAAGTAGAATTTATACCAAAACTTCCATCTTGCTATCAGGATATGCAGCTTTCCATGCCTGTAGGACAGAATTAAATGCTTCATTTTTTGTTATGAAATAAAAGCTGACAGGTATTAAAGCTATGTAAAGGAGCGGTTACTCTCCTGTTTCTTTTATTTGGAAAAATAGCATAAATTTACAGAGGGTACACTAGAGAAACAGGTCTGGGTTTTGTATTTTCCTGTGTGGTCTATGAATGTACAAGTAAGTATATTTTTGCATGTGTTTTTTTTTTATGATTTTATATGTATAAGTCTTGCCTATATAAATACTATAATACATGCAGTCTTCAACTATACAAAGAAAAGGTAGGTGAGTGAGGGATTAAAAGAATAAAAGGTTATTTTTAAGTTGAATCATGCACTGCATTGGGTCATTCTGCTTACTTGGATTGGATTATTTTCTTCCTTGTGCCTCAATTGATAGAATTTAATAAATCAAGTACCAAGCATACTTAGATACTTAGCCCTTAAAGGTATTTAGTCTAAAGATCTTCATATCTGAACACACAGAGAATAATGTAAGGACTTAATTTGGGCCAGTTTTTCAGGTAAATTTAAGTCTCAGTTATAAAAGCATGATACAAATATGTAATTAATTTTCAGAAGGAAAATAGTTCTGTTGAGGTTTCTTATTTCAGCAAAGTGTAGTATGTATGTAGTTTTTTGAAAGATTGGACACACGTGGCATGTACAAATGAACACTGCGTTCAATGCAATAACATCAGATGTAGAAATCAGAAACTGAGTTTGTGGTATCCATTTTTCTTCTGGTCATTTCACTGTTTATTAAGCTATGGCAGGTAAGGATTGGTATTACATGGTCATATGGCAATTTGCTGGAATTTTTTTCCTGCCAACACTAGGTTCTAATTTTGACTCCTGATTACATTGCTGTCTACTATAGGGTAAATAATATGGGTTGTATTTTTCTGCTGATTGGTAGTGGCATACAAAGACACTGTATAACTCTCTTGAATAATCAGTCCACTTCTAAGTCAGATTATGGTAACTAGTTCAAGACTAGTTCAAAGCTCTCTATATAAGTAAAATGAACTAATTGCATGCTTTCTCCTTAACCATTTCCACACAATAGGAGATGTACTCTATGACAAACCACAGCATTGTCAGCGATGAGGTACATAATGAGACATTGTATGTGTGCTTTCTTCTCCTAGGCAAGGCAATTTTCCTGCCATGAATCAGGGTGCTATTATGGGATCCAGCTCCCCCTATACTCAGCCAATGAACAACAGCTCTGGCTTGATGAACCCACAGGCTCCCCCTTACAGCATGGCACCTAACATGGTGAACAGTTCAACAGGTAATGGTGAGTAACCTTTGAGCAGTGACCTTCCTTCACAAATCTACTTAACACTATCAGCCTTGGGCTGGTGGCAGAGGAGCGTCCTTCTTCATTTGATTCCCCTCGTTCAATAGTTTGGAGTGCTTCAAAACTAGGCTAAGGTAGTCACATTTTTTTTGTGCAGTAACTCATGCATTTTTCATGAAGTCCTTTTGCACAGCACTTCGATGAGTACAGTGTTTGAACAGTTCCAGCAACACTCGGACTCAGTTTGATGTAGGTGTTGACCAGCAAGTATGTGTGTGTTTGTGTGTATGTGAGTGCAAGAGGAGGAAGGAGAATAACCTCATCTAAGAAGCTACTGTTGCTTTTCAGTGTTGTACTTATTAAGGTTGCAATTTTAGATATTTAATGTGGTAGTCATTTAAAAAAAGAGCCATGCACCTGCTCTGACTTGAAGATGCTGTAAGTTGAGCACTTAACATAATTACTCTGTTCAGAAAACATAAGCTATATTTACTGTTTCCACAATTCATAGAGGGTTTTCCTCATTTACTTTTTTAAATATCAGTATGTAAAATTAAATCATAACTTTCTTTTGCCAAAAAAAAAAAAAGGCATATTCAGTGTATCTCCTGGATTTATCCTTCATTTCATGACTTATGAGTTTAGAATTGCTTGCAGTTTTTTGTGTGACTGTGAAGACAGGTGAGTGTAGTTCTGTACAAATGTGCTTTATGGTCTGTATTCATCTTGAACTCCTAAGAATTGTCATCCATCAAGATATTATTTCAGGAAAGATCAATTCTTTGATTGGGGTTTGTTTGGATGGAGTTTCAATGACCCTGAAGTGGATCTTCCCAAATACATGTTCGAGTCATGGAGTTTCTGGGCATGCTTTGCTGATTACGTTATCTTTTTTTGAAACACTGGGTTTTTAAAGCTTTTCTGAAAGCTGAATAGCTTGTGCTAAGGTAATGTGATGTTGTTTCTTGGTTGGTTTTGTTTGTGCTTTTGTCTATTTCTTTACAAATGCCTTACTAACTAAATTGTGTCTTAACAAGAGCCTGTTCTTTGATATCCTTTTCTCTCCCCCTCTTAGCCTGTTTAATTTCTTCATCCCTTGACTCTTTTTCCCTGTCTTTCCTCCCTGTCAATTCTATGTATTTCTGCTTTTTGGGAAGAAAATGGCAACTGTGAGATGCTAGTACATCCATAGAGTTTCTTTCCTCTACATAGGAGCTCCTGAGACACTTCACAGTGTATTGTATGTCAAGAATATTATGTTACTATTTTGATTAGCAGAAAAAAAAAAGAAGCTTCTAATCAGTAAGATTAAAAAAAAAAAAGAGAGAGAGAGAGTAAAGAACAAAAATTTTTAAAAAGGCTTTTTTTGAAGCCATTGGTTAGTCCAGGCAGCACACTGCACTATCTGGGTGAAGAGGGACAAGCTATTGAAAAGACCATTAGATAATAGCTTGATTTTCCCCCACCAGAGCTGTCCCAGGTAATATTATGTTTTGTTTGTGTAGTTATGTGTTTTGTCTGGCTTGCTGAAATAAAATTACTTCTGAGCATTGAAACTGTGCTATAAATTTTGTTTTGCTATTAGCAGAAGTAATTTTTTCCCCTTTTCCGTTGGCCCCCAGAGCTGCAAAAATAACCAACAGCAAACAGATGGCAGAGTGCCCTGCCTAAGAAGATTTATATATTCCTAAGGAATAACCAGTTTAAAGGAAGATTCACAGAGGGTTTTTTTGTTCAGATAATTCAGCCATTCGTTATTTCATACAGTGGAAATCTGTTCAATGCAAGACCATTTATCCTAGCAGTCTTTTGTATGGGGTAGTCATACTCTTTTTATTGTGTTATGCATTCTGAAATATTGGATTTTTAATAATTTAAACATTTATCAAGGTTTTTTCTGCCAGTGCATTTGTGAGGTTTTCTTTTGTTCCAGTTTTATTAATTCAAAGATTACCCAATGGAAAGTAAGTATGAGATGAACTGAAGGAGTTCAGTGCACCTCTTTTAGTCTGTGAGCAGACGCGCATCTAGAATGCTTTATGGAGCCAGCCTCCGAGAGACAGTGTTGGGGAGGAGACGGAGACACACAACACCAAAAAGAGAAAATTAGGTATGCATACACTGTGGAGGGCAAATGCAGTGGGAATACTTAATTTCCCCCTGTCCTGACTCATCCTTTGCCTGGATCAAAGAAATGAAAGTCTGAGCTTAAGACAAGTGTAAATACAGTTCTTAAAATGATAATGCCTTGAGCTGGGGAAGCACTTCAGGGGCGGCTCTGGTGCTGCATTTGATGAGGTGGAAAATGTGCAGGTGATACCTACTTATGGGCTTGAAAACAGCCTTTTCTGTGGCAGGAAGACCTGTTCAGCTATCTGGCTCTAGAGCTTCCCCTTCCTCACCCCCGCCCCGCCGACTAGTGTAAAGTTACACATCTGTCGGATAACCCAGTGTTTACTCAAAACCAAATGCAATGAAGTGGCTGCTGATGGACTTGAGTGTGGGCATCAGTTAATTTACTCATATATCCTGAGCATGAACTATTACAGTTTTAGTTAGAGGCCAATGAAAACCTAAGGTAAGCAGTAGAGAGAAGCTAGTTTCTTGGTTGATCTGCAAGATCAAATTGGAGAGTGCAGTTTTGTTACCTGCTGGGAGGGAAGAAGGTGGGTTCAGTTTATATTCATTTTGATCAAATGCACTTACTCTAAAATAGAGGAAGATTGCTGATAATGACGTAATTGTTTTTATATGCTGTTGGAGATTCCGCACAGCTATGTGTAACACTGGTCTTGCCACCCATTTTTAGAAGGATTTATTTTTGCCAGTTGATTTTTATTTTTTTTTTTGCTGTAGTTTTTTTAATTAATGTCACAATTGAAAGGAAAGTCATGCTGCAGTTATGCATTCTGGTACTTCAGCAGTGACTGTGGATCAAACAGCAGATCACCAGCTTCTGCTGATGTAGAGCAGTTTAGGAACACAGAAATTATGAGATCAAAGAAGACAGATTCTTCTGATAGAGTATCTCATCCATAACAGTGACAAAGGCTTTGGGGAAAAGGTGACAGAATCTCTTCACATTTATGGAACAAACTACCATTCAGAAAAATTGTATAACCTCCACTGTCCTTTCATTATGTGAGTTCACATTTCCCATATATATTTTAGATACTTTTTTTTTCCATCTGTTTTCAGATTCCAGCTTTAAAAATGCATCTAATAAACAGGAATCTTACAAACCCCAACATGAATAAAATAATTCCATGCTGGGAGCCTTGTTAAGGCTAGTGAAAATTATCTTGAAAATTAAGCAATATGGAATTTGGATCTCACTGGTTACCAAATTGTTCTTGCACAGAAACTGGCGTTCACAATCTCTGCTACCTCTGAAGTTGAAAAAAAAAATTAAAAGACATTAATCTTGCTGCCACAATGATCCTTTCCTAATTTCACTACCTCTGCCCTACTGAAACCTCTCTTTTTCTGCCTATTATTATTCACAATGAATTTTTAACATCCTAATATTTTACATAAGACATGACGTTCTAGGAAAACCTATTTCCACTACAGTAATTAAAAGGATGCTCTTTAAAATAATATTAAAACCAGATATAACACTTTGCTTATTGTATATTTTATATATATTTGACTTTGTATTTATTTGGATGAATCTCTGATAGGAAAAACAATCATATTTATGCACGTGAAGTATTTTTAGAAACCTGATTTTCTGTGCTTTGCAGCGTGGTTGCCTTTTTCTGAAGAATGGAAACCTTCATTTAGTTCACTTTCTAGGGGTTGTCAGTGGTTTGTAACAGCTAAAGTGTCCCACCACCTATGCCCCAAACAAATGATGACCTTGCTTGCACTTATCATCCCTTGGGTGAGAGTTGATCAGCAGAAAGGAGGTGTAGCACTGAGGTCCCTGTTGGTCCACTCAACCCTTTGAGATGAGGTTCCCAAGCACCTTGTGCTGTGCTTTTCCCAGAGGCCAGCAGTCATTCCTGGCAGGACATTAGGCAGTGCAGTTACCCCTCTTCCGCTTTTCTGTGGGCATAAACATCATGGGGGTATTCTTGTCAACTGCACAGTCACAAATTCACCGCTTTTGCTTTTTCTTCTTTTTTTTTTGCAAAGGGAGAGTGCTAGGAGTGGAAGGGCGAAAGGAATGTCTTGCAAAGGAGAAAATATTTTGTTTTGTAGAGCATGATTTGTTATTGCGCTAGCAATAAAGAGAAAAACAATGTTTGTATATTGCTTCTCCTTCAGTATTTCATCATCTTCTGGGACTGGTAGAGCAGCCTTTAGCAAAAAAGAATACTTCGCTGCAGTTTTACTTATGTCAATATCTGCCTTTGAGTAAATTCAATTCAGTGTGGAATGGTTAATTCAGAACCTTGACCCATACTTGCTTTTTGAAAACATTCTAGCTCTTAAATTCTTATAATAAGCCAGAGGCTAGTACTTGAAACCTGTTCACAATATGCCACAACACTGTTTGAGTCAAGATTTCCCTGTTACCCTCCTCTCTACAATGTTTTGTCCTTTGGTCTGCACTTCACACACAGAATTATTAGTACCTGTGTAGAAAGAGACTGTGTCTTATTTTAGCTGTTTTGTGGCAATAACAATATTTCACTGCTCAGAAAGGGTCAAAACAATGTTCTCACTGTACCGCTCAGCTGAAAAAAGTGAGAGAATGTCTGCTCGCAAACCGCTGGAGAGTGTGTTTACAAGAAGTTACGAAACAGCATTTCTAACAGCAGATAGAAAAGTAGCTGTGAAAACATCTTAGGTAAAAGCCATAGGGAAACTAGACAACCTTGCAGTTTGCTACTAAAATGCTTGCAGTTCTCCTCTCGGAGATAGAAATAAGAATGTAGATGAAGTAAATAATTTAGAACAAAAAGTGAAACAGAATTTGTGAAAGTTTATGTTTTCTCATAATTGTCTCCAATTCCTGATAGTTGTACTTACATATGCCAGCAAGAAATACTCAAAAACCAAAATGAACCTGTATTTTTACATTTCTGAGTGCGATTAATACAATCAGAATATGTGTGGTAATCTGCTATCCCCTTTACGTGAGCAGTTAAACCTCTTTGGAAAAGAGATTTCACAAGGGAGTTCTGGTGGAAACAGGACTAACCAGGAGTGTACACAATTTTTAAATTCTATGTAAGAGAAATACAGTGTGCCAACCTAGATGACAGTGCGATATCAGCAAAGGATTTAACCATGCAGAGTTCTGGTGAAGAAGCGTGGTTGTTAACTTTGCTTTGTTTGACCTCTCTAAAATTGCTGTAGAGGAGAAGGACCATCTTTAGTTGCTTTGTAACTGAAACTAAGACTTCTTTTTTAGCACTTTCACAGCATGAAATGTGTTAACTGTTAAAATGGATTTTGTATAACAGTTCTACATGCCAGTTTGAAACCAGATTGTGGCATGTATTTGACCATTTTATACAGTTTTTTCAAGTCTCTGAAAGAAAAATAACTTTTTTTTTTAATTGTGGAATTTAAAACTGAGTGTGTTAGACTGCCATCCTTCACTTGAGAATGGTCTCAAGCTACCCCAACTCTGCAAACAGAGTATAAGGGCAAAATGCATGTAAATCAAATACTGAGTGGAAGCTGACTTCCCAGTAGCATATTGACTGGCTGTTTTGTTGAGATTTCACACACATACATAAAAATAACAGCATTTTTAGCTGATCCCAATAGATTTTTCTCTGCAGCTGCATCACTTGTAAAAGGCTTTTTGTTCCAATTCTTGAAGTGTGAAGTATTGCAAGTAATTTTTTTTAAAATCTCAATTATGATTTATGTGTTGTGGTGACTTTAAGGGCCTGATTGGGCTACAAATGTGCTTGGAAAAAACAAGAAAATGTGCCCATGAAAAACACCGGCAGTTTAAAGCGGAATATTGAGCATACAGTTGTAAACTCACATGGCACATGGCTGGGTAGGTTTTTTTGGCAGACCCAGAGTCTCAACCTGCAGTGATGCTAAAGATATTAGCAAATTAGCACTGCAAAGCTTGCCAGAGTATTCGCTAGAGTCCTGCTCATGCTCTCACTGCTGTAATTAAAACTAATTATTTTCTAAAACATAGTAATACATGAATATGTGCAATAATCATTTTGTAGTGGGCAATCTGTGAAGTGTTTTTAAAGCCTCTTTTCCCCCTCCTATCTTTGGCTTGCTATGCAGTGTGCCTGCTGCCTAGTGCAAGCCAGCACTATCATTTTGTGAGAGGCATGCTAGTCTGGTAACGGCAATGATGCTTTACCAATTCTTAAAATGTTTGTATTTGGGATATGTATTTTTTCCTTTTTATTGTCTTGGAGGTTATTCTGTCCTGTGTTTTTCATATCTCATATCCTTCTTTGAGAGAAGGACAAGGGGGGAATTAAAAAAGTAGAGAAAGGGAAAGTAATCCAGTCTTTCACAATTGTTGTGCACATGGTTTTCAGCAGGGAAAGAATCACCTGGTGTCTTGCTGCTGTTCTCTGGTTATTTGCATTGATTCAGTGTTATGGCACCTCCTAGCATCTCCTCTGCCCTGTATTTTCTGCTTATTTATCTGCATGTTTCTTCTTGCATCTTTCTAGAAATCCAGGAACCCAGCAGCTCTGCAGCAATAATACTATACTTGGCTCTTGCATCTTCAAATAAAAAAGGCCCTTAAACTCCTCGCAGTCCTGGGAAGCAACTGCATGCCATTATCAGAGAAACACTTGTGCGTTCGTTTTAGTCCCACCTCATTTTGGCAGGAGGGAAGAAGCTGAGTGCCGGTTCTCCAACAGAGCGTGGTTTACAGCTTGTAATTCTGTAGTTAAGGCTCACAGTGGCTAAGCCATTCATATCAAAGTGAGTAGGGGCAGGAGTTATCTGCTGGACACCAGTCTTAATACAGACATAATTGGAAAATTCAGCCTTTTCCTTGGATTCAACACTGCAAGCAAAATGTGTACTTTTTTCATTTATGTTTATCTATAGCTAAAGGGAGAGTGCAGTAACTAACATACATTGTTTTTCTGTTAAAATGTTGTGGTCAAATGCGGAGGCAGTTGAAGTGCACCAGCAGCATGAAGAATGAATTTTACTCTGTAAAGTGGTGGTGGTTGTTGTTGCATGGTGCTTGTATTCTCTCTTTGTTCATTCTGTTCCATTTCCTCAATTCAACTGAAGAGGTTTCCAGGTTTCTGGATGCTAGAATAACAGGACAGAGGTGGGAAAACCTCTCCTTCACATGACACCACAGTCTTGCAGCAGGAGGAAGCGTGTTTTTTCCTACAAAGCCAAACATAGTCATGCTTAACTGTTTCTCCTGTTTTCGATTAGCACCTATGGGTCTTGCAGATATGATGACACCTGGTGAGTCCAAACTACCCCTTCCTCTCAAAGCAGATGGCAAAGAAGAAGGACCCCCCCAACCCGAGAGCAAGTCAAAGGTATTTAGCACCTCCGCATGTGGTGTTGTTCTGCCTGCAAAAGTCTGCTGTATTGTCCTTCATCCTCTGGTTTTGGCCTACCCACTTCTGTTCTTTCCTGCATGCATTTCCATTCATGTGCAATCTCTTTGTTTCTTTTATTTTTTTTTTATTTTTTCCTTCGTTGTGTGGATCTGAAAGTTACTAGTTCTTATGGCATTTTAACTTGCGGGGGCAAAGCATCCCAAGCCAAAAGTTGTGTGGGGATTCAGCTGTGCCAGGTGGGTGGGAAAGAAGGGTCTTGCCTGGGTTTAATCCTTGCAGCCATTTTTCTCTGCCTTCAGTTATAGCTTCCTGTTTTGGCCGCCTCAGCAGCAGCAACATACTTTAATATTTTGCTTTCCTGCCTTATTTGAGAAAATAAGGTGAACAGCTTGTTTTTTTCTTTCTTTCATAACGGGAAACCCATGCTTAGCATTTCATGTGAGCTTGAAGTAAGCATGGTGGCTTAGTGGCTTTAGCCAAGCATCCAGCAAACTTTCCAAATTATACTAATAAACGATGTTGTTTTAATACCTTTGATATATATATATAAATATATTTATATATGTGTGTGTTTTCTGTATGTGTCTCTCTGTTTATATATATTTTATATATAAAAACTGGTCAGTCTGTTAAATTGGATGTATTTTTTTGTTTTTAATAAAGTTTGCCCTGCCTTTGTCATATTTTTTTTTTATTCCTCTACCACAGGATAGCTACAGCTCTCAGGGTATTTCTCAGCCCCCAACCCCAGGCAACCTGCCAGTCCCTTCCCCAATGTCCCCAAGCTCTGCTAGCATCTCCTCATTTCATGGAGATGAAAGTGATAGCATTAGCAGCCCAGGCTGGCCAAAGACTCCATCAAGCCCTGTAAGTGGCTCTGGTTCTTTTTGGTTTTGTTTACTTTTTTGTAATTAATTATATTTTAATGCTTGCTTGTTTGTTGTATAAATTCCTTTACTTCATTATTTATCCACTAAACCATTTTCTTTCTCTATAACACTGGGTACAAATTCTGCTCTCGGACACATGACTGTAAGTTCCACTGCCTGGCTTCAGTGGGGCCTGAGTATGCTTATCCCAGGGCAAAATTTGTCCCAACAGTACTTTGAAATAAGAAAGAATAAAATTGTGTGCATCATGCAAGTGTGCTGTCTGGTAAAACAGCAGTTGTTGTGAAGAAAACGTCCTTCCTATAATGCATCAGCTTCCAAGCATGCCAACTGTGTTGTTAAGGACAACTCCATTTCTGTTCCTGGGCCCAAACTCCTTCACACAACTGACTTCACTCTGGTTGCTGTACTTGTCTTGACTATGATTATTTATGGGGAAGAAAAACAACAAAACAAAACAAAATGAGAAATCTTCTCCCCTGTTGAAACTAATATCTGTCAAAAGTTATTGACAGCACCACAAAAAAGCTGCCATTTATATTTTTGAAACATTTTTAATTTTGGATTGTGTATTTGGAAATACAACCACTAGGTTATCGGAGCTAAACCAAAATTGTTGCTATTGCTTCATTTGGATATTTCAAAATAACCCAAATTGTGAGTAAGGAAAAAAACCTGATGCATGTACATTTTTAGAAAACTATTTTTTAAATGAATAATGCTTAGTCATTCTCATACAGGTTGTAAAGAAAAACCTGAGAGAGATGTGTGGAACTAAAACCAAATTTCATCATCTTTCTATCTATAGATATGCACACAGAAAATCTATATACATGTATAGAAAAGAGAATCCAGACATGAGCTGATATGGCCTATGGGGAGCAAATGTTCACTTGATCATTTTTGTTTTGTTTTGTTTTTAATTAGAAATATATGTCGTTCCTCTCTTACTTCTTTTTACCAAAAGTAGTAATGATCATAATTTCCCTGCAGAAAAGTACTGAAACATATTCTTGTACAGAATATAAAGGGTTTTTTTTCCCAGTGTTAAAGTGATAAACAACTAAATTTTTACAAAGTGGTATGTTGAAGAGTATGTCTCAAGGTGAACAGAGGAAGGCCAATCAGAGGGGAAAAGATCTAACTATTCAAAAATCAGACATCTAGTAAACCCCCTGAACAAAGGGGGCATGAAATGCACTACTTTAATCTTTGGATGTTTATTTGACAGCAACTTTGAGTCTCAGAAGGCAGCTGGTGTTACCTATTCCTACAAAGTCTCATCTTTTTCTTAACAGCATCTGTGAAAGCATAATGCCAAAAATTCTGTTAGTTTTCTTGGTAGTAAAATTTTGGGTATTGCTTCTGTGGGCACTTTTCTGGAGGAAAGCAAAAGAATTATTGCATAGTCTGTCTGACAGGTTGAGTGCTTCCTCTGCAAGCCTCCCGAACAACAATGCATTCCTGAGCACATTGCATAGACTGCGTAGCAAATCTACAATCACTGTGATCATATGTGGAGATTTCTCCATGTAAATATGGCAAAGTATAGCATCAGAAAAAATAAATGAGGAAGGTCTGTGCTTTCAATTTCTTCTGAATGTCTTTCTATCCAAAAGTTTCAGTTAGCGTCTCAGGGTACAGACATGGATAAATTCCATGCTTTGAAATGATAGAAAAATCAGTGCTGTAAGTGCGCTGATCCCTTTTTACCTATGAAGGCCAGTGTATTGGATAACTTCATTGACATCAACAGCAGCCTGACATAGACTGGAATGATTGATTGCAGGCGCTTCGTTACACTTGAAAACAACCTGAATTGGTTCATTAAATCCCAAAGCTGCTTCTTGTGCTACTACTTCTCCAATCCAGCGAAGGATAAAAGCAAGGGTGAATGGTCTGTGATTCGCTTCAAGGTATCCCTGTGATCCCACTAAGTGGATCCTCTCTTTGAGCTGTTTTGTGTGAAAGTGAGGCATGAGAAAATCGGAAGAAGATGTTGTTGAACATTACATTTTGAGCCCTCTATGAGTACATCACTAGAAGGACACTTCCACCATGCAAATTTTACATGTAGTGTGCATCCCTGACAGTGATGAGGTAGTTTTAAAGTGCTTTAAAAGAGGCATTTCAAGCATGGGTGTGAACAATGCAGGGTCAATGCAACATGAATAAAACAGTAGGTTATGAGAACCCCATAAAATGCTGTTCAGTTTCCACAGGTACTCACAAACATGTCAGTGAGTACACCTGAATAGTACTACACTTCTATGGTGCTAGCTGTGAGTCCTTCAGGAGAAAATCTTGATAGAGGATTGTGTCCTGCAAAGTCTCTGCCAGAGATTGGATTTCGGCAGTTTTTGCTGCCTGTGTATGCACACTGTTCTGTAGTAAAAGAAGTCTGTGTAATATATGTAATATTGGCAAATTCTTCATTGAAGTGGAGGAAGTGCATGGGAGATAGTTCTATAAATACAGATGCTTAAAGATATGTACAGAAACAACTACCCACTTCCTCCCATGTGAAAAGAACTCCTACAGAAATTTGTGTTGCTCTGAAGGATTCTGCAGACTCACCATGCAAGGGTCTGTATATAATACCGTTTTAATAGGGGGTAGGTGTATTGAAAAGAAAGTATGGGATTCAACAGATTTAATATGGGAATTGGCTTTGGAATCCACATACTTTGATGTAGTTTTTTTAGTCACCCGTTTAAACATGGCCACATATACCACACAGAAGAGATTGAGAACAGAGTGGGATGCAAGCAAAATGGTAAAGATATGTGCCACAGGCTTGGAATAGCATTATTTTATCACCAAAATTATCAACAAACTTAACAGAAGTAAAGGTCATGATCTGTATTCTTCCAGCATTACCTGACATGCACTCTTTTTGGCTAACAATGGGATCATTCTCTTATAAATCTTTGGGTTTTGAGAGTTAATATTTACCTAAAGGCCAATTTGGGCTTCCATCCAAACCTGCCCATGTGAAACTGAAGTTTGTTTGTGTGTAGACTGGCTTGCACACGTTTGTCATTTTTATACGTTTACATTTATAAAAATAGAGAGTAGAAAAAGATCTTTACTCTTGAGGAATAGCGTTCTTCTCTCCAGTGCATTCTTCTACAGTTAACATTTCATTTTAGAAGAAAATTGCACCCATTTTACAAAGCATGACAACCTGAAAGCTCACACAGTAAGAAACACTTCTTACCTTCTGTAAGCTGTGAAAAGTTTTCAGATTATACTGTCATTTTAGAGCCTGCTGCCACTTTGCTGAAAAGCAGCATCATTTGAGATGTATAGTAGAAAAATGCAGAAGGAAAAATTCTTAACTGTTTGCCTTCTGCTCTGAATCAGATTTGAAAAGTGAACCTTACCATATAAAAAATAAAACCCTAAAACTGGTAAATCTGAACTTTGTTAATTATTAATTTCCATAAAAGTGAAATAGAAACTATTTTGTTGCTTCATATGGTAGAATATAAGCACATAGAAGATTTGCTGGGTAAAAGCTGAAATTTCCCATCTTCATTTTTTTTAGAGTTCTGGGGCATCTTGCGTGTCAGATTAAAATTAATCCTGATGAGTTGTAGAGTAACTTTTTACTTACTGCTATTGATAGTGGTGTAGCTCCAGATCATTCAGCTGTTCAAGCCTGTGTGATCATATATCTATTCTCACCACAAAATCAAATTAGCAACAACATGACTTGCCTACTTGCTGCTGTCCACACACACCTAAAAAAAAATCAAAAACAAAACAAAAAAAAAAGGGGGGGGGGAAAAAACCCCTTTGACAAAGTGTATTTGTTGCAAAGGGTTAAACTGATTTTCTTAAACACACAAATACTGATGCTCTGAGTAAACTGGTTGCTATTACAGAATCAGTTTATGCTTTCTTTGCATAATCTGCAGGATTCATGTCGAAGTACTTTCCTGCCAGCCACTTAGTAGTAGTAAAACAAATTGAGCCTTGACTATGACTTCAGTAGGAGCTGTAATGCATCTGAGTCTGGCTCAAGTAAATTCAGGAGTACACCTCATTTCTCAGTAAGAAAGGTAATCATATCTGTCTGTAGGAAGGACTGCTGTGAAGAAGTTACAGTGTCAGCAAGGCAGAGAACTTTACAGAAGGCTATTTATTTAATTAAAATGAATATCCATTCACTGGAAAGAACAGCAATGGCTCATGGAACTACTAGGTCACCCCTCTTGGCTTCATGTTTCTTTCCTCCTGACTCTCCTCCAGTGTTGCCAAGTTTCAGCTGATGACTGGAAGGAGATACAGAGACTGTCATATTTTCCAGGCTAACATGCAAGGTGAATGGTGGCAATGGTTTTTGAATCATTGGCAGGGACATTCTACCCCACTGAATCCTTCTTTCGTGGTGTTGAGTGCCAGGCCTCACCACTGCTGTCTGGGGACATGGACAAAGCGAGTGGTTCTGTAGCATCTGTGAGGTACAGATAGGGACTTCTTTAGAGAGGTTCAACTAGGCATGAGTTTCTGTTTACTTGAGCATAGTGCTGTCTTCTGTTCAAAGTAAGGAAAAGGCAAAGGAGGAAAAGAGTGATTGACTAGATGAGTTTAAAGAAGTGTCTGCTGCAATCAGGATTTTACTATACAGACATAAAGGATATGTTTCCCTTCACATATTTGGCTCCTTTCCCAAAGCTTTATGCCAGTCTTTTTCCCTTGTGTTTGATTCTGAACCACTCACATCTTCCACTGCTGAGCAAATCACTTCACATTCTGCAAGTGGGAGGGTCTTCCTGCAGTAGCAGCATCCCCTCTCTGCTGTCAGATCAGGAGCAACTCGGGCAGGGTGTGCGACAAGGCATGTCCACACATGGCATAGAGCCCAGCTCATAGGGTTATATTGCACAGAAAAGATAAGGTGAAATTTATAACTTGTGTAGCAGCCTCAATACTTTCTGCTGTCTCCATATTAAAAAAAAAATAGATGCAAATCAAACATAGCACAGTCTTTCATTACCTATAAAGCCCAAAGAGCAGCAGGAAAGCAGATTCTCTCCTGCTTTTCTGTCACGGAGACAGAATTTTGCCCTTGACATCTCTTTGGCTTTTCCTGGTGGTGGTTCAGCTCTGCTCTCCATCCTTGGTTTTCCACAGGTCATAATATGCATTCCTTTTGCAAGGTAGGACCAGTGAGATTGGTATCTTCTGTCCTTTGTCAAGGGAGAACGGGAGTAGCCACTCATAAGCCTTATTGGGTCAAGCAGCTAATTGGCAGTTCATAAAGAGTATTGCCACCAATCTCCTTGTACTGTAGGTGCCCTTGCACCTCATCTTGTTTTTTGGCCAGCAGTGGTGTGAAGAGGTAGTAAAATGTAACTATTTGGGACTCTGAAGAGAGTACTGTTTCTCCATATACTACTTTGCCAGGATTCACACTTTAAGCTACATTTGTGTAATTCCTGCTCTGGAGGATCACTTTCAAGTTTCCTAGTCTGTCTCCAAGGGTAAAGAGGAGAGAATTGGTTTGATTTTAGGGTTTTCTAAGATTTTGTGGGACAGACTTGTTCTTCATTTTACCACAGTGGTTGCTTGCAAAGCACTTTGAGATAAATGAATGAGAAGCACTATGTGAGAGCTACCTCTTCTGCAAATGACATGAGGCAACATCAGAAACTTGCCTTCTGGGATCCAAAGTTCAGATCAGTGAAAGAAATGTGAAAATGGGGAGTTTGGGCCCTTTATTTAAAAAGCTGACTTTTCTGTAGATGAACAGAATGTACTTTTTGTGCCTGAACTAGTAGCCTTCATTCCTGACTGTTGTGTGATAGCTTTAGTTTGTTTGACATCTCTTTTTCAATGTTGTGAATTTCTTACTTTCTTTTCCCTTCCCCTCCCACTCTTCCCCCAACTCTTTCTTTTCTTCTTGCAATTTAGAAATCAAGTTCCTCTACCACAACTGGTGAGAAGATCACTAAAGTCTATGAGCTAGGAA
Source organism: Formicarius rufipectus (assembly GCA_013399695.1). Classification (NCBI taxonomy): domain Eukaryota; kingdom Metazoa; phylum Chordata; class Aves; order Passeriformes; family Formicariidae; genus Formicarius; species Formicarius rufipectus. Next base: position 2,398,447 of record VXAU01000433.1, on the reverse strand, counting down.
ATGAGCCAGAGCGAAAGATGTGGGTTGATCGGTACCTGACGTTCATGGAGGAGAGGGGCACGCCTGTGGCCAGTCTACCAGCTGTGGGAAAGAAGCCCTTGGACTTGTTCAGGCTCTATGTCTGTGTCAAAGAGATTGGAGGTTTAGCACAGGTGAGAAGTGCTTGAAAATGGACCTTTTGAAAATACAGTGCACCTTTCTTTTGTAGAGTTTTTCATGCCAATTACACCATTATGTTTTCAGCCTTGACAATATTGTTGAAGAAAATAGTTTAATGATGAAATATTTGTCTGGAGTTCACTTTGGGCTGCATAATGGCCCTGAAACTTTAGTTTGAATAAAGATTGACCATTGCTATAGACAGATGAAATCATTGCCTGTTCAGGAAAATCTAGTAATGCTGGAAAAGAAGAGAGAAAAAGGCCACTGGATCAAAGTTAAGAGTAAGAAGCAGATGATAGAGCTAAAAGGAAAGGAGATTTAAAAATATATCTATCCCAGATAGGGATACAGCCTCTAGGACAGTTCAGTTCATCTCTCCAGAGAAGCTGCAGATATATTCTTAAAACGCAGTCCTTCATCCCAAACCTTTCATCTCTGAGTGTCTCTATATTTAGTACACTTGTTTCTTAGTCACGGACTGTGTTTGGAAAGTGCTTATAGGATATTTTGGGTTGCCTTGCAAACATAATGATTACAGGGAAAAGGTGAATTATTTAAATGAAGGAAAATGAAAGCAGGAAGAGCTGAGAATAAAAGTCACAAATGGGAGAGAGAAGCCTTGGTTTGGAAGTTTTTCGAAGGGGTGTTTGGAAATTACTCTTGAGTTCCATAAGACTGAGCACCATAGAGCAAAATTAAATACTTCATTGTCTAGCACCATCAAAATGTAAGGCAGGAGAAAATGGACATTGTTTGAGATCTTAGATTTAGCATTCAAAGTCACCTGTCCTTTCCTGATGGCATGGACAGAGCACCCCTTGCATCTAGGAGATCACTCTGGCTAGATGCTAAAAATTATTGTGAAGTGCAGAGATCCATAATTTCTATGGATTTAGGAATATTTGCAGATGTTCAGTGCCTTGAAAAATGAGGTCTTAAACATAGCTAGTTAGGTAAATATGTATGTGCCATATTTAATACAAAACATATAATACTAAAATAGATACAATTTTACACAAATTACGAAATCTAAACTCAAAAATATGGCAAGCAAATTAGATCCTCAGAAAGCGAACACATTTTAATAATCTATGGGATTAGTTCAAGAAAGGAATGGAATGTCCAACATCAATTAGTACCAAAGCTATTTTTAATAGTAACATCTCACAACTTAGGATTTGACTGTTGAATTAGATCACTGGTCCTTCAAATCCAGGGATTTTAGCTATTGCTGTTATTAAAGGAAAGCAGTGAAGCCTAACATAATGCACCTTGCCAGTTGTTAAATGCTGTATATGGGTAAGAGATACTATCCTGACATTTTTAGTGATCAGCTCATGCCCCCCAGCATCATACAGATTTGATTACTTTTCGGTCAGAAACTTTATTACAGGTAAATCATGTCATGCAGCTGCTCTGCCTCGTACAGTTTGATAGTGCTGACAGTATGACTCTTAGCATCAAAAATTGAACAGGATGGGGGCAGATGGTATATTCTAGAGTCACTCATGTTTGCTTATTAATGGAAGTTTGTTTTACTTTGGAACACAAAGTGTTGATTTTCAGTGACAAACATTATGATTTACCAAAGAATAAACTCTATTCACTTAGAACGATTTTTGAAAGAGCTTGAGTTACAAATACATGGTCTTCAGTACTGGTAAAAATTTACACTTAAAATAAAGGCTCCTGGTTTTGCTGGTGTGCCCACATGAATGTTTGCTATATTTGTCTGTTTAGAAGTACTGAGAGGGGCTGAGATTTGCTTGGTGAGTTTTATTTAAATGCATCCGTGTGATGCCCTCCTAAAAAGCTGTTGCTCCAACTGCTGCACTCCACATCTCATGATTCTGCCTGGAGAGTAACAGGGAGTGAAGCTGTGCAGCAGCAGTGCATATTCTCTGTCTGAATAGTTGCAGTTGATGGGGTCCAAACATGAACAGACCAGCTGTTGGCAGTCTTCTTTTAAATGCCAATATACTGGGCATTTAGGCATGAACATTTCTGTTTGCATTATGCAATGTGTTCATTACGCACCACTTAGCTGTAAGCCAGTAGGCACAAAGAGCTGTGTAACTGGATTTCAAGCCTCAACAGGGGCAGTTTATGAAAATCTGGTCTCCTTTAACTCTTGGGTTCTTGCAGGGTGTACCAGAGAAATCAAAACACTTTGCATAGCCATTCCAACCTGCTTGCTATTAATGCTATCTTCAAAAAATCTTTGCTGACTGCCAGCAGTTGCCTAAAGAATGTTTCCTTTGCTGGCACAGAGACTAAGGAACAGTATGGCTAATGACAACGTTTCTGGCTATGCAAGTTAAATTGGGGTCATTAAAATCTCAGGCCTCAGGGCAAGTAGCAGTCATCATGGAATCAAGATTGTTCCCCAGTAAAAGCTGAGATTCTCAGATGTTTAAAGCCTATTTATTTTGGTGCTGACCCCAATCCTTGGTTCATACCTAGCAGTTGCATAACTGGTTGAATGAACTTGAGGGCATAAGGTATTACAGCAGAAGCAGTGGCTGCTGTGAGTGGTACAGCTGAGTGAGCCAATGGCATCATCCAGGATGACAAATGAAGTTCGCTGTTATTATAGATCAGCTGTGTTTGAGGAACTCATGAGCAGAGTCTTTCAATATTCTCAGCCTTACACTGCAAACAAGACTCGCAGTGGAGCTGTGCAGGCAGCCTTGTAATACAGAGTATTGCTGGACTAGCCATGTGTTTGAAGTCTGCCTTAATTAATTAAGGGGCCTGGCTTCACTCTGCCTCTCATCTAGCCAGAGGATCATCGATCTGCCCCTGCAATACACACTAAAGCTAAAGGACTTGAACCAGGAATTACAGGCTGAACTGTTTGACTGCTGGTGGCTATTTGGGAGAAAACCCTCCCAAATCTTCGTTCACGAAGTCTAGCCATGATGATGATTTGGGAGAAAAATTTATTTTTCATATCAATGCTCAAACATTTAAATTGCAGAATAACACTGTTATTGCTTTCTAAATTAGGCTTTAGAAGCTGCTTTTTAATTAGAATGGGGTGGGTGTGTGTGGGTGTCAGGGAGGGAGAGATTGAGCGGAATTTGCTTGGAAATGGTTTACGAACTGAAGAGCATAGGCCCTGGAAGGGCATAAGACATTTAAAGGATGCAGCATGCAGAAGACTCCACAAGCAAAGCTTTTTTATGTTGCTATCAGCAGGTTCCTTAATGGTTTTATAACTGTAAATGCTGTCAGTGCATTACTGCATGTGGGAGTAATGAGCATTAGTTAAAAGAGGAAAATAGGGAAAAAAAAGGGTAAACCAAGACATTAAAGGCTTTTTTTTCCCCCTTTTTTAGTTTCCTGACTTAAACAGAACACTTTGCTGCAAACCAATGATTCTGGTGTTTACTTTGCTAGGTTAATAAAAACAAGAAGTGGCGTGAGCTGGCAACCACCTTGAATGTTGGCACTTCGAGCAGTGCAGCCAGCTCCCTGAAAAAACAATACATTCAGTACCTGTTTGCCTTTGAGTGCAAGATTGAGCGAGGGGAGGAGCCCCCTCCAGAAGTCTTCAGCACTGGAGATACCAAGAAACAACCTAAGATTCAGCCGCCATCTCCTGGTAAGTCGAATAAACTGCAGCCTCTTACACAACCATTTTTTGAATGCAGAAGATACTAGGTTACACTTTATATATTTAGAAGCGTGTCTTTCTAATGCTGGACAAACAGCAAGGATAAATCTGTTGCTGGCATCTTGTTCTCAGATTTGGAGCTGAGTCAAGTCAGATTTAACTCTGAAGAGCCATCTACAGTCATGTGTCTGGTTTGTCCTTGCTCACTCCAGTATACAAAGACATGTACCAGTGTACCCTTTATATTCAGAGTTACACTGGCATAATAAAAAGAATAATGTTCTGCATGGGTATGCTTATGTGCTTGCACTGTGAGACAGGAGGCAGCTGGAAAGGAGCATCTGAGTGTCTAAAGATCAGACTCGGGTACTTGCACTTCCCTTGCTGTCACTCTGAAGCTGCATTTCCAGCACAACTGTTGGTCAGTAGGGCTTTGGTTGGACTCAGGATGGCAGTTGCTGGACTGATCAGCAAGTCTCAGATGGTTGCTCTGTTACAGCTCATGTTGAATGTGTGGCAGATGGAGAGCTGAGAGTATGGTGTATCCCCACTGCCAGACGACATAGTTTGGAGGCACTCTCTCTGTTCTTTTGTCGCTAATCCTGTGTGTCAGATAAGTCATTAGCATCACTGTCTTTATCTTCTCATCTGAAAAATTGGAACTGGAATTACTTTATTTTGGCTGGGTTATTTTTGCATGTACAATGTGCTGTTTGAAACCTCTGTTTTCTTTCTAAATTCATTCAAGATTTTCAAGATTAGATGATCAGTTCATAGTCAAGGCAGAACAGTTCTTGAGTAGAAACCTTTTAAGTATACAGAAAGAGTCATAGTATTAGTCTATGATGTTGACTTCTGGACTATCTATGGAAGAGGAAAAAATTCCTTTGATTATTTTGAGTTATTCCTTTGATTATTAGCTTTTCTGACCAACAAAATGTGGCAAAATTTCTGAACTAACGTCACAATTGCTACTAGGCAGACCACCATCTGTTACTGCCAAGAGAATATAATTCCTGGAATGTTTGCAACAATTTTCTGCATTATAGGGCAGTTTTAGGAAAATACTAAGTCACTTAATTTCTTAGTGAAGTTCACTGGCTGAAAATGGGGAGTGGGGAATCAGGGACGCAGCAACCTGTGCAGACAATTTGCAGTTGCGTGATTCCAGTATTCTATTGTGGATACTAGAAAATTGCAAAGACCTTTATAATCATATATAATAAAGTTCTGGCCTTTCCAAGATCATTTCTCACAGTAGAGCTTTGTCAGTGTAGAAAAAGATAACAGCGAGAAGGCTTAAATCTTTCTCATCCTGATTTATTCAGTGTGAGGATTTCAGGGAGTGTTTAGTTAAAATCTTCTTGAGTACATCTCTGTGTAATAACTTAAACATTTCCTCTACCTTATTAAAACCTAGGGTTATCAGGTATGCCAGTGGTGATTGTTCAGTAGAGAGGATGACTACATTACTTTGCAATGCAAGTTTAGAAAACGGAGATGAACACTTGGTACTAGAAGTGAAGCACATAGTCCAAATGTTTGTCTGTCTGAAATGAGCATACAGTGTCCTGAATGTGCATAGCTGCAAAAAATCAAATATATTGGAGATGCCCATCACCTCCTGAGAAGACTGGTAAAGGAAGCTGAAACTGTTATTGTTAAGGACAGTGAAGAGAAAATTAATCTGTTTCTTAAAATGAAAGAGTATTTTGCTTTGCTCTCTCCACCCTTACCCCTCTCTCTCTAACACTGCTCTCAGTAGTTTATTTGGGGATGATCACCATAAATTGCCTGGATTTTGAGGTGAAAAATCGTGATTTAAATTTGTAAGCAAGAAATGGAAGTGTCAGGTGTACCACTTTTGTAGAGTCCTTTTGCATTATGATGCTACAGATAAAAATGCCAAAGTCCAAGTTTAAATTTATCATAAGATCCAAGCAAGCTGTCTGTGAGGAGAACTGAAACTATTTTTCTAAAATAAAAACACAGCAGGACATAGAGACTAGAAGAGAGGGAAGCAAGCAAAGATCTCAAGGTTTGTTTTGTTAGAGAGAAAAGAACTCGTGTCACTGAATGGGACTGCACTTCTGCACAGAGAAAGGCTTTCCCAGTGTGTATCAGCTTTAATACATGAAGTCCCGCTGAGGTATAGATGCCTCAGAGAGTACAAGCCTGTTCTCTTTAATAGCAGCTTTTTTTCTTGTTCCTTTTCCTGTAGAATATACCAACATTAACATTTTAACTGCACAAAAGAAGCAGAGTTGTAGACATACTTTAGATAATCTGTTACTCTTTGGCATTCAGAGGGAACAGGCGCCCAATACAACAAGAAACAGTAGCTTCCAAAGGTCCTTGCTTTAACCATTAGCCTCTCTTGTGCAGTTAGCTCAGTATAGGCAAAGCCACTTTGAAGCCAAATCCATTTGTAGAGAACTAGTTGCAGTATTAGAGCTGAAGTTAATTCTTACAGAAAAGCAGAGGGACTTGTCTCGGAGAGGAGGGTGTTGTATTTTGTGCTATTCTAACTAGTTGATGCCATGAAACAAGTCTTGCAAGCCGGAAAATCAACTAATCTTCACAAAACTTTTAAAATTAAATATTTTATTTGCTCATAAGAAAGAATACATTGAGACTGGCAACCTTTCTAGTAAAGAAAAGAATTTAGTTCCAATGTTTTTGTAGTTCCCAAGTAGATGTTACACAAGGTGGGAACAGGCTGAAATATGGCTTGGAGCAAATTGGTTCTTGCAGATGACTCACATCCAAGGAGTGGTTAAGTGACTGCCTTACAGACAACCTTTAGAATGCAGTCATAGTAGGGAATGGTAGGAAACAGCACAACAACCGTGGTGAGGAGATTCGTGTAGAAGAACACAATCAAGGAAAGGATGTGATATGTGAGTCAAATGTATGGGGCTGCAAGACAGTGGTCTGAGTCCACAGGTTAGTCCATTTGTTTACAGCACATGTGGGGTTCTCCCCACCACTTCTATTTTTTGCAACATAATTAATAAGGTAAATGGTATGCGAAGGAGTGAATACTTAGTGCAAGTGCAATTCATGATAGCATCAGTGCTTACAAGAAGTTGAAAAAAGTAGAGCAGCAAAGTGACTGGTTGACTTTGTTCGGCAGAGAATTGCACAGTACACAGAGTATTTGGGTTAGGATTAGATGCCCTTTTTAATAAATGCTCTGGCTTCACATCACTCTCAGAGCCTCTTCTGTTCTTTCAAAATGCTCCTGGGGATAGGTGAGGGCCTCAGTGTGTTTCAGTGTGCCATGCAGTGTTCTGAGTTCCTCCAGGATTATCCCAAAATCTTCGTTCGCGAAGTCCAGCCAACAACAACAGCAGTATTGTGAGGTTGTGCAAGTTGGCGACGTACTTGTGGTAGGCTGAGGCCTTAGTGTCTTTTGGGTCAGATAATGCCATCAGTAATGAAGACCAGCAGCAGATGTCTAATGACAGGCTAACTATGAGAGGACCTGTTGGTCTTAAGTCCTGGTCATGGAGTCTATGCCAAAGTCCATATCAACTGCTGATGACTCTTCTGCTGTGCAGAAAATCACTTATAGAGAGCGAGACATTATAGGTCTTCATCAGCATCCTTCTAGTGTTCCAGTGCTTTCCAGAAGTGGGTGCAAAGATAAAATGCTCTTCCTGTCATATTAGTTTGATAGTTTTGACCAAAATATGCAGAGATGAAGTGGTAAGTTCTAAACTGAGAAAACTTCTGGAATCATTACGCTAAGCATTATTGGATGCTGGAGAACAAGTTCCAGAAGAGTATCAGCATGAAGAAGTTATTTTCCACTGCTGTACTTTGGCACTCTAAATTCCTAGCTGCAGTGTGCAGCTATGTATGTATGTGCACATGACTCTCAGAATTACCGGCTGAGAGTTCATCCTATTCTGACTGAAGAGGATGGCCAGTGGTAGAGCTGAGGATGCTTGTGAGTAACACTCAGCAGCTGGCCCTGATGTCAACAGGGATTTTATTACAGCAAACCTGGAAAAATCATGTGCTTGTGCTGGCAAGAGCGAGCAAGAACGCGCCAAGAGTGTATTCCCTGCGTTTCCTTGGCAGCAGAGAAACAAGACTTGGGGAGGGGGATGGCGGGGGGGCACCACACAGCACTGCACAGCCATTCACTGAGTGCATCTGTAACCAAACCCATCCATCTCTGCTGGCGGATGGCTGACTGAAGTGCTATTATTAGCAGGCAGGTGATGTCATGGAGCGTGTCATGAGGCCAGCTGGGGAATCCCCACTGATGATGGGTGAGGGCTTGGGTGGGGTGAATGGGGGGACAGGCAGTGGTGCCCCCGTGCCTGCATTCCTGCCTGTCCGGAGGGGCCCTGCAGTAGCCACCAGCCCCCAGCCTGGCCTAACTGGGGCACTGGGTTCATGCTGTGTAAATTATCTACCCAGCGTGGTGTCTGGCTGTTCACTCTGAAGTATGTGAATGTACTTAACCTTCAGTAACCTTTCCATTGTTTACTTTAGAGTATACATTTGTAGCTTCTGGCAAAAGGTAGGGATATCCTAGAGAGCATGTCAGGCTTCATATTAATGGCGTTTCAAGAGACTGCATTCTTCCTTTCTCTTTTTTTTTTTGGTTTTTTTTTTTTTTTTTTCCTGAAGGGAAAAAATTCCTGGCAAGAGAAATATTTTTATATCTTTTTTTAGCTGCATATTTCTTTTCTGGTAAACAAGGGTATTCCTGAAAGCAGTTCTTGCTGCCTTGCAAACTTTACAAGGAGAAAGCCATGCTGATACAATAATTCTATGCTGCAGAGAACAACATGTCATTGAGTGAACTGTGGAAAAGTTGTAGGACCTCACCTTCTCACCATACAAGATGTCAACTGTGTTTAATTTTTTATGTATTTTCTGTTGTTAAAAGCATGTTCTTAGAAATCTGTTATGATACTTGAAAGACTAGTGTTGCTTAGATGTGGATATGAGATGAGGAAATCAGTAATGTACACATAGGTTTTTTCCTGGACCAACCTCAAGATAGTTACAGAATCATGTAAACAGAGATTACCTTTCCTAAAAGAACATTGTTGTTTGTCTTCCTTCTTAGTTCTTTGTTTAATACTGAAGCTTATGAAGCACCTTGAAAGATAGTTTCTATTGCGCAATGTTCACAATCAAAATTAAACATCTAACATAATAAAAGCCATGCAAAGACAGATATAAAAATTTCAGAGTGCAGCTTAGCAAATGTAGAATTTATGGCGAAATATGAAATACAGGTTTTTTTTGGTAGATGGTGTCCTAATCCAGAATTTGAAACACTTGCAGTCCCAGTTCTATAAAGTGTCCCTGACACAGTGGAGGTCAAGGGCAAAATATATTAACAAGGAGTACAAGAAACCTTGCACTTCTTATGATAGCATTTGCCTTCCATATTTTCACTTCTTTATAACCAGTCATTTAGAAAGAGTCTGAGGAAAAATAACAAACCCTATAACCACCACCCTGAAGACAGAAATTTGACATGTAGTTTATCAGTTGGATATTTGCCGTTTTGCTTTTAAACCTTTCTTTATATAAGGTTTTATAAAACACATTATTCATAATAAAGGTTCTGTATTTCAGCAGCCCATAAATACCAAAAATACCTTTTCCTTTTCTTTAGGTTTACTTGGGATAGGAATTAAGCGCTTACTCAGGTAGGGTAGGGAAGAATTTGATTGCTGCTTAATAGCCCACCATAAGAGAAGTATGCAGGGTTAGGAAATACCAGAATTTAAAGTAAGCATATGGCTACACTAAGGTTGTTTATTTTCATGTTTCTGTTATAGAAAGATGGTATGTGACAATGTGTGGCTTAACTTAGGAATGCTTTTAAGTGTTTAGAAGAATCTAGAATTTTGTTTAAAACCTTAGGGCAGGTGAATGATCCTGACTCATTCATGGGTCGTATATACAAGGGGCTCATTTTTTGTGAATATAATGAGGTTTCTCTGTTATCACAGGGATCTGTTCTATTATAGCACTAAAACCTTCAATTAACTGATTAACTGTAACATTAATTGTTGCAAATGTTCATGTTACTGTATTAATGCAATCAGAGAGCTTTTCTTAACCTTTTTTTTTTGAACCTCATTACTATGTGAGCATAATCCAAACATGCCTCAGAAAGCTGAGGACAAGAACAATGTGGACTGCACAATGTGGATTTTACATATGCACTTGCTACTGAGCTGATTTTCAGATAGAGGAACATGTGTTGTGGATATAAATGAAACACATATAAAAAAGGTGTTCTTCAGTTAAAAACAAGCTCTGCCTGTCAAGATGATGAGTGTTCTAGGGTTCTGAGGCAATTATAAACTACTCTCTTTTTCACATACAGAAGAAAAGCCCATACTGCTTGTTGCCATTTTCCCTCTAACAGTAATTTATAAAGTTTTGTTAATTGGTTGTTGAATGTAGATAGTCAGGCACAATAAAATGCTTACATGACAGTACATAAAAAAGAAGGACCTCTCAAGACAAATCCATGTCTTTCTGAGTGTGTTAGATTTGTGAATTATTTCTGTTGGTAATTTTTCTCCCAATTGCATCTAAAGACTTGTATCCTAGCAGTTTCCTTGTGTAGAATTTTTGCTGTAAGGCCAGTCAGATTCGTGGCTTAGATATTGCTACTAGTCCACACTTACTGCCTTCTAAATCATAAAACTGCCACATCAGATCTTTAGTGTTGCGGACTTTTTCTCCTCAGTAGTCATATTAAAATATTATCTTTAGTCTCTACTGTGAAAGACTGGTCTGGATGTATTTTGTGATTAGATTATATGGTGTATTCATTTAATTCCCTTATTGCTGCTCAGTCTCCTTGGAATACAAAAGTAAATGCTTTTCTGCACTTGCCATTTTAAGAATATGAAGCTATTTACAGTGGTTAAAGAGGGCACTAGTGCAGGTACTCTGTTGCTTTCTGAGATCTCAGCATGTAGGTTTCTGCAGATGAAATAGATGTTTTTCATAATTGACCCGGTCGTGTTACATATGCCTTGCAATGACTGATCCTAAATACATTTTGTTGAGGTGCCCATTGCTATTATTATAATTCCTTTAGGAACATTACCTATCCTGTTCAAATGCTACTTTCAGTGAGCGTTTTCTTCTGAACCCTGATTTACCTTTTGCATTTCTTAAATACAAACTTTTGCCATACTATCTCAAAGGTGGCATAGGGTTGCAGTGTGACATTAATCATTGGCTGCCTTTCACCATGGAAATGTCTGCTTTGTAGTGCTAAATGAAATTGTGAATTTATATTAACATAGTAGTTTAATTTTGTGATTAAAAGGTTCTACCTGAGATTTGCCTTTTAAAAGTGCGTTGTGATAGTGATTATATGAACAAACCATGTCAAAGAACAACCTTTATTTACTGTTCATTTACTGTTGTAAACTATAGACAATTAACATTGTATCTCTTGACCTCTGATTTAAATGATCCCTCATCTAGATGATTTCTATTCATGTTGCTTCAGGCAGCAGATTAAATTCACGGTTCTGGGAAAGATGATGGCTATCACTGCACACCATATCCTGATCTCAGAGGATTTGGGGGAATTTATAAAGTACTGAGGTGGAATAAGGTATACACAGGCTTCTGAAGGAAGGAACCAGTTTCTTTATTTAATGATTATTATTTTCACAGGAATATGGCTGCTACCTTTTAATATTTCCTTTTTCTGTAATTTCCCAGCTAATTCTGGTTCCTTGCAAGGCCCACAAACTCCACAGTCCACTGGTAGTAATTCCATGACAGAAGTGCCAGGCGATTTGAAGCCCCCAACACCAGCATCCACACCTCATGGACAGATGACACCTATGCAGGGTGGCAGGTATGAAAAGGACTTTGCTTCATCTTCTGTTGAGCTCTGATTCTACAGCAGTTTAGTCTAGCCTTTCCTAGCAGCTTAGGCACTCATCTGATTCTTTGGTGAACCAATTGGAGCCTGAAAAGTGGCAAAAAATTACTTACTTTTGGAGCGGAGAGAGGGCAAGGGAGGAAGGAGTAGGAGATACATTAGCTTTCTAAACACCAGGTAAGGATCAGACAAGCACCAGTGCAAAGCAGTGCATGTGAATGTCAATAGTGGGGAGGAGGGTAGAATCCAACAGCATCAACTTAGAACCACAACCTTCCTTTCCTTCCTTACCCTGTACTCCACTGGTATCAGGTCCAGACATGCTCATGAAAGAGCAGTGTGTGGGTTTAAGGTGTTACTGAAATTCAAATTACGAAAAGCATATACAGTGTGAGATGGCAAAGGATGCAACTGGATGAACCAAGAGATCTTTTTTAGTTCTGTGTCCTGTAAGTCACACAGACCAGCTTAGTCTGAAGTGAAACCTTCTCACTATTGGTTAAGGATCCTTAGTCCACCGAAATACAGCAATAAAGTTCTTTATTACTTCAGCATAAAGGAACACAACTGAGCTCTGAACTATATGCAGAGCCACTCCAAACAATGTATTTAGGCTTTTTTTTCCCCATGTATCTGTAATACTGCAGAAAGGATAACAAGAACTTTTTTTTAATTGTCTTCAATTCAGACGGAGTTTTCTTTCACTATGTAAAAACCAGCAAAACAGCTTAGTGAAATTTCAGAAAGGTTTAGACTTTTATCTGGGTAATAGGAATGTACAAAGAATGGAAATAGATGAAAAATCCTGATCTCTAAGGTAAGTAGAAAAAGAAGCCAGGGGAAGAAGTGGATAGATTCTTTTTAGTCATTGTCTGTTATGAAAGTCTTTTGATCTTCCTTGGATGTATCCTGCACTGATCACTGCCACATCATCGTGGGCTAGTTGTATTGTAGTCCAGTCTGTTTTCACAATTCTTACAAATACATAATGATGTTAATGCCTCCTTTTTCACATCCACTAGGAACAGCGCAGTTAGTGTGCATGATCCCTTCTCTGATGTAAGTGATTCAGCATTCCCAAAGCGAAACTCCATGACGCCAAATGCACCATACCAGCAGGGAATAAACATGCCAGATATGATGGGAAGGATGTCATATGAGCCGAATAAAGATCCTTTCGGTGGAATGAGAAAAGGTATTTTCTTTGTGGGAGCTTAAGTGTTTTTCCCTGTGTCTATGTAATCACAATGTTTTGATTGGAATGAGCTTTTTTACTTTGCTGATTTTGCTGTTGATGTCTTTGCAGCAAAAAGAGAGGTACAGTGCAATTTTGTTTCACTCTGGACTGGTCATAATTTCCCCACTCAGAGTCACACGGTTTATTTTGGAATTAACAGCATCCTAAAATGCTTGTAGGAGTATGTTTTAGGAAACGGCATAAATTCATAGGGTTAGATTTTATATTTTTTGAAGTTGGTTAGCCACTGTGAAAATCAGATCCTGGACTTGACTGTTACAATGTGAAGTGGTGAAGTAACATGCCTGGTCTGTAGTAGGCCAGAACTGGGAATTTGCTGTGTGGAACTGAGCAAGTCTCCTCATGCTCCCTTGTCTCAGTTTACGTATTTTTCAGAATAGTAAAGCTAATCTTTTTCTCACTTGGATAGCCCCTGACATAAAGTGATAAACACACTCAAAGTTTGTTTATTTTCAGAAAGCAAAACTTTTAATTAACGTCAAAAATCACTCTGGTTCTTTTGGGCACACCCTACAGATGGTTTTGTGGATATTGTAAAATTTGCTTAAAATGAATCAGTCTTGCATGCCTGGTATATAGGAAAGTTGGAGGAAAGAACACAAGCAGGGCTCATAATGGCTGCAAAGAGAAGAGCAAGTGGAAGAGATGAGGTGTAAACTGACAAGGAGAAAAACGGGGAGGAATGGGAAGAAGAGGCCCGAGAAATTGGGGAAAGAGAGAGATGTGATGAAATGGGGAGATGCTTTAAAAGAGATAGTTAATCCTGAGTGATTTTTTTAAAGTCATGCCTTTAAATCATTTTGCCTGGACTGTGGGCACCAATATACGGCAGAGTAGAAGGACAGGAAGACTCTTTCTGCCTTTGATTCACTTCAGATGTGAGATTAAGTGGGTGTACTTTGTCATACATTTCATTTTATCCTGTCAAAACAGAAATATCTCTGTTCAGTATCTACTACAAGGGACTAAAGGCTAGAGTCTCTTCTACTTGCTTGGTGATTTATATCCAATAACAGTCAATATACCTTTTCTTGGGCCCATAGAATATGCCCATCCTACTTGAAAAGCTACATTAGGATACAGTATCCTTTCCATAACTAAATTATTGTGTTTGAGGGTTTTATGGGGGGAAATCTATGTCTGATTCTGACGGCTTTGTAATTCAAACTAGGAGATTTGCTTTCGTCTGTTTTGTAAGGCTTTTGTTTGCTTTCATATTTGGCATTGTTTGGGGTGAAAAGAGCAAGAGCAAGTTCATCTTCAGCTGTGAAGACCAGAGGGAAGAAGCTGCCTGGTGCCTAATCAGCTCAGTTTTGCAGGATGAGATTTCTTTCCTCACTTGCAGCTCCTTAATATTATACCCATCATCTTGGTAGTGGTGCTGCTTCATGAGTTCATCAGACTCCAGAGAGCTTGTCAGACACCAGCTAATTCTCCCTGGCAGTGTTAGGGATCTGAACATTCTTTTTAAATACTTCGCTTAATAGAAAAAGATCTTCAAACACACAGAATAATAAATTGAATTTCACTTACTGTTGCAGTGCCTGGAAGCAATGAGCCTTTCATGACCCCTGGACAAATGCCTAACAGTGGAATACAAGATATGTATAACCAGAGTCCATCTGGAGCAATGTCCAACATGAGCATGAGCCAGCGACAGCAGTTCTCTTATGGAAGTGGCTATGACAGGAGGTGAGTCAATCCTTACAAAAAAGCGCAAAGCCCATTAGTGAAAATGATCCTCTTTCTTCTCTTCTCATTTTCCCATTGCACCTTGCAAAGAACGTAGCAGCCTACATTTCCTACCATGTCTTGTTAAATCACTGGGAGTCAAACCACTGGTAATGACTGAGTCTAGCTGTTCACAGAAATTAGTAAGGAGGAATTGTCACACCTTAGAATTCGCTCAAGTTGCAGCAGATCAGCTTGTGGGTGTGTTTGACAGCTGCCTTAAGCTGGCAGCTGGGCTGGACTGTGATGATATAAAGTAGCTCTTGAGTTAGTCTTCTGTCCATGTTTTCACCTAAATAGTTGCCAGTTGGCTATTTCTGAAAAACTGAATTCACAGTCTAAATGTATGTGATTTGTGGTCTGTTAGTGAATTGCCTTTGGAGAGTCTGGAGTCTGTTGTCTGAGCTGTAGGGGCATCAGTCTTGGATCCATCAGGTTCATTAGGACCTTCATAAATTTGTCTTTCAATGAAGTACAAAAAATAAATTTGGTCCTCTTTTGTTTATTTGGGGAAAGACTTCAGGGGGAAAAAGCAATAAGATCACTGACGTATAAGTATTGGTATAGCAAGCAGAATGATTTAGGAATGTTTGGATTATATTAACTATTCTGGTAGGTTTTGCAGCTCTGGGTGTATTCCTGCTTTTTCTTTTATTAGTCTGTGTACTGTAGTTTCACTTTTTGTTTCCTGGTGGTAGACAGAGTGGTCCAGTGTGGGCAGAGTAGTTTTTGGTCAGAAGTTTTAAGTAGTATGTGTGTGGAGCAAAACAAATGCAATCATGTTGTCCAACAGGTTGCATTGCTAGGAAGTCATTGAGAGAAAGGGTTCCAGTGTAGGGTGATAGGTCAAGAGAATGTTTTCTCTAAGAAATATGATTTAGTTTGTTGACAACTTTGAAGAATAAGTGCTATTTACAGAATGAGGTTTCCTTTGTCATTTTTTAGGTTGGATCATGGGCTGGGTCCTGAAGGCAGTATGGCACCACCTGGTCAAAGCAACATGGTGCTTTCAAACAGTGACCCAATGTACTCTCCTAATCATTACCCTGGCCAGCAAAGGTGAACACTGATTTCTCTGTTTGCAATACCCACAGTAACCAGCTAATGAATGCTAGCAGCCTCTGTGAGAGCACATAGACAGAATATGTGGCTTCTTGGGATGTTACTTCTGTTTTGCCTGTGCTTGTTTAGGCGTTTACCATAGATTTGGTTTCTTGAGAGGTCAGAGGCTTGGGTGAATCAGGTGAATTTCTGTAGTTGTAGAATCAGAGGTGTTAGAAAAGGAGCATACATCCTCCCTAGTGTATCTGCCTGCCAACACTGAACTAGAATGTAATTTACAGTCCCAAGTTCTCCAGGACACCACTTCTGAAGCTTCCCACAACTTCACCTGGCTTGTGGTTATCCTGTGTCTAACAAACTGAATATTTAGAAAGTGTTCTCTTATATATAACATATATGTACCATCTTGGACACCTGTAAACAACTCCCATCAATTACTTTTTTCTTTTAATCAGCATTAGAAAATTTCTTTCCATCCACGTAATTTTAGAATATACCAAACTGCTATTTCTTTCACTCTGGCCATTTCTCAAAAAAAAAAAAAAAAAGTGAGTTTTCTATGCTTTTGGAAAATTTAGATTCCATTAGATCTTATAACATGTCAAGTTTCCCAGTCTTCTGTTTCTGTGACTCGCCCTGATATGTTACTTCCATAACTATCCTCTAATTGTAGATGTGTTCTCACTGGTAGTGTACAAAGAGGGATTACTGACATATTGCTCTGCAATACAGTGTTATTTATCAGTCTTATATTTTCCAAGTACTTAATTTCAGCAACCTATATTTAATTCAGATATACTAAAACTATTGCAGTTACTCTGTAATGCTCCTCAGAGGTCCTAAAAGGCCACAGGTAAGTTTCCAAGTGCAATGCAACTCTGTCTCTTATGTGTATGCTTCATTATGTAGCTTTTATTAACAATGACATGAACATTAGCAAAATTATTAGTACTGTTTTTACTCACTTTAAATTGGCAGTTAACTATTGATTATATTCTTGAATAATCCAGAAAGTAGATTGTGAGTAGACTGGCATGTTGCAACACAAGAATTTTTACTTGCAACCTTTGAGCTGTACATCAGATACTTTGCCACCAAAAATGGGTTCTCAGACAACTGAAGCTGCCTTTTTTACCTCTCTGCTGACCTGTTGCCATCCTGACTTCTCTCTCTAAAGCTCTCCTTCACTGCTCCTGCTTTCTTCTACTTTATCTCCTTCCTCCCACTACCAGCTCCAGCAGAGCTTCCTACATCAGGCTCAGGACCTTGGCAGACTGTATCTTCACCTTGTTTCCAAATGGCAGATACCTGCAAGGTGCAAGATCACCAGAGTACTTTACTTTATCTGGTGGCTTGGAAATTCCAGCCACTCTAAGTGTACATGTGAATGTTTTATTTTAGGCATGAACCGTATGGGCAGCAGTATCCAGGACAAGGACCTCCCTCAGGACAGCCACCATATGGAGGACATCAACCTGGAATGTATCCACAGCAGCAGGTAGGAGAGGGGAAAACAGCTGTATTCATAACATTTCTATAACAAAATTCACCCCAAAATTCTGTTTACATTCAAAAATGTGTTTATATGATGTATGTCTCTTGGCACAAAGGAGCAGCTCTAGTTCTGGTAAAAATCACAGCCCACACAGTTGAGCAATGTATGTTCAGCTATAGGAAAATGTGTTCATTACACTGTAAGAGTGTGAATTCTAACAGATGTTCTGTGGCTCTGGATGTGCATCAAGTGATTGTCCCAAGTTAATAACCAGCAGACTGGGAAATATAATGCGTAGGCAAATAAAGTGATGTTGCCTCAATTCCAGAAACAACTAGGAGAGCCACTTGGCTTGCAGGTTGAGGGGCCTTAATGCCACGAAGCCAAGTTAACCCAACAAAAAACTAGAACAAAGTAAAGTCTGCAGCCCTCTCAATTATTTACAATGCTATGGTGTGTCATACAAGATACCTATCTTTAATAGAGATCAGATGACATATTCCCATGTTATCTCTACTAATAATATGGTGCAAATACATAAAAGAGAACATTATTGCTGTTAAAAATAGTTTCAGCATTTGTACATTCTAGTCTCCCTAACTTTATAATAACTACAAAAATATAAATTGTATTAATTAATAAGATTTTTTTTGTTAGGTGCATGATTAATACCTTGTGAGCAAAACCCCATCTTATACGTCAACAGCTGACTTCAACAGGATCAGTTTCATTTTTCATGTTACTAATTTATTTTTAGTCATACAATACTTGAAGTTAACTTCCAAAATGGAAAACGTTTCCTTATTGTAAAAAAACTCTAAAATGTAAACTAGTTTTCAGCCAATTTCAGATAGTCCTTTTCAGTGTGGGTTAGTTTTAGTAGGAAATCAGGAGTGGGGATGGGAGCATGCTGAGGGGAGAACCCAAAACAGATCTTAGATTGTACTGTACTGAAAATTTATATAAATTTCAGAATTTGCTGCTTATCTCTTTGGTTCATAACATCTCAAAAAAGCATAATCGAAAAACTGTTTTGTTGTCCTTTATGATGAGCATATGCTAGCAGTCTAGGTGATTTAGTGGGGAAATTGCAAAGATACATAGCAGAACAGTTTGTGGCATTCCATGCTGCTAGTGTGTGCAGAGAATATATTAACTACGTGTTCATTTAGACAAGGAGACAGCTAGAATTTGTAAAAATGTATTTGGCCCTGTCCTTAGTGCTGTTTATATACTTTGTACAATGACTCTTGAATGCAAAATGCATTAATGCAGAAAAGCAGTGAAGAATGAAGGACAAGGATCCTGGCCGGCCGCGGCCTCTCCCTGCCATCCCCAGAGGGTTCCGGTTCTTCATTTAGCTAGAGATTCAGTTGCCACTAGTTTATTTACAATTTCCTAAATCTTACCCTGTACTGGTAGGGAAGAATGTGAAAAATGACCCTTTCAAAGCTTTATCTACAACCTGAAGGCTAGGGAATGACCTGCAAGGGAGGTGATTGGAGCATGAACTCCTGGGGCTAATGAAACACTTTGAGCCAGGTTTTTCAATTCCTATATGAATGCTTACAGCCCAAGAGCTGTTATGCAGCAGGTGACCTTAGTTGGTGTAGTTTTGTCTTCTGTGAGGTCTCAGAATTCCATGTGCCCCAGTGGAGCAAGAGACATGCTGTGCAGCCTTAGGCTCTTTCTGAACCTTTGCACAGGAGGGGAGAGCTCAGGTTCATTACTGTCCTTAGCACTGGGTACCATTAGGCCTGTTGCCACTACATATACAAGAGCACTGAAGTGCTTTTAAAAAAGCACGTGCTTCATTCCCAGGTGTCTACTCTAAGCACTGAGTCACTGTGGCAAAACAAACACCACCTTTTTAGGTGTGGCAACTGCCAAGTCATTTCTTAAAGTATAAATTGGTCCCAAGGGTGCAATTTAGTAGTTCATGTAAGGCTGGAAATAGGTATTTCTCAGATAGCCAGACAACTCTATTGCAAGTTTTAAAAAAATACTTTCGTGCAATACAGTAGTTGGGGTTTTATGTACACCAAAGTTGGAAGATGAGTTTATGAATCCCAGAGCTGTTTTAACTTTCCCATGTTGAATACATTCAGAATTTTATCTCGTCTTAACTCTAGTACATTAGTATACATTGTGCAGTGTGACTGAGCTACAGTTTCTGGGGGAGCTGTAACTTTGAATTTGCCATAGATCATATATTCAAAAATCACCCATTTAAATCACATTTTTTGCTTCAGAGCACTCAATGTGGTTTGAGCTGTGGAACAAACCCGCACAGGAACTAAAACCTTACCACCTTCTTCTCAAACAGCAACATGTCTTTTTTTCGTTTTGCAATCTTAAACATAAATACATACAAGCTTATATAGTTTAAAAACCACTCAGCTCTCCCCGAGGTGGAACAGCTTACCTCACACAACATTTCCCACTTGAGAGAGTGAGAAACAAAGAGGGAATAAACCATAGGTGGCAGCTGTTAGTTACATTGCTTAATTCATTACTGAACAGCAGAGTAAGAACCTGCATTAACTAGAACACTTGAATGTGACCGTTTGCTGTAGTAATCTCACAGTAAATTAAATTGATTAGGATGATTTGGGAAGAGGACAGTTGCCCAAACTGGACAACATTCCTGGGAATTACCCAGGGAATCAAATGCAGCAGAATGTTTTCTCCTATTAATAGATTTACTGTGTGTAGCCTATATCCTATCATAAGATCCGGTGTTTCAGACGTGTGCTTGCAGCATATCTTGTTACTTCAAGAATTTATTTAGTGCTTATCTCTTGGAAAGATTCGTTGGGTGGTTCCAAATTTTTTTAAAATATTTTTCTTCTTAATAGACTAAGCATAAAAAAATTGGGAAAATATTTTAGTTGGTGAGGACCATTGCCTTTTCATGCATGTCTGAAATGACCAGTGTAATTTAATCTGACATATAGTAAAGTAAAGAGAAGAAGAGAATATTAGAGCAAGCATAAGAAAATTTAGCCCACGGATGAGTTTCCTTTTAGTATTCATTTATAAGTACAGCAAAATAGAGGCTTAAAAAGAAAACCTAACTGTAGCACTGCATCCCTGACACTGAAATCAGCACAATATCTCTAGATCTAAGTGCCTTCAGCTGTTTCAATGAGCCTTCTGCCAGTATATTTGTATTGTGTATGGAGTAAAAGTGACACATCTTTCCAAATATTTTTTTCAGAACTATAAGCGACACATGGATGGCATGTATGGGCCTCCAGCCAAACGCCACGAAGGGGATATGTATAACATGCAGTACGGCAACCAGCAACAGGAAATGTATAACCAGTACAGCAATGCTTACACAGGGCCTGACAGGAGGCCCATGCAGGGACAGTATCCATATCCATATAACAGGGAGAGGATGCAGGGCCCAGGACAAATGCAGCAGCATGGAATACCTCCCCAGATGATTGGTGGCCCCATGCAGTCATCGTCCTCCAGCGAAGGTCCTCAGCAGAACATGTGGCCAACACGAAATGATATGCCTTACCCTTACCAGAACAGGCAAGGTCCAGGAGGCCCTGCACAGGCCCCACCGTATCCAGGGATGAATCGCACTGATGATATGATGGTACCTGACCAGAGGATAAACCACGAGAGTCAGTGGCCTTCTCATGTCAACCAACGTCAGCCTTCTTATATGTCGTCCTCAGCCTCCATGCAGCCTATCACTAGACCTCCTCAGTCGTCCTACCAGACACCACCCTCTATGCCAAACCACATCTCTAGAGCTCCAAGTCCAGCATCCTTCCAGCGCTCTTTGGAAAACCGTATGTCTCCAAGCAAGTCTCCTTTCCTACCTTCCATGAAGATGCAAAAAGTTATACCCACAGTTCCAGTGTCACAGGTCACAGGACCTCCACCTCAACCACCACCGATTAGGCGAGAAATCACCTTCCCCCCAGGCTCTGTAGAAGCGTCCCAACCAGTCTTAAAACCAAGACGAAAGATTACCTCAAAAGATATTGGTAAGCATCAAAACAAAAGCTAAATAACCAAAAGAAGTTGTGAAAAGAGGACTCTGATTTTGATTATTTTACGCATTTTAAGACTTTTGACAGATAGGAAACTTTGGTAATATAATGTGATTGTCTTCAGTAAAAAATGTATTAACATATGCATCAGTAAGGGTGGTCGGTAAAACTCATCCCACACAATCTGACATGAAATGAAAGCAATATTTTATATGGAAACCTGAGGTCTCCAGAAATGAAGCTTGCCTCAAGATTTCAAAATGAGTTGTGTTGAAAGTTGTTTCAGAATGTCTCTTAATTCATCAATAGAACATTTAGCTGAGTAGAGCTTTCTGTGTTCTTGTTCCATGGAAGTTTAGACTGTTCTGCTGTGTAATTACAGTCTCTGTCTGCCTTGAATGGTCTATTTATTCATTTCATATTATTTGTCCTGTTTGTTTTTCCCCCTATTCTTTCCCAAGCATCTTCTTATCTTAAATTCCAGTTACATTTCATACATTCACGTTCTCATACTTCAGATTTCCACACTCCTGGCAGAGTGTTCTACCTCTGTTTACTGATTATTTGGTTTAGTCCACTTTTGAAGTTTCTACAATTATTTCAGCTTCAGCAAAGTCAGGAAGAATGGCCCTATTGGGATATTCTCCGGTATTAAGGCTGAGCAGCAGTTAGAGAAAACTGAACAGAACTAAGTGGTGAAAGCAGGGCCTTAAACAGTGTTTCAGTAACTATTCTGTTTAAACTTGCATCCTCAGTATGTCACAGTTAAATTTTCAGGAACTCATTAATAGTCTCCAGAGATGAACTAATGCTGTTTTACTTCTCCTTCTTTCTCCAGTAACTCCTGAGGCCTGGAGAGTGATGATGTCTCTTAAATCTGGTCTTTTGGCTGAAAGTACCTGGGCGCTAGACACTATTAATATTCTTCTGTATGATGACAGCACTGTTGCTACTTTCAACCTCTCTCAGGTAGGTGGGAAAGCAGTATACTTCTCAATTTTGCAAGGAAAGAAAACTGAAATAAGATACCTATGCTGATAGCCTTTGCAATTTATTTTGGTTAAGAAAAATTTAAATATTGCAAAACTTCCGCTTGTTTTTTGGTTGGTAACAGTGAGTGACAAAGTAGACATAGGTTGAAGACGGGAAGTTACAAGCCTGAAAGAGGGATGTTTCTTGCAGGAATTTTAGCACTATTGAAAGACTAGTATGTAAATTCATACTAATGATAGTACAAGTTCAATCCTAGAAAAGAGCAGTGTGTTAGTAGTCTTGCTTAATTTGTGTTTCCATAAAAGGCTTTGCAAAACCATATTAAATTGATTTGAAGGCTGTGTTTTGTTGATGACTTGTGCTGTTCAGTTGTTCCATATGAGGTTGTGGGAATTTTTTTAATTGCTTGCTTTCTGTTTGGTTTCCTCTTCCAGTGAATTAAGTTTTCACTGAAATACCAGATTGAAAATTTAAAGGCTGAAGTCCACTGTCTGTCCATAGGATGCAAGGAACACAGGATTCAACTGTGTGTGCTTTTGCCTCACTAACTCCGAGCATTTTTCAGCCCTGCTCAAAGCGTTGGCCTGTTAGGTGGTAGTAATAGATGGCATGCTGATAATGCACATTATCTAAAATTTGTGCAAATGAAATATTCAGTTTCTCTCCTCCATTCATTCTTTGGTTACTAATAGTGTAACTCATCATTTTTTGAATATAATGACTTTTTTTTCTTTTTTTTTTTTTTTTAATACAGACACAAATGGTACATTTCATCCCACCTAACTTTAGAACTAGGGATATCTATAGCATGATTCATCTCTTGTAGAAGAAGAGATCTAAAATAGGTCAGATGAATCATACCCTAGAAATGGCCTGTAAAAGACCATTGATTATAAAAGGAATCCAGACAGTTAGGTTAGGTGTGTAACTAGTGTGAGTATTTGAAGTTAAATGAGGTGAATCTCCCCTGAATTCTGTTAGGAACTGTGTTTATTCACCCAGTCCAAGTTGCACAGAATACTAGCTGCATTCTAAGTATATATATTCTTTCAAATATATAGCCTGTGGTTACTTTTGCCTTTCCAGTGACTGCTGGGACACCAAATGATGACTCCTGCATCTCATAAGCATCAGTTTGTTATTGATTCATCAAGGGTTTGGCAGTCCTAAGACAATATAGAATGGACAAAAGGATATATTTTACTGAAAACCTATTAGCCCACATTTAGAAAACAAACAAACAAACCATTAAAAGCTGGACAATACCAGCAAAAAAATTTTAATAATAAAGCCAATGAGCCTAAATTAATATCAAGTCCAGCTACTGCCTTTCCATAAGAAAGTGATTACAAGTTAATTAAGAAGATTAAACGTAAATGAAAATTGTTTCTGAAGGGTGACTTACAATACCAGGCTCCAATAACAACTTTTAACTATTTCCAGACAAAAATAGAACTATTCAATAGAGGTGGGATGTTGTTAATCTAGGATATCAGTACTTGGACCCCAAACTGCAGATTCCTACACGGCAGTTGGTTTTAGAGACAAAGAAGGGAAAGAGAAATTGTAAACTTGAGATATGTAATAAAAGCAAAAATCAGAAAAACTGAGTTAGGAACTTCAGTACTCTATACAAAAAGCCAAGAATTAGAGGCACTTTGAAGGGGACAGAACAGCTTAAAGGAGACATATGAATAAAGTTCTGTGCTTCTAATAACTGTTACAGTTTAAGCAAGTGGAGCCATGGTAGTTTGACATTATATAGTATTTGGACTGATGCTAGAAGAATTTCTTTTAACTTCTGTGGTGCAGGACCTAGCCACAGTTCCACAGCAGGATGAAGGAAATAGACATGTATGCATCAGTGTTCCTAATAAGATTCCATGCAGACAAAAATATTTATCTTATTTCTGTGTTCTTTCTTCTTTCCTCAGTTGTCTGGATTTCTTGAGCTTTTAGTAGAATATTTTAGAAAATGCCTGATTGACATTTTTGGAATCCTTATGGAATATGAAGTGGGCGATCCAGGCCATAAAGCACTTGATCACAAAGCAGCCAAGAAAGATGATAGTCAGTCCTTGGCAGAGGATACTGGAAAAGATGAGAATGACGAATGTATTGACTATTTCGATGAAGATGAGGAGGAGGGGGAGGATGAAAAGGTAGAAGGAGAAGAAAAGAGCATTGTTTTTTCCACTCCTGGTGCCATTGCTGATCCAAGTGAGAGGCCAAAACAAGCCAGTAAATTTGACAAGCTGCCAATAAAGATTGTAAAGAAAAATAATCTATTTGTTGTTGACCGATCTGACAAACTTGGACGCGTTCAGGAATTTGATAGTGGACTTCTCCACTGGCAGCTTGGTGGTGGTGACACAACTGAGCATATCCAGACTCACTTTGAAAGCAAGATGGAGATTCCTCCACGTAGGAAAGCCCCTCCTCCCTTGAACTCTCCAAGCAAAAAGAAGGACCTTGAGGGGAAAGGTGAATTTGAGGAACAACAAGAAAAAAGTATAACAGCAACCATTGATGATGTCCTCTCAGCTCGGCCAGGAGCATTACCTGAAGACTCAAACTCTGGTTCCCAAACAGAGAGCAGTAAATTTCCCTTTGGGATCCATCAAGCCAAAAGCCACCGGAATATTAAACTGCTAGAGGATGAGCCAAGGAGCCGGGATGAGACTCCTCTATGCACCATAACTCACTGGCAAGACTCCTTGGCCAAACGCTGCATCTGTGTGTCAAATATCGTCCGTAGCTTGTCTTTTGTGCCTGGCAATGACACCGAAATGTCCAAACATCCAGGCTTGGTGCTGATCCTGGGAAAGCTGATCCTTCTTCACCACGAGCATCCAGAAAGAAAGCGAGCACCGCAAACTTATGAGAAAGAGGAAGAGGAGGACAAAGGGGTGGCCTGCAGCAAGGATGAGTGGTGGTGGGACTGCCTCGAGGTCTTGAGGGATAATACATTGGTCACATTAGCCAACATTTCTGGGCAGCTAGACTTGTCTGCTTACACAGAAAGCATCTGTTTGCCAATTTTGGATGGCTTGCTGCACTGGATGGTGTGCCCATCTGCGGAGGCACAGGATCCTTTTCCAACTGTGGGGCCCAACTCAGTTCTTTCGCCTCAGAGACTTGTGCTGGAGACCCTGTGTAAGCTCAGTATCCAGGACAATAATGTGGACCTTATCTTGGCCACCCCCCCATTCAGTCGTCAGGAGAAACTCTACGCTACTTTAGTTAGGTACGTCGGGGACCGCAAAAACCCGGTCTGCCGAGAAATGTCCATGGCGCTCCTATCGAACCTTGCCCAGGGGGACACATTAGCAGCAAGGGCAATAGCTGTGCAGAAGGGAAGCATTGGAAACTTGATAAGCTTCCTGGAGGATGGGGTCACTATGGCCCAGTACCAGCAGAGCCAGCATAACCTCATGCACATGCAGCCTCCGCCTCTGGAGCCGCCTAGCGTAGACATGATGTGCAGGGCAGCCAAGGCCTTGCTGGCCATGGCTCGAGTGGACGAGAACCGCTCAGAGTTCCTTTTGCACGAGGGTCGTTTGCTGGATATCTCAATATCTGCTGTCCTGAACTCTCTGGTTGCATCTGTCATCTGTGATGTACTTTTTCAGATTGGGCAGTTATGACATAAGTGAGAAGCCAAGCATGTGTGAGTGGAGATTAGAGGGTCACATATAACTGGCTGTTTTCTGTTCTTGTTTATCCAACGTAGGAAGAAGGAAAAAAAAAGAATCTTTGCTCCTCTGCCCCATTCACTATTTACCAATTGGGAATTAAAGAAATTATTAATTTGAACAGTTATGAAATTAATATTTGCTGTCTATGTGTATAAGTACATCTTTTTATTTTATTTTTTTTAACCAAAGTTGCTGTCTAGTACATTCAAAGGTCACTCTTTTTTTTTCCATAGATTATCCTTTTCAATGTTCTTTTCCATGTTTGTATTGCATATTTTTTGGGAAGCGAACTAGTGACTTTTTAAAAAAAAATGTTATGGCAAACCATTGTACGATGGGAAAAAATCTCACCACTTTGAAACAAAAAGGTGAAAAATAACCAACATAACAAGTTCCTGTGTGTTTTATTTTTTCAAATAAGGAAAAAATGAAAAAAAACTTGTATACCACCACCCAAAGCTCTGTGCAATAGAAGATTCTAGTGATGTAGGTGTAGGGGATCAAGGAGGGTGTCAGTCAGTAGGCAAAATTCAAAACAATACTTGTTTCTCCTCAGGAGAAATGGTTACATTAGGCTAGGAGCAAAACAAAAAGTCAAGCTGAAAGATTTTTAAACAAAACCTGAAGTTAAACATCAATTGCTTCCTCACCAGAACTGTCTTGTCTACATCTGTTTGGGTTCTTTTGACCTTCCACAATGACAGTTCTTCACAATTCCTTTAATCATTTTTTTTAAATATTTTTTTATTGCCTAAGGGCCGTGATGTATATAGAAGTTGTACATGAAACATACCCTCATTTTTTTTTTTTTTTTTTAGTACAAAGTTTTTAGTTTCTTTTTCATGATGTGGTATCTACAAAGTGATAGTAGAATTATTTTTTTTCTTTCATTTGGGCCATAGCTCCAAAAAATAAAAAAAATAAAAAAAGAAAAAAGAAAAAACCCAACACAGAAAACCAACAACTGAGGGTAATGTACAAGTTTCTGTATGTATAAAGTCATGCTCCATTTAGGGAGAGCAGCCGATCACAATTTGCTTTATAAATCAAGGTGTGGAAATGGTTACGTATGGATTGATTTAAGAAAATGGTTACCTGTCTACAGACAAAAAAAAAATTATATACAGGAAAAAAAAGGAAGAAACACAACTTCAAAGATTTTTCAGTGACAAGAATCTGCATTTGTATTTCAAGATAATGTAGTTAAAAAAGAAAAAAACTTGATGTAAATTCCTCCTTTTCCTCTGGCTTAATGAATTTCATTTATTCAGTATAAAATCTTTATATGTTCCACATGTTAAGAATAAATGTACATTAAATCTTGTTAAGCACTGTGATGGGTGTTCTTGAATAATGTTCTAGTTACAGTGTGGGATATTGGAAAGCAAACTAATTACAAGAAACAGCAATAATGATTATTCTCTATCCCCTACTTTATTACTATGACCTTCAAAAATATTACGCTATTGTATTGCAGCAACTTGCTCTCCTTCTAGAAAAGCCTTCTCACATCACAGAGAAGTGTTTTTAATTATTATATATAAAACCACAGAGCCTCAAAAGGGGAAGACATGGCTGAGAAATAATAGTTCTGACTATGCAGGTATCCAGTCTCCATGCTGTGTTTGGGGGACTGAAGATGGATGTTAGAAAAAGTGGCAAAAGATTTTGTTAAAGCAATAACCAACTTGAAGAAATTGATCTGTATTCACTACCTGTAATTCTCTCTGTTGGTTAAAGGTGCAAATACCCCAGTGATGTGGGTATTTAGAATAAACACCCACCCACTTCTCGATACTGTATGTGTCATTGCATACTTACGTGGCCTCTCATGCTGGAAGTCCCCCATTAGAGTGGATCAGGCTTTAATAGAGCACATCCATACTTATAATTGGTGGGAGATGGCCATTTCCATTTCAGGAATTATCTGGTTTCAGATATATCTGCTCTCACTTGGTGATATGTTGTTTCTGAATATTGTTCAAGCACTAATTTTTGCTATTTCATCTTGGATCATTGACTTTGTTAGTGTGAACATAAAAAGCTAATAATAATCAATTTTCCCCAGAATTGCCTTGTAATTACACTGTTAGTGGATATCCTCCTCCCCTCTCCAATAACAATATAGAGGTACTTGACAATTACAGCCCCCTTTGGCACACTGCCCGTTTTGTTCATATAGATTGCCATAACATTAATATATGTAAGAGAATTTCAGAGACAGGTAAAGTATATACAATTACAAGCCAAGTTCGAAATGTGCCTCCCTATTGTCATGAGAAGTAATTTCTCCTTCTAGCTTTTCTTACTTAGTAATCTCTCCACTCCCACATCACCTTCTGCAGTGGTCTTTCTCTTGCATATCACTACTTTCGGAAATGCCTGATTAATTATAACCACCTGTAACTCTTCATCACAGAGGAAGGCATATTTCAGAGATGATTTTTAGAGCTTATTACAGGGCAGTGTGAAAGCAGTATGCTCTGCTAAATATGTTTCTTACTAACATTTTACTGCTTGATACTACCCCATGGATACAAGCAAGCTGTTAAATAAACCGTATGCACCCCTTTCTCATCAAGGACAAAAAGGACATCTATTCTCTTTTCTCTTCAGCATTCAGACCCTGGGATTCAGACCCAGATTCCTCGGGGGGAAACTACACCTCTGGCAAAACGCTCTGAGCTGTCAGAGGCAGCACTTTAATGGTATTCAGGACTGCTCTGAGCCTGGTTAAACAACATGGGGGGGAAAAAAAACACACAGCCAGCCACATATTATCCATATGTATGTAACTTTTGCTGCCACTTTTCCAGCTGGGCCAAGAACTAGCTGAGGAACCGTGGCAGTGGAAGGGAAAGGTTAATAGTACAGACTCTGCCTGAACATGATTTTATGCTGTTACAGCAAGAGTAAACAATCTAAATCACTGGTTAGTATTACAGCATATTTATCAGAAGAAAGGTGATACGTAAGAACTCCAACTCCCTCTGTTGTCTTTGTATGATTTCACCTCTCCCACAATGTTCTCTTAAGCCTGTGGAGAAGACTTGTGAACTTAGCATAGTCTGTGTGAATCCTGGACAAGCTTGATCTGCTGTTGATATTGTTCCTGCAAGAGGTATTTTAGTTTTCAGTTCAAAAAGCAAATTCTACAGTTTTATGCTGATGTGATCACTCTGCGGTGAAGCTCAGAGTGGTACTAACAAGATGATGCAATATTTGAAATTCTAAAAGTGCAATGACTTATTTAGGGGAAAGCAGCCTATTAGTATTTTAGGCACTAATCAAACACAAATATTTGACTAACATACACAAGCATATATATATATATAACACATATCTGTTTTTTTGGCAGGTCCAAGAAACTAACAGCTTGCAAGTTGAAAGAGCATTAGTGAATCTTAACTTTAGAATGACTTCAGGGATTAAATATGCATCCCCTTTGGAAGGAAAAAATTATTTTGTTTCTAATTAGCATAACTTCCTACACTATTCTTAAAAAAAAACCAACAAAACAACAACAACAACAAAACAAAAAAAAACCAAAAAAAAACCAAAAAAAAAAAAAACCACCACATGAAAACATCCTGCTCAGAAACTCTACATTTTCAACTATCCAGAAGGAAGAATGAAGAAGAAAAATTCATTCACATGTTTAAAATCCTAAACACTTTCTCTTCCCTGTCCTTTTTCACACCACAATCTGTGCCACCACTACCATAAGACCATTGTCTTTTTGGCTTGAATAGATCCATTAAAAAGATTTACTTAGAGAAACAGTGTAGGTAAAGCATGTGCTTGTGTTACACATTAATGAGTCCCATATAACACTTGTGCAATGCGTGCTACACCTCTGATTTCACAAATAATATGAAAGCACCTCTTAGTAATAAAGAAGTGTAACTGAAATATAAAAATTACTGTTATCTCCCCTGTTCTCCCCTGTAGAAGAAAGAGGAATGTAATCAGTCATAGTGCAGATGCCCAAGCTAACTTGAACTAAATGGAAACTGAGTCGAGGTGGCACTCAGTTCACCCTACAAGCTCTGTGTAGGTTCCTTACTCTACAGGTAGTAGTACTAGTGCACCTAAGAAATAATACACGCTTACTGCCCAAACACGGTAATGACACTATCACAGAAGTCAGTCATTCTTGAGTTTTAGCTAGGAGCAGTCTCAAATTTTGAGTAAATACTTCTCCAGGGACAAGTATCTTCTATTTCTATCACTATCAATGTGGCAGTGTCAAATATGTGGAAACCACGCTTACATACAAAAGGACAAAGCAGTCCCTGTTGCAAACAGCATATTTCCAAATCATGAAAAAGTAACTGCAAGCAGAAAAAGAGGAGGAAATTGAAACAAAAAACAATACACCGAAAAGGCAGGTACCGCTCTTAGAGCAGCGTGGAATTCAGGGATCTAGAACATGGCCCCACACCACCTGCAAGTTTAATTTTCCTCAGGATAATTTGTGAAGTTTCAGGGGACTCCCCACTTCTCTTTTCTCATGAAATCTTACAGTTTCCATTTCCTCTGTCCCTCATAAAGATTTTTAAGGATTATTGAGCTTGAAGAAAGGAGAGAGAAAAGTGCTGATCGAGGAAAGGGTGAAAAGGCATGGTCATTTGGGAAAAGGGAGGCAGAACACAAAGAGCTGAAAGAAAAGCATCATATAACCCTGCTGCATTGCTCTATTTTTATGTTTGGGTCATTCCAAAGAAATTAATAATTATAACCAAAGTAGAGGAATTTGGCATTTCATTGATGGTTGATAAAAGTAAAATGGAAGTAATAAAAGATTATGAGTGGTAGTGGGAGCAAAGGAAGGAAAATCAAAGCCTCTATGTGTAAACTGGTAAATGAAGTTTTTACTTGATTACATTTACCTTTCAAATTCCCAAGAAAGCAGGAATGGGGAAGGATTAATACTGACTGCACTATTAAATCCATCCCCCATTGTTTATTTGTGCACTGTCAGAAATGGGTTTGCAAAGTCTGGCCATCCTTTCTGTGATTGTCAGTAGCTGTGGATACAGGAGACAGCTGTTCTGGACTGCATTTTAAATGCAGTTACATGCCTAAATGACCCAATTTGTACTTCTAATTGTAACACAAGCTAAAATGTATTTAATTTCACTGCTGTTGTACAGTGTAAAAACGTAGGTTTTACTTCACATTTGTTTTAACTGGCCTAAACTAATGAGAGGAAGTAGCAAGACCCTGATCTGATGCCTTCAACAGAGCTACATCATCTTCCCCTGCATTTGTTAATTTAGTTGGTCTGTTATTACTTAGTATATATTGCATTTCCATTAATTAAGGATGGTTATTTATATTGAAAGAGTGATGCAGTGAAATTGCCTAGCTAGCACAGCAAATCTCTAATGACTCAGGCATCTCTACAGTGTTTATTCAGGTCTGCACAGAGACTCCTGAAGGACAAATATTCTGACTTTTGCTCCACTATAGAGTATTTTTAAAAGGCAAGATGATAAATTACCATGCCAAGAGAAAGATATATGTTTATCTCACAAGTAAAAACACATGCTAGGAAAAGCTTACAGTATTCCATGATGCAATTCTGCCTTACATGTAGCAATTTGCTTACTAGTTCTATGTATACATATGCAATTGAGAAGATGAAAAATACCAAAGTCTAGTACATTTATAACACAAAACTGCAAAATCAACTATTAAATTTCTTTCCCTACAAGAGAATTTGAAAATAAACGATGTTCTACTGGTTGTATCACCATCACTAAAGCTTATAGTGGACTCCTTATAGAAGATTCTTTTTTTGTCTTTTAATATGAAGGATGAAGTTCTGTACATAATGAATCACAGCAACTGAAACATACTGAGATTCAAGCGCAAGGCTTCCTCTGCAGAACTAGCACTATACATTTTATATGCAGTTATGGAAAACAGACTTCTAACAACAAATTATTTGTTAGCAGTATCTTGAACCCATCAAAAAAAAAAAAAAAAAGTGTATTTCCGCCCATTTTGTATGGTCATGCATGTTTCACTGGCACATGTTTCATAACATAGTGTAGGAAAATTTGTTCCTCTCTCTTGTTCCATTTTTTTCCCCTAATATTTACTCCCTAACCTTCTCATGTTGCTGCTGCCTTCCTTTCCCCTGTGCATTAGTACCAAATACAGAGTAGTGATTTTTTAAGTAACTGAATGTCCTAGAGTTTGACTGTTACTGATACCTTCTAGTATACTGAGGGATTTCTTCATTGTGCTGGCTTGTGTCACCAGTTCTTAAGACAGTAGCATCTCCCAAAGGTTCTTATCCTGCAGGGAAAAGTGACTACAATGGACTCCCAACCTTAGCATTGTGGAGGTGGCTGTGATCTGCCACAGAGAGGTAAAGAAGATAATAAAGCTTCAAGCTAGACTTTTGACATTCTACACCCTCAAAAATGGGCATTTACTTACAGTAAGCATAAATAACCAACATTTCCAGTCATCTAATGTAACTTCCTCAGCTTTTCTATTACACAGAGTCTTTTGATTAAAGAGAGTTTTCTTTAAATATCAATAAGGTTGCCCAATCAAAAGCACTTAGATATATGACCAATGTTCCCTGCGAAAATAACATTATGGTCCCTATAATGTCAGCTCATTCAGTACCTCAAGTGGTTCATGCATTTTTATCAGCCTAGAGTATGACAGCCTTCCACAACATGCATTTCTTGTCTAGAAAAGGCAACTCACAGAACCAAAACACTGACTAGTGAGCCAGCAGCTGGGATTTATTTTGTTTCTTGTGTATGGCATAAGGACAAAAATATACCAATATATAACGTATATGTACAGATCACATCCATCAAACACCTTCTTTTAAGCAGGAGTCTTAAACCAATTTCATCAGTTTGTTTTGTCTTCATCTGCAGCTATGTACATTCTCCTGACTGTGACCTTAGCCGAGGAAGTTATCATTCCTGGGCTGCACCTCCTAGAAGTTACTGGCTCCCTGCAAACACAACACTTCTGCTAGGGTGCTGTTTCTAACCTAGTCCAGGCAACACAGGTTAAGCACTTAATGCATTGAGGTGTTTGGTTTGCTTGTTTTTCCTCCCAGAACATTTTAACAACTGCTATGACCGTATGCTCACAGAGTTGTTCACCCATTACACTATGGACAATGATTTGTTGCTGGCTGCAAACCCTCCAGAAGCCAGTAGATCTGACTTTTACCCCCCAGAGCATCTCAAAACCTAGTGTAAAAACTGACATGCATTTGACCTTCAACCTGACCACACAAAGAGCAGCACAGCTTCTTGCCTGGGGTGCAGGCAAAGGATGTCATGCTGGAATGATAGCTCATGCTGAGAGGGCACTACAAACTTTACCGATAAGTCATTATCCAAGGACATTTAACTACTATTCAATTCTTCCAATAGGAAGTCTAATCTGTACTGTTTGCTTTATTTTTAATGTCTGGACCTGCTATTTATGAAACTATACATTCTACTACAGGAACACAAGAAAGGCTTCTCATTTCCCTTCTGTCTTGGGCAGGGGGGCAGCCAACAGGCAAGGATTCTTCAATCACCTGAAGGCCACACAGGCAGTTTTGGGCAGCAATGCCATCTGAACAGCCATAGAAGGAAGCCAATAATCCCCTAATTGGTATTAATTTGGCATTTTCTCTATATCAGCAGCACTCATTTACCTTAGGAGAGAAAGTGTTTGTGGGGTTTGGAGGGAGTGTTGTTCCCAACTTTCAATTTTTAATTATCCAATAGTCAGTTTGGTGGGTGATGACAAGGATACATGGAGAGAAACACTCATAACTCGTTGCAGTCTGATACACTGAACCTCATTCTCCATGGAACTGTCCTAAGAGCTCCTTTTGGCTCTGCTTTCATAGAATGGTTTGGGTTGGAAGGAACCTTAAAGATCATCTAGTTCCAACCCCCCTATCATGGACAGGAGCATCTTCTACTAGACCAGGTTGTTCAAAGGCCCTTCCAACCTGGCCTTGAAGACTTCCAGGGATAGGGCACCCAGAGCTTCTCTGGGCAACACGTTGCAGTGCTTCACCACCCTCCCAGAGAAGAATTTCTTCTTAATATCTAATCTAAAACCACTGTCTCTCAGTTTAAAGCCATTCCCCCCTGTGCTACACACACACCCTTGTAAAAAGTACCTCTCCAGCTCTCTTGTATCAGTCTCCAGTACCCTTTAGGTATGGGAAGGATTCTATAATGTCTCCCCAGAGCCTTCTCTTCTTTTTCTCTTCTCTTCTTCAGAGCACCAACTCTCTAAACCTTTCCTTACAGTAGAGATGCTGCAGCCCCCAATTGTTTTGTGTTCCTTCTCTGGACTCGCTCCAACGGGTCCTTGCCTTTTCTGTGCTAGGGACCCCAGAGCTGGATGCAGCACTTAAGGCAGGGTCTCACCAGAGTGGAGTAGAAGGGGATAATCGTCTCCCTTGACCTACTGGTCACTCTCCACCCCCCCTCCCACGACACACCTGCCTCTGGTGTCCAGCTAGTTTCTCTCCTACACACACAATCAGCAGGGCAGGAGGCAGCCCAGGCAGCTTGGTCTCCCTCAAACTGCCACAGCTTCCACGAGGAGCTGCCCTCCTGCCACCTTCCAGAAACCTGTCATCCCCTCAGCACTAGCCTCACAGGTTTGCGTGGGAGAGCCCGGGGTGACTGAGCCACCACCCCACACGCAGCCCCTCTGCACCTAGGACAGCATTTTACTTTAAGAACACTTTCAAGGGAGACCCTGTTTTCAAACAGCACAGGGTGTGTTTCTCCCCAGCCTACCCTTTCAGCTGCAAAAACATAATTCAATTACCATAAGCTTAAATCCATTGTTTAAAATGGCTCTTAGGTTTAATGCTTTTTCAATACTTCTCTGTCATTTGAAATCAATTCATAAAACTCTTTACACGTACTACTTAAATTAACTTTAACTCCAAGCCTTAGCAGAATCAATATTTAGCAGGTTCCTGCAATCCGTCCCAGTCTGTAGACTCAGTGGAAGTGCTGCCGTGGGTGAGGCAGGAGCAGCAGCCCCCCTCCTCCTCTGCGGGCTCCCCACTACACCCCAAGGCAATACCTGTGCTCTTGCAGTTTAAAGCCATTCCCCCCTGTCCTGTCACTACATGCCCTTCTGAAAAACCTCTCTTCATCTTGTAGATGTGAGGAGTGGGTATAAAAGCACAGACATACATATATGATTTTCTTTTTTCCCTTTCACTAGGATGTGTTTGTATGAGAGCTCTATTTATGACCAAAGTTTTTGTCATCATTGTTTGGTAACCCAGAAGTTAACACACTATATCAAACTTAGCACATTAGAGATCAGCTTGCATTTATTTAAAAAAAAATAAAAATAAAAATTTAACTCATATTGAAAAAGGTATGAGGAGCAGTTATTCACTGAAAGAACCACTTTATCATCCTTAAACTATTTAAAAATTCAATCCTTGCCTTATGTTTATAAGTATCTAGTAATATGTAGTATTTTAAAACCCTTTCAGTGGCATAGTGATATATTAAAGACCCAACTCTTCATTTTAATGGAAAAAGAAGTTGAAAGAATAGCTTCTGTTCCAAAATTCTCTGGTTGATAAAGAAAAAGTAACTGATAACATTTATTATGCAGTACTCAAGATCAAACAATGATCTTGCTATACTCAATTATGAAAAATGCAAGCAGAACAATCCTCAAAGCATAAATTTTCATTTTCTAATTAGTTTGTAGGCAGGGGTGTTTACTAGTGTTGGTATCAGCATTATCAGCTGTAGATAAGTGAAAGCTGAAAATGCAGAGGGGTGTCATATCTCCACAGTTTTTGAAGTATCTTTACAGTTTCTGTGCTGTTTCGCAAATAATCAAATAAATAATGACCCATTCCTCCATTAGCTATATAGTAACAAAAAAAATGTTGCATTATCTTGACATTTGCCAAAGTAACTACACTGAGCTTCCAGTACAGAAATTTCAGTGACAGATTTTCGCAACTTGAAATGAAATTTCTGTGATTCTAATTTTATTTCCCAGTTTCCAGAGCATATTTTAAAATTTTGAGGTAAATTTTGTGTAAAGGTACAGGAGTTGGTTTCATTAAGACACAGATTGGAAGTTGATTTGTAATTTTGCTGCACTGGTAAGTAAAAGCACATTGCTTCAGTGCTGAATAAGTAGTTTGTCTATAACACAATATTAACGGATATTTAATATATTGCTAACTGATGAGAAGTTAATCAGAATAATAACCTACCACATTCTGTCAAAACTAAATATTTCAAAGGTATTAGGCATCATCAAAGCAAAACAGCAAATTCAAGCAGTTTTTTCTGAACACTTCCCCTAGTAAAAATAGATTTGAAAGCAGCAACTTTTTTGCAAAACTTACCAGTTGCAATGAAAGTTCAGTCCCCAATAGAGAAAACACACACTTTAATCAAAAAGTATGTTGACTTTCTGCCAGCAGGGATAGGAATAACAGAGGGAGATAAAGGACACATACTGAAGAAACTTGCTAAACACCACTGCCACTGGTACTCCCTGAGCAATGACAAATGTTACTTCAAGCAAAGAAAAGGCAAACAATCCTTACAAAACTCTTAGCAGAACTAAGAACATTATTGCCAAGACATCCCCATCCTTTTAGGAGTTTTTCATGAGCTGTGTGAATTGCATAAGTCATACAGCATCACAGTAGGTAACCAGCCATACCTTTGCTGCACCTGGTTACAGCCTTGGGGGATTCAGGGCTTTACATTTCCCTGTTGGCAAAGGCTCCTCGTCTTACTGGCACATTAACTCAGTTCTGGCCTGCCACACATTTCAGTCTAGCTGATAACACTCGTACGGCCTTAAAACAAATCACTCAACAGGCTCTGATCCTACTGGAGCCACGCTGAAATGTGCAATTCGCCCCTACAAAGCTTTGCCACTGCCTCATAGGGGGGCTGTAGGAACTCACCTTTGCAACGGAAGGCTGCACAGAAACAAGAGTTCACCCACCTCCCATGCTGGCCTGGAAGCTTCTGGAAGATGTTTTGCCCCTGTGGTGCCCCATAACCCAGACCCGCAGCCGCTGCAGCAGGTGCAGCACGTCGGGGCCAACCTGCAGAGCCCCTCGGGGGGCTGAGCAGGAGCAGCTGAGGGGCTGCCCTCACGGCCAGCAGGTGAGACGGGGTGCAGGCAGCTGTCCATAAACAGAAAGAAACACTCCCGAAGGATCCAAGGGCATCAGGCAGAACCCCTGGCTGCACGGGATAACGTGGATGACTGATGGAGTGAGAATGGTGGTGCGTGTCCTTGTCCTGGACCTGCCCCACAAAGGCCCAGGGGACAGGGGAGGGATGCTTCCTAAGGCTCTTTTTATTATAAAAATCTGTTTCACCTGGCAGACCAGGGTTTTTGGAAGGTTAGCCTGAGTCATTTGAATGAAACTTGTCCCTCAGAAAAAGCTGGGATGCCAAAGAAATAGAAATTATTTGAAGCTATGGAATGAGGCCTGGAAATGATGAAGATTAGAGAAGTTGCATTGCCATAGGTTGTTACAGGCTTTAAAGGCACCTCAGGACAGTGTCAAGCATATAACAGGGTCATAATACATCAAGTGGAACTTAAGCATATCTTTAAAGTTCATAATATGCTTAAAGGACTTTTTGAATTTTGTATCACACAGAAACTTAACAAAAAAAAAAAAAAAAAANAAAGAAACCTGGCATTTTTGTGTCTCCCTTCTGCCCAGAGGTAACAGCCACTGAATGCACCTACACACCCCAGCTTTAGAAAGTAGTTTCCTATTTTCTGCAGTTTGCTTTAAATGATGCAGCATAATGAAACAATAAAGATATGTCAGTACGGGTTTTTTACATATTTTGATTACGCTTGCTATTCTTTTTGAAGACTTTTTAGAGTAGTTGTATGAAGTGTAGAAAGTAGCATTCTCAGTCTGGAATGCTTGCTTCTGGCTTATTACTTCTGGCTTATATTTCATTTAAATTCAAGCAAGCAGAACCTTCATTTGATACTTACCATACAAAATAATACTAAAAAGAAGGGGGAAAAATCCTTTGAAACTCAAAAGAGAGGTGAGATCTTGACATTATTTTTGTCTTTGGTTTGCAAAAAGTCTCTTTAAAAAGAGAAGGAAACGTCAAAGGGAACTTCAGTCCAATAGGCTTTATTCTTTTTACAGCATAAAAATTAAGTTTTCAAACTCTTTTTGTTCTCATCTGAGTAATACATTACATTTGTTTAAATAACTAAATGTATAAATAATAAACATTTTGTAAATCTTCATCTGAAATAGTGATATTGAAGGAAAGTCTTTGAAGTGAAGATAATTCCCCCCCTGGTCTCCTCCCCCCGAATCTTCTTCAGATCTTGCAGAACGCTTAGCTGATTCCCCAGAGGCACTTTTGGTCCATTGAAGATTCTAGTTAAAGTAAAGAAAGATGTTTAAATGTTTTAACTGAGTTTTTGGGGTAGGACTAAATTAAAACTGTACATCTTTTATTTTCCCAGACTTTTACTGCTCTGTTATCTAAGCTTCAAAGTTCAATTCACAGAACTATTCACATTTCATAGCTCAACTGAGGATCTCTTTCCCTTATTTGGTTTTTCGTTCTCAGGCAAGTGGAGGAGATAGATGTTATGAGCAGCATGTATGGGTACGTATTGTTTGTGAAAAACACCCTGAGGCAGGGTATTCAGGCCTGAGTGTTACATTGGTGGGCTTCTGCTTCAGAAAGCTCACTTGGAGACATATTATAGGTGCTCGACCCTTTGGAAGGTCAGTGGTTCTAAAACATTGCGTATTTGGTCTCTAAAAAACTTCATTAAAATTTTCCCTTCCTGGGGTTCTAGTCCCAGCATTTATCCACAGAACAGGGTTGCTTTATAAATGTTTCAGGGCTTACCAATAAACATATTTCAGTCACGGTGTTGAGGAGTCAGTCTGTGGATTAAAAGGAAACTCTTGCATCTTTATTTCTCCTAAATTTTCTGAAACTGTCAGCAGCGTGACAACATAGGACTGGGACATGGAGGAGGAAGGAGGTTATGAGATGCAAACTCCTGTTGTTCAAGGTTTCCATCATAAAGATCTTGATTCTTGAGAGTAGGGCAGACGCCTGCATAAAGCCCAATCAAAGTTAATGGGATTCCCTATTGGTCAATGAACCTGCATGTGTACATCAATATCATGGGATCAGAGACATTTCTCCTGGAGAAAAGGAGTCAAGTCACTCTGTCACTAACGCTTCAGGAGTCAAGTCACTAACACTTTCTAGTCACTGCTGTCTAAGCCTAATTTGATCAAACTAGTGGAAAAATAGACTCTGGGTTATTAAACCTTCTCAGTGACCCATGCCCAATGAACTGTGATAACTCAAAAGAGTAAGAAAACTATTTTTATTTAAGAGTGTCAATTTAGAAAGCCTTTTAAAATAGTGTTTGTAGGAAATAGCAAATGCATAGCATGTTAGCGTTACTGATTAGTTTAAAACATTAAGTACAATCATCCATTTTTTTAATTAGTTTTCCAAATTGCTGGCAAAAATAATGGAGAGGTGTTGTCTGTGGAGAAGTAAATGGTCCCTTGTAATTGTTTTGGATTTTGCTCTAACCTTTAATGAATTTATTCTTGTTATGACAAGAACATTCTTTTTATTCCTGCATGTATGTTAGGGAAGTTAACATGAAAGAACAAGGCATCTGGGAACTCAGTGGAGTTTTGTTTTGACAAATGACCTCGTTGACCATGTTGACAAACACCAAATGTACTGACAAATGACCGAACCGCAGATGTTCATGTTTCATACAGCTCTAATTTAAACCTGCACTACCTTCCAATTGCCTGTTGCTGCCCCTTTCCTGCAGCTCGGCTGGGCAGCTGTCTTTGTGTGAGCTCTTCAAATAAAATAAGCGAGGGAAGCTCACACTGCATGTTTCAATGGATCACACTAGCTTGGCTGATTCTGCCTGAATCAGATGACTCAAACTCTCATACAAACTGCTGCAGTAGCAGCAGAATGGCACTGACCCTTCTAGATCAGGCTGTTGGCATAGACTGCCAGCCTCAGTGGCCAGGCATGTAACGAGAGAAAAATTCACTACCACCTGCATTCCCCACTAACATTTAAATACCATTCACAGTGCCTGCTTCCTGAGGCAGAAATTCTCAAAATTGGAGACCCTGCATTCCTTTTGCAAAGCAGTTGTGGTTTGCTCCCTCCTCTTCATTTCCAGTGAGTACATTCAAAGTACACAGAACACTGTGTTAAATACTAATGATTCCTATAAGCATTTGCTAGTGGTTACCACAGGGCTAGAGCCCTACTGAGAGCCAAATGTAACAGCAGGTTGCCTCATGCCTCCCACAGACCGTGTGCGCGCGCGCGCGCATGTGTGTGTGTGAGTGCGTGTACTGTACAACCTGCAGCTGTATGTCATCAGGAGGATTTTTCTGAAAGGAATGCAGGGGTCCAGGTAACAGAGAAGGAAGAGGCCTGGGAGAAATAAGTTTCCTCATCATCTGTAGAAGAAGAAAGATGAGTAATGAAAGGGGTACTGGGTCGATCAAGGTGGGAAGTGGAAGCAGCAGTGAGCATGTGCCAGTGTTTTGATCTGAGAAGATAGAATGTTCCAATGCCTAAAAAACACGACCTCAGTATTTTTTGTAAATATCATACACA
The DNA here is from genome assembly GCA_013399695.1 of Formicarius rufipectus. NCBI lineage: Eukaryota > Metazoa > Chordata > Aves > Passeriformes > Formicariidae > Formicarius > Formicarius rufipectus. The sequence continues at coordinate 2,357,814 of VXAU01000433.1, read as the reverse complement.
TTTATAGAGCACCATATAGCACTCGCGCCTCCTCAGAATGCTGATCCTTCCATCCACCAAGCACACTTACCAAAGTGTGGGGTAAGAGATGAGGAGAGAGATTGTGGCAGTGTGCCAGTTCATGCTCTCCAGCAGTGGTACACCACTTCCTTTCCTGTTCTGTGACTGCAGGCACCAGATGCATTACCCTTATAAACCACAGTGCCTTCACACGTGTCTTGCAAGATGTGAGAAAGGAGGCAGAACATGTAAAAGTGAGAGACTGAGGGTAGTCGGTACCCGAGACTCTCTTCTTTTGAAAATATGGGCTTCATTTTGAAAGAGTTTATGGGCAAGGAATACTTTGCTCTGAAAATAAACATATTCTGAAATTGCCTTGTACTGTGCAAAGTGATAGTATAACTAATATTGGTCTTAATGCAAATTCACTGAAATCTTCACTAAGTTTCCCAATGGCTGCTTTGCCATATAGCAAATGGTACAGCGAAAAGTCTTTTGGTAGTCATTTGAACATTCACATAAGCATGAAATAAAAGCGAGCTATTAGATGGACTCAGTTCAATTATAACATTGTGATTTTAGGATTTGAATTTTTTTTTCTGTCCTCTCAAAAAGTATGAATTTTCATGGAAAAGTAGTCCTCTCATATTAAAGAAAATGTTGATTTGGATATAAATGTTACCCTGCAGGCTTCAGAGGCCTCTGAGTTCTCAGAACTGTTATCTGGGAGAAGGGGTGGGTAGACACATGATACTAGAGAAGCGACACAGCTAATATGGCGAGGGAGAAATAGATAGAAAAATAATGTGTGCATGGGAGAGAAATCTGTGTAGTGTTGGTCCTGTTGGTTTTGCCCATGTTAAATCTCTGGAGCATTGACTTTTTCCTGCACTGTTTAGTGCAAGGTCAATGATCATTAAAGCACTGTGTCTATCACTTTCCTGCAAGTCGCCCGTTCTCACCTCACTTGCAGCTCTCTGAACTCTGTTCTACTCCAGCCTCCTGCCCACTCTCTTTATCCAGCTCATATTTTAGTGCCTGTAGGTGATTCCTGCCCTTCACAGATGGCGTGGAGACAGTAAAATTTTTCACTTCCGTCCTTGCTTATTCACGATTTTGTTCTGACAATGCTTCAGAACGAGCAGGAAGAGTGCACTTCATTACCTGTCTTGAAAACAGAGAATGTCAGAAATTAAATCAATGCAAATAGTCCTTCTGTGAGAATAACTCTACTCACCTCAAAGCAATTTTCAGCCTTTCTTTTTATTTATTGATTTTTTTCCTTCCACCATTACTTTGCCCTGTCATAATCTCCTGTTATTCTTGTACTAAGTTTTGACCTGATTTAGGACAATATTCTGAGAGTCTGAGTGCACATATTCAGGTGTGGTATCAGAGAGTAGAGCTTACTTATTGAGACTACTTATTGAGAGAGAGAGTAGAGAGTACTTATTGCTGTGTGTTACAGAGTGCACAGCAAGAAAATAAATCTTACTTTGCTGCTTACAAACTGTGTCAGAATTAGGGGTTTGCAACACCACAGTTACTTCATTGCAGTGTGAATTCCTCTCATATTCCAAGACCCACAGGATCAAGGGGTAAGGATCTATGTCTTGTTACTGCATAGTAAAATGCCATGCTTACAGCAGGTAGGTATAAATAGTAGATGACACTAATTAAGTCTGATCTGGACCTATAACAACATGTGCTTCTTCTCTTGTCTCCTTATAGTTGCAGAACTCATCATTTGGGTTCACAAGCCTTAATAATATGCAAGGAGACCTTGGAAAACATAAATGCATTTCTAAGCATATATGGTTGATCACTAATTTGAAACTGATTTCACAGAGCACCCATAATGTGTGGCATCAGAAATCCTCCACTGATGCAGTGTTAGAAGAGAAAAAGGGTTTTGCATTGACTTTGAGAAAAAATGGAATTCACATGAATGGAAGAGCAGTAAGAAAACAAGAGGTTGATCTCAGAGACTGCAAAAAGGCAAGCCTTCTCTTGTGAAGGAATAATCTGAAAGCAGGCTGTAGACCTCTAGAGGTCATCAAATGCACAGAGAGTAGTCAGCAGGAAACCAGAATTTGCTGATTAATATTACACAAACTTGCTACTTTCCATTTGAGGAAGCTCCAGACGAGCTCTGATGGCAACTGCTGTCTGTCCTAAGGCATTTAGCAACAGATGTGTCACTTCCAAACAGTTTCTGATTCAGTACCCTCTGAGCATGAAGCAATGAAACACTGCCTGTAAGAATGTGTAGCTCCTGTTGCTTCATTTGCACGCTGCTCAGGTCTCAAATCTATTAACACAGCTCCAGGAAATCTTGAATTCCAAATGTCTGACTGCATTGAGCTTTGCACTTGACTAATCAAGTCAAACGTCTGCTAATCAGATTTACAGGTGTGAACCTGCCAGCAAGTGAGGATAGGCCACATAAACGTGCAAAGAGATTCAGATAGCTGTCTAGCAATATCTGAAATTACAACCTGACCAAGAGAGCTGAGTATTGAATTCCTAGGCTTCAAGGACACTGATAGAGGGATTGAGTGAACTACTCATATTTTCTTCCATATATCATGCTTCTGATAACTGGTATTTTAAAAATTCTGTTCCTTAGGAAAAGATACCTTCAAGTAGTCTATATTTGCGAACAATCTGTACTTCCAAGTAAAATGCCCAAAATCAGAGGCCAAAGGAGGAGGAGGAGGTAATACGGGATCAAAAGTGGAGATCCTATTAAAGAGGAGGCACTTCGGGATATAGCTCTTCTTGGACTGTTTGCATGCAAGCATATTGCCAACACAGATACTGACTAGTGTGCAGTATTGTTTCATTTGTTCTTCAGTGACTTGGATGAAAGGATAGAGTACCTCATCCACAAGTGCACTGGGGGGTTGGCAAATAACCCAGAGTGGTCTGTAGCCACTCAAAGTGTCTTTACAGGTTGGAGGGATAGTCAGAACTGAATACTTTGAAATTCAACAAAGACCGATACAAGGTCCTGTACTTCAGGAAAAATAACCCACTGCAGTAGTACAGGCTCCAGGCTGACTTGCTGGAAAGCAGCTCTGTAGAGAAGGATCTGGAAGTCTTGGTGGATAGCAAGCTGTCCATGAGCCAGGAGTGTGCCCTTGTGGCCAAGAAGGCCAGTGGTATCCTGGGGTGCATTAGGAAGACTGTGGCCAGCAGGTTGAGGGAGGTAATCCTGCCCCTCTACTCAGCCCTAGTGAGGCCCCTTCTGGAGTGCTGTGTCCAGTTCTGGACTCCTCAGTACATGAAAGACATGGAACTCCTGGCATGGGTCCAGTGGAGGGCTATAAAGATGATTTGCAGTCTGGAGGATCTCTCTTCTTAGGAAGGACCAAGGGAGCTGGGCCTGTTCAGTCTGGAGAATAGACAACTGAGAGGGTATCTTATCAATGCACACAAATATCTTAAGGGTGGATGTCAAGAGGATGGGGCCAAACTCTTTTCAGTGGAGCCCAGTGACAGGACAGAGACAACAGGCACAAAAAATATATGATTGCAATAATGGTTGTTCTTATATTATTGCAACAATGGGATTTTTTTTTTTATGATTTCAAATTACTGTAAAATTTTTTTAAAGGAAATCAAGGCACATTTAACTTAATTATGAAGTCATCCATCAATGGCATGCATCATAGTACCCCAATTCAGGCTCCATCCATAGTTGCTTTGACCATACTGTATGATCAAACATACATGTTTTAATAACTGCACATTACCAAATGTCTCGGGTGTCATCTGGAGGAAAATGTTGCCTTCCTGCTATGTATGTGCCACAAGTTAATGCTTTAGAATGTTGAACTAAGGGGAGTAACAGACATGTAATCTGTAATATCCTGAAAAGTGCCCATCTAGGAATATAATTTTCAGATATGTTCTTGGTAAAGTACATTTCTAGAATATGTTCCTGAATGTAGCTGTGATTCTGTTAGATGGACAAACCTTACAGATGAGATAGGATAAAAGACATCTCCACATTTATCAAAGCTGCACAGGGTTTAACTATTCTATACCTTCTATGGCCCATAGCGTACCATGATTTGCTGTATTTTTTTCATTCACTATAAAATTGCTTTTCTTGCAGTAAAAAGGAATTCTTACTCTTAGAACTGATAGCAACATATAAAGTCCTTCCAGCAGAGGGGCTATCAGCAATCCAGGAAGCTAACTACATGTAGAGACAAGTGCCCACTAGAATAGAGGTCAAGGGATAGAGATGGACACGGGTGAAAATACATTCTTTTTGCACTCCCTCTTCAAGTTTAATTAATCACCGGCAGAGACCGAAGTAGAACATGATCTCTAGCAAAGTTATTCTACTGCAAATGGAAAAATCTGAACATTACTATAGTTATTACTATAACTGTTACTCAGCTTAAACAGGGCCCATGCTTTGCTCTGTGACAACCTTTTATGGAGCTTTTTTACATACATAATTTAGCCTGCTGAGATCTAAGACATTTCAGTGTCTCCTCCAGTAATTATAGATTGCAAGTTTAATTGATAAAGACTGAATATAAACTGATTTCAAGAATTAATATTAATAATTACATTTCTCCTTTAGTAACTAACAAACTCTGAAATATTTTATACATTAGGTGTTTGCTCTCGGTTCCAATGAAAATACTGTATGTTTTCTGAGGACAAGAATAAATATTATATTTAAAGGCAATAACACAGTCTGATACCATGGTTAATATTATTTATTGTATAATTATTTTACAGACTTTTATAAGTATAATTTTTTTATGTTTGGGGAAGTTTGAGAAAACTAGAGGTTGAGACTTCCTGCTTCATAGCTCTTCATAGAATTAGGGAAGGTGGTAATTAAGCAAATCTTATTTCTTTTCCATACATAAATCATAGAGACTGCAGATTCACTACTCTTTCCAGTTTCTGACATGATAGAGAAGAGATCTGCACAAATTTCTGGATAATGTTGAGTTCTTGTTTTAAAGCAAATATACTCTCATCTAATACAGAAAAGATGTGACTCATTTTGAATATTCATGACAAATCACACCCTGTCTTCCAGACTGTGCATATCTATTAATTTAAAATGTTACAAAAGTGGCAAGTAAGAGCTTACTTTGAGCTGTGATGGCCAAGCAATTCCTACTAAAACATCTTAAAATAAGACATGGTTAATTTATGATCAAGAATCACTGTGAGCACTGTTAAAATATTGCTTTGAAGAAATGTTTAGCTTGGCTGTATAAAGGGTAATTGCAACTGGCTAAAGTTTTTGAGGGCTAAAATTTTTTTTACAGTGTCTTTCCTTTGTGTTGTTTTGATTTTTTGGGGGGGTTTATTGGATTGTTTTGTCTTTCTAGTTTGTTGGTGTTTTGTTTGTTTGTTTGTTTTCATTCTCAGTAAAGAAACTGTTTTGTTTTGCATTCTTTTGCAGTGGCCATTCACAGCATAAATTCTAGTTTCTTTTTCTGAAAAGAGAATTTACTAGATAGAAATTCCCCACCAGCTACAGTTTCCTCTTGAGACTGTGAAGGCAAAGACATATTCCCAGAATATGTGCTGCCAGTCTCAAAAAGTATTTTCTTCCTGTTTAGAAGGGGATATAGAAAATAAGACTCATGAAATATATTGAAGGTGAATATAAAATCCAGAGTATCTGTTACCTGAACTAATAAAAGATACTGAACATCTGTCCTTGCTTCACAGGTTTACTGTAAAGAGCTGAATCTTTTAGTTTTAACTGCACAAACTGAAAACATAAGCCAAGTGACATCCCATGTGGCTTGGACCTTGGCTGGAATCATGGTGTCATCACCTAGAACTACTTCACTGGTTTTACAATTTTTAATTTCTTTTTTTTTTTTTTTTTCCAAGCAATGGGTTTTGGCATCAGATAGCCAACTTTTAAAAGAAAGTCACCTTTTTCATCTTGGAATTGCTGAAAGAACATTACAACAGAATCCCTTCTTTGCTAAAATATTTATCCCGGATTATTTTTTTAATCTCATAATCTGTAATTAAGTCTCATAGTCCCTTAGAACCCAGCTTAATGCTTCTGGATTTTATTGGGGCAGTTTGCTCTTTTGATTTGTTTTTTAGGTTTGTTTGTTTGTGGTTGTTCTCTGTTTGATAGTTCAATTGAGTGGAAATAATCTTGTTAATGTAGTGAATTTAACCAAATTGATCAGGCAGCAGAAGAGCAGAATGAGTAGTTGTAGTTGTATCTTAGAATTTTTCTAACTATTAATAAATCTAATACCAGCACAAACTTACAGTTTAACTCAGTGTCATTTACTGAGAGTCTCCACCTCTGCAAGATTCCTTCATCTCTCTGCAAAAGGTAAATGGTGGAGAGGCCTGAGAGGAGTAGAAAACCGTTCATGAAGCCAGACTTTGGGGTGTATGATTGCAAGTGAGTGGGGAGCATGGAGGTGCACATCACAGGTGGAAGTGCTGCTATGCCCGTGGCCATCCCCCTCTGCTGGGCAGTGAACCATGATTTAGGCTGCTCCTCATGTCCCTGTGCCAATACCACAGGCCACTCTGACTCCTGTGATGAAAGGGAGTGCTACCCCTACCTAACTAGCAGAGCAAGAAAGATGGAGAAAAATTTGCGTGTGAACAAAGGTAGGGAATGAGTTCCAGATGAGAAATAACTACACTAGCATGGTTCTGTCTGGGGAAGCAATGACTGAAGACAGTGACAACTCAAATCTTTGAACCCGTGAGATACATGGAGAAGTGAACACGGAGTTATTGCTTTTTTCCAGCCCAAGAAACGGGTGCTGCTACTGCAGCTACACCAACTAGCAAATGGCGGGTTGAAAGAAACGAGATGCTTCTTAACAAAAGGTTGTAATTTGGATCTCCTCTTGTAAAAGTCAGAAATATGTACAAGTTCCAAAAGCAATTAGCTAGATTCCTAAGAGATAAGTTTGTGATGCAACCTCTGGCTTTAAAAGTACTCATGTTCTTCTATTGTGCTCCAGGCATCTGTTGTTAAGAGATAGCATTGCATGCTAGACAGACTTCTGCTATGTTCTCTCAGCGCTGCTCCTCTTCAGGTGCAATTGTAGCCCGCAGTTCAGACGCATGATTGCAGCGTGATGGTAACTACAACCTCACAGGGTTTGACACAGGCTGCTGAGCCCATCAGGGATCCTGCAGAGTATTTGGCAGCTGAAAACTCTTATCTACAGGGGTTGCAGTTATGCCTCTGAATTGTAGTGTGTCCCAGTGAATTCAACAGGCAAGTTGAGGCAGGTCTATCCAAGGAGGGAATAGCTGGCCTACTCCTCTGCCAGGGGCTGTAGCCACTGCAGCAGGGGCAGCAGGGCAGCGTGCCCATCTGCCCCTCAACCAGTTCAGTTCACAGCCTGCTACTGTAGCACGAACCTCTGGTAACAACGAGGAGATGGGTTGAAGCGCCTGCGTTCATTATATTCTGTGGTAATCCATGGCAAAGAGATGAATCCAGGCAAACACTGGAAATAACATGCTAAATTGCTGCAGCTAGATCTGTCAGACTTCATCTCTTAGCTCCCTTAAATGGATGACCTTGGGAAAGTGCTTGTTATAGGAAAAGATTATTACTGATGCAGAGTTTCTCTGTTGCTTCTGCTGTGGCTTATAAAGTATTCACTGCTCCAGGAAGCGAGCTAAATCTTCAGATTGTGCAGTCTCGTTTTCGTTGTTTCTCACAGGATGCTGACTTACTTTAAAGTAACATACTGCTTGACTTTGTGCATTCCTATCCTCCACAGGGAAGAATGTGGAATGGCTTTTTTCAAAAACTAGGTCATTTTAATCTACTCTTGTCCTTACAGATCAGCCATGGTACCACAGGATACCTGGAAGCAGGTTATTAATGACTAGATTGTACTATAAGCAGCATATGTGCTTTCAGTTCTCTTGCACATCTCCAGTTTTCATCTGATTCTTGTGAGAGTCTATAATGTAAAAATTCACTTGGTTGATTTTTAACCTCATGAGCTGATATCTCGTTTGAGAGATAAACAGTGCCAGATCTCAGAGAAACTACTGTATATCTTTCTCTCCAGAGCATCAGTTTGCTGTGAGATAGGTTTCTGAAGTGTCTCAAAGTTAATAAACTTTTAAAATACATTTAGTAGCCATCTTACAGCCTCAACACCTGTGAGAAGATGGGTTATTAAGGGAAACACTTACCTGGCTGAGCATCAAAACATTGTTAGATATGTACAATGCAAACAGAGGCTGCTTCATTTACTTTTTTCCAAGAAAGGTGGTAATTGCTCAGCTGATCATATTTGTGACTCCTATACTATTGTGTAGGAGGTGGGCAGGAGAGCTCTGGTCATCTCTGCACAAAGCTAAACATCCTCCTTTCCTGAACTGCCAGTCTCCCTGTTTCAGAACCCAAACCATCAGTTGAGTGCATCACCTTGGGCGACTTCTTCAGTCTCATCTCCATGTATCCCAAATGAGTACAATAGTAACCTGCCCACAGGATACTCAATTGAGCCGTACAAATGCATATGGATTTCAGCAATACTTACTCAATACTTTCATTGTTATTGTAAAAGAGATAACATTAAATTTACAGTGCTTGGTGATAATTTGTGCAACTAATTAAAATCTGGGATGGGTTGTACTGCTATTTCTTAAATGCTTAATCAGTCACACAAATGCTACCTCCATTCATGACAGCAAATGTTAAAATAAATAGCTTCTGATAATTCATGCTTTAAAATAATAAAAAGCCCAACGAAGTTAAGTGTCAACCTAATGTTAACTTTGAATATAAAACAGTTTGCTGAAACCAGGAAGCAATTAAAACATACTGTTTTATAGAGCCCCCTTTATAGCAAGATAGTTTTTATAGGTCTATGTCTGCTTTTCTTTTGGAGGGTGAGCCACAGTTCAGTTTTGCCCAGGAAATAAAAAATGAGACTAAGAACAAAAAAATACATCAAAAGTAGACTAAGAACATCAAAAATACAGCTGTTTTGGGGAGGTGTGTGGTGGGTTTTTTGTGAGGAAGAGGGAGTGAATAACTCCTGCATGCAAACCTTACCTAATTCTTTAAGGCAAGGACTATTCTCCTTTCAGGGTCTCCAATGTTCTCCAGTATATACACTCTTTTCATGGATATTGATTCATCCAAACTGTCCTCACACAGAAGGTACAGTTCTCTTGCCTTTGTCACATGGTGCTTAGGATATGTGCTTTTCTTTACTACTAAAAAATTAAATAATTGGCAAACTCTGCTTCTTGAAAGATACATAAGAATAGTGACAAATGGGCTTATCCTAATAAACATGAAAATCACACAGAAGCAACAGGCAAGACATAATTCCTTTTTATTTTTCCCGTTTTAACACGTATCTTTTATCCACATAGGAAACCAGTGTTTTCTATGAATTTACACTTTGAATGTATGCTTTTTTTGATGGGACTCCTGCAGGAACAAAAGGGATTTGAAATTAAATCATGCTTGGTATTGTAGCTGGATACAGTATTGCTGTGTTGGAAGCTGTTAATGGCTGCTGTCAAGTAAGCCTGTGATCTCCAGGCCATTGCAGCTCTAGCTAGGGGTGCAAAACACCCCTAAATCTGCCTAAAGGGACGACTTGATTAAGGCTGTTTATACAAATGAAACAGTTGGAAAGACTAGGAGTTTCCTTTACTAGCAAAAGTCTTCAGGTTAAGGACTGATTAATAGTCTGGGTTCACCAACTGCAGGTAGAGATTCAAGGTGCTTGTTTGGCCTTAATAGGGAACAGAGGAAAGAAAAAGACCCTGGGGTAGAGAACAGACTGGGAAGGCCAATTTGGCAATTGTGTGAATATCACCTAGACTTTTTGTGTATTTGGGGACGCAGGACTGCCAGTGTTTTCAAGAAATCAGTAAAACTGCATCAGAGACCAGACCTGGTTGCATCATTCCTTTATCCTTTTAGCAAAAGTGCTTTCTGGTTTCCTTTCAGTCCCACCACTAACATGTCCCTTGGGCCAAACACCCTATGCAAATAGCAGAACTTCCATACAAATTTTCAATGAAAGACAGTATCTGAATAATTTGTGCTATAATTAATTAGAAATATGTCTGCTGCTTGCAATTAGTCACTCAACATGAGATTTTTGGAGAACCCCTAATAATCTTTATACACAGTATTATAGGCTTTCAATACTTTCCATGCAATCAAAACTTACTGAGTACAGCACATTGTTTGTCTTTGAGACCCTTAGCAGAGAAAATACGGAAGGTAAAGTGTCTTCTTTGTTGGTATACACATCTTAAGTTTCCATCTGCAGAGGTGGCACATCATACCCATTAAAAAAGTCAGTCCTCTCTCAAAAGTATTGTCATATCCTAGTTTTCCAATGAGTCAGAGACATCTGCCCTAACATTCAGAATGTCTTTTCCAAAATAACTGTCATCACGCACTTTCCTCCATGGGATGTGGATAACAGTCCTTCCTAACAAAGAGTAGACCCTATCCCCTTTTGTTTTTTGTTGATTTTCCTCTGAGGCACATAGTGTCAAAAGCATCCATTTGTCTTCCTGGAGGCAACTTTACTTTGCTCCCATTGCTTTCGGGAAAAAGAAGAAGAAGAAAAAAAAAAAAAAGGAATCAAACAAAATGACCAGAAAGAAAAAAAAGAAGAAAAATAGGAGGCAGTAGTCATTTTGAAAACATCTTTCGAAAAGAAAGTAATTGTTCTTGAGCTTTCCTATGTAGAAAGACTTAAAAAAATGAAACCCCAAAACTAGAACAGCAAAAATATGTGCAGTTTTCTTCCTCAGTGACAACCTAAATAAGTGAAAAAATAAACAACTTTTTAAAAAGTAGTTTTTAAAAAAATTGTATACTCTTGATTTAATTCTATGTCTTTGATATGTATTATACTTTATCAGCAGTATGTACTGTCAGGTTTGATTCTTTCTTACTACATTGATTGGGAATTACTTTATATTTTTTGTTTAAAAGTGCTTTATCAGGCAATGTAGTCCTGTGCTATTAGATACTGCTATTTACTTGTGCTCTTTATATCCATTAAATCACAGAGATGCCTTATTTTCATTTATGCCACCATTTCTTCCTAATTCCTTGTTTAGCAGATTGCTGTCATACCCTGACCTGCAAAGAATATGGTCATGTATGGACCTTAGTCAAGGTTATTATGAACTTCTGTAGAGACATTCAGATAGAATTGTTAACAGTAGAGAAAATTATGAAGTAAACTTTAAATAGAAACTGAACGTTTTCCCTGTATTTATTCTGAAAAATAGTCCAATTGTTATAGAACAGAATACATAAAACTTCTATATAATAAACATTCTTTCCCACTACTCTGTTTCACGTTTGAGGTAAGTAGATCTAACTTGAACCATTTTATGATGATACACATTTTCACTTCATTTCCCAGACTGAAGCACTGGCTCCATCCATTACTGACATAAATTTTAAAGTAACTCCAATTTCAGAATTCCACACATCCATCATTTAAAGTTGTAAGCATGGAAAAAAATATTCATTTCAGTTTCTTTACTTTCTGAAATACAATTTTTGCAGCCAGTTTGGATGCATTAAAGCAGAATCTAAATGCATATTTTTAAATGGCCACCCTTATCCTGCCCCAATAACTTCCCCAAGCAGGACTCAGTGAGGTTGTCAAAACCTGTCAGAAGACTTGTTCCCACTAATTTCCATAATTCATAATCTATGGTAACCTAATTTTACCAAGATAATAATGTAAACTAAATCTTACCAACTGACTTGTAAATGAAACAGATGCTACGGTTGTCCAGCTCAGTTACACAGACTACCCTTTAGCCCACAGCAAAAGGAAGGTAAAGGACTGTAAGAGCAAACTGCAGTCTGGCTGTTTGAAATGGATCTGCACATGAAGGCTGAAGGGATGACTGCATAGCCTGATAATCCCATGAGCTCCCTTCAGTTGCCCATAAAAAACTCACTCTCAAATAAGAATGAGGGGCAAAAATCAAGGCAAGATGAAAATTCAAGACAACTGAAAAGATCAGAAAGAGTATTAGAAAGAAAAGGACTATAATGAAAAAGTCCAAGTACATGGATTAAAGCAGGTGTAGTAGAAAATTACATACTAACAGTGTAAAGTATTCAGAGCTAGCTAAGTACAACCAGTTAAAGTTTTTCTACTATTAAATCTAAAAAAAATACTTCTTAATATTATAATTTTTACACCTTTAAGTAGACTGATGGCATTTTTCAAACATGAAAGAAAAGAATGACCTTTTACAGCCTCTTGACATAATATTGCTAAGGACTGGCTTGTCCTGACAGTGTGTCCCACTGATTTTAATGGCACTACTCAGATGAGCAGGTTTATACAAATGAATGCAAGTTTATGTATCTGAGTCTTAAATTAAAAGAAAAAACATAATGAGGCAAACAATGAGGTAAGTTAAATGAGCATTATAAAATATTTCAAGTTAATATTTTTCCTTAATCTCATAATTAAGGATAAAAAAAGGAACCATCCACTCTGCTAGGAATTTCAAACACCATTTTCTTTAAACAGCAAATAGGCTGCTATTTAGATAAAACACTTTTCATACAAGCCAGAAGATTCAATGATTGAATCACCTCAAGAATTTTGGAAAATATTTGTTTCCTTCTTTTATTTTGTATTTCAACTTTTATTCAAATTGTCTATCTGTTTTAATTCCCACCCTAGTTAAATAAATTAATTAAAATACATTTCTATAAATTTTAATAACAGCGAGAAACATTTTCTTTTCAAGTAAGAAAATATTGCCCCTGACATCCTTCTTATGGGAACAAAAAGCAAAGGAGAAATTACAGCAGCTATAAATCAGTTTTGTGGGTTTGATTATTTAATACATTTTTCACAGGATGCTCTCTCTGTCCAGCATCCTCATAACAACTCAGTTGGCATACAGCTTTGCAATCACATCTCCTTCCTCCAATCTCTTTTCTTTCCCAGTATCATATACTTCAAAGGAGTTTAGATTCCAAGAAGTGTTTTGCCAGGTGTACAAGCCAAAGACTCATCTTTTAATCCCTTACATTTGCATGATCCAATTCTGCAGATTAAAAATTATTTCATTCTTGTATTGTATGGGCAGAGCAATGAATACTATTGTAGAGTTAGTAACTCTAAGTGGCTATGCTGATGAGCTAACTTAATCCTTTAGAAGGGGATAATGGGGTAACAAAGCACGAAGGAATAATCTTAGTCATGTCTCTCTGGTATTCTGACAATCGCACCCTGTTCTAACACAGCCTCATGTAAAGCCACCAACGAAAAAATGACTGTAGTTGTCAACTGCACAGACGAGGGAAACATCCATGACTGTGTCAGTCAGTTTAATGAGTCACAGGAGAAGGGAAAGTGGAGGAACAAATTAAAAACAACAGTATTTTTATCCCTTCCCCCAACAGAAGAAAGTGAGAATAGTTACAATTTCATTTGCTTTTAAAGCACAGCACTTGGGTAATAAACGTCCCCTGCAGATGTGCTGAGCAAACACCTCCGCATTCATCAATATGCGGAAGCTGTTTATTGCCTCATAAACTTGGAAGCAAGTGATATTGTCTCTTAAATCAATGGTTGCATGGACATCCTAGGCACTGTAACAGAACAGTACATACAGACAATGCTGATACTTAAATTAATGGTTCTAGTAATGACTGAAAGGTGCTTTGTCACTACTAAAAAAGTCAGACATAGATGAAAACTATGCCTAGGACATAATGTATATGTGTTGTGACAGAAACGTGTGTATCTATGTGTCTCATTATAGTTTTTATTGCTTTGGCATAAAAGTAGTAAGTCTACTACTCCATGCAGTTTTGATTTAAATGTGAGTTTGGCTGCCAGTTCTAATAGGGTCACACTTGGTTTAAGTCTAGTTTATGCATAAACCCAGTTTGTAAATCTATGGGAAAGATGGCTTGGCTTGTGAAACTGTGTTAGCTTTATCAATTTCAAACCAGATTAAAGAACCAATAATAATCTGAATTCCACGCTATCCATTATCTGAAAATTATTTATAAACACTATGTAATTAGCTGACATTGCACTGTAAGTTTCTGATCTTCAGTGTCTCAAGCTGATCCTATCTTCTTTATCTGAAAGCAAGAGAACACACAGCTCGAAGGCATTTCTCCTGCTATGCAACTGTTAGTGTTCAAGGTACAGCATAGGAGAAGCTATGACAAGAATCAAGGAAGAACTGACTGATCAAGGACTGTGTTTCACTCTCTGCTACTTGCAGTGTCTATATTACAGTGAGGAGGAATAATTGCTTCCTGAGCCACTATAACTTTAATAAGAGTGGTGAAATGCAGCGGAATGTGAATTAGACTTTCATGTAAACTAGCCATCTTACTATATGCTGTGGGTCCCAGGCAAACATGAGTAGCTTATTTTTTTCACACTGTTGAGGAAAACTAATTTAGTAGTAGAATAAGTATGCTTACTCTTGTTGCTGTCATATCTTCTCAAGGCAATCAACCATGCTGCTAGAGCATCCCCTATTTTGCAGAACAGCAGCACAAATATACTGAAAGAAAAAAATTTTCCTTCTCAGCTCCTTCTCATCTTTCACCCCAGAATTATTTACCATTATCAATTAAATACTAATACTACACTACAGTCAAGGTTTCCCATCTGCAGATTGTTCCAGGCAGATCCTACTTTGTTCATCCAAAGGGACGACAGTACTCTACTTGAAATAATTTGTACTTATTTATTTATGAAGTATTTTCTCCCGATAAATTGCACTTCTGAAGATCTTATACATATCCACAGTACCACAAGCTTCACTTCTGCAAGCAAAAATGTACTGCTGCTGACGTCCTAGGAGACACAAGTATAAACTCCTCAAGCCTACATACTGTTCTGATTTTAACCTTTAGCAACTACTCTTTGAATTAGCCATGGCCATTGGAGCATTAAAATTGTTTTCTAATTAGCAAAACTTCCATTTTTTGGGTAGCTAAATTTCTGAGTGGGCTTTCTTCAAACTTTGCAAAGCAAAATCATGTTTCATTAAGTGAAACTCTTAGCTGCAAAAGGCAAAAAATTTGCTAAACATCAGATCTCTTCTAATATAACAGCTTAAAATGAAAATAAAATAAAATTATAATTTCTGGGTAAAGTAGCCGAATTCAGATTTCAGATTTTTTTTTTAATGACATCATTACTATCATTCAAGCAGTTCTCAGAAAGAGTGTAAACCATCTGAATAGCCTTATGTCACTGTCTTACATATTGTTAATGGGTAATAGTGAACAGAAAATTAACCATGCATATGTAACATGACACAACCACAATGAAGCATAGCAAAATTTCAGACTGCCCGTGCAAAAGCTGTGCATCACTGAGTCCTGTCTTAATAGCCCTCTCTGTGTAGTTCTGTTGTAGTCTGGATAGAATACTAGGTATGTTTTTGATTTATCACATCACTAGAATGCAGCTGATAAACTAAAGCAAATCCAGAGAATGAGAACAGAAAGATGAACTCACATGAAAAAAAAAAAAAAGTATAGGCAACATAAGGAAAGAGCAATTGAGATGAAATAGAGCAAGTTTTAAATTTTTAAAGGATGTAAATGCTAAGGAGAAAGAAAAATTACCTTATTTGTAAAGCAAAGACAAAATCAAGAAAAGGGCATTAGGAATAACGGAGGATTGTCCCAAAAGGACTAGCAGAGGACCTATCCATTGGGAATTTAAAATAGTTTTGACAAGACAATAGAAAATTAATATCAAATACTGTTCTCTGTTATCAGGATTTGGTTTTGGTCATGCAACTGCTTCTCCCTCTTGCTACCTCCCAGAGAATGAAAGAAGTGCTTTATTAGTGCTTTCTCACTACAGAGAAGAAAATAATACATTTCTATTGCCTAGTGAAGCAGCAGTCAAATATTTGTATTTCTGCTTGGAGGAGCTTTGCAAGATTTTTAACAGGTGAAATACAGCTTTTTACATGAGAAGAGATGCCCCTGGTACTGCCTTCTTGTTCTGGAGAAGGCAGCCTCCTGGCAGAGGTCAGATGCGGCACTCTTAAAATACAGAATATGAGTTCTATGAACCCTGAATATTTAAGTACGTATATTTGATACTTTCTGGAAACAAATTATATATAATATCTACAAAATAAACAGATGCAAAGCTATGGTAGCATTGTGTCAGATTCCCAATCACAACCACAGAACAGCTCTCTCTTTCCAGTTATCCAGAGCCTCACTCTTTCCTGTCATTGCCGTTAGTTTAGCCCATTTGGTAACACAAATTCTGCTTTGCCTAGAATGGCTCCAAGTTCTCATTGCCTCTATTCTCCTTTTTACTTCATCCTACAGTGCCTTACAATTTTGACCGTCATCTGTTCCTTTTACAGTCCCATATGGATATGCTCCCTCATCCACCCTTTCAGCCTTAGTCATTTCAAAATCTTGCTCTACCTGTAGTTTGTCTATCCCTCCTGCCTTATTATTCATCAGTTTTCTTTTTTTCTCCTCTCTGTCCTTTTTTAACCATTTAAAACAGATGCATTCACACAGGCAACATTCTGCCCTCACCCTTCTAGCTGGAAAGTGGCTGCACTACTGGAATTTAAGTGGATATATTGTCCTTGACTTCAGTGAGACCAGGACTTCAGTCTCAAACTTCTCACATTTCTTGATTGTCTCAAAATCAGGAAATTACCAAGTCCCTAGGCAATACAAATACAGTTATTTGTGCCATGCAAAATGTTGCTTGGCTATAAGACTATTACTTGCTTGGCTTTTCAGTCCTATCAGAATACTTAGGCAGGCTTCCTGCAAAGATTCACAAAGGTTAGATAAACAAGGGCTTCGTGCACTTAGATACTTTATCATTCCATATTCTGTGTATTCAGCCAGAAGAATGTTGGCCATGTTCCTGTCTCGTTTCTAAATTCTGGCATGCTAACTGTAATCAAGGTATTCCTTTTAACAGGATTGATTTAAGGTTAAATGGAGCTCTCAACTCCTTGAAGCTTTGGGTCCTTCAAAAATCAGGGAACACTGAACTTGCAAATAAAAGTTGTAGCCCTGTAATTTTCCCCTCACTACCCTTTTCAGTCCTTTTTCCTTATTCTTTATGAACTTTTCCTTACCTCCTCTTCTTTTAATATTTGTTACTCTATCTTGTTCTTCCTTGTACTTCAAGGCTCTGTGACATTCATCCCTTTTTATCCTTGATGCCCGATTTCTGCTTTCTCTGGCCATAGCTACCATCATCTTATCTCTTTCTCTAACCTTGAAGGACAGATTAAGGGAGAGGAACACAGTCAGTAGATGCTCAGCGTAAATTAATCAGAGAAAGAAAAGAATGAGAATTAAACAAAAGTGGTTGAGAACACCCAAAGAAAGAAGAATGAAAATGACACCTAAAGAAAGCAAGCAAAGAGAAAAAGAAAGAAAGAAGGGGAGGAAAGGAAGGATATGGAACATAATTTATAGAGAAGAATTGGTCAAACTTTATGAGAAGGAGCACAAACCCTAGGAAATGTAGGAAAATCATGGAGGCTCCTTATTGGGCAAAAGAAATGGGGCAGGAGGGAAGAAAGAGGTAAGAAAATGAGAACTCTAAGTTGTTCCATTGCATTGTTTCAGAATTAGATGGAACTATTACATGCACAAGATCCATACAAGGTAATAGGCATGTATAAAGTCAGAACGATTCAAGGATTATTTATGCAAGACACATATTTTTGTCCCTGATTCAACACTGCACTCAAGCACTGGGTTAATTCCCATGAAGTCAAGCAAAAATAAGTATTTCACTCAAAATGAGTCTAAGCTCCCTCCAGATTACTCAAGATGTGTTGGTTGAATACCCTGCACTGTAGGTTCAGGATTTGGGTTGTTCAAACACAAGAGCTGTCTTGAGGCTTCTCAGTGAGTTTAGCAAAGTAAGTAAATAGGAAAGGGTTTGCATGAAAAAGGTGGATAACTGAGGGTACAACTTACCAGTCATGTAGCCCCAGGGGGGCAAAGTTACTCTTTCCTTCTTCCTGCCAGCAGCACCTCTTACTC
The DNA here is from genome assembly GCA_013399695.1 of Formicarius rufipectus. Lineage (NCBI taxonomy): Eukaryota > Metazoa > Chordata > Aves > Passeriformes > Formicariidae > Formicarius > Formicarius rufipectus. The sequence goes on along the minus strand of VXAU01000433.1, from coordinate 2,339,747 downwards.
CACTGTCTCCTTTGTGGCCAGTCTTGCTGCCCAAAGCTCTCTTATAGTCAAAGTAGATGGCCTTTTACTGTTCTATGGTGTCCCCAGCCACCTGCTGCTATAGACCAGCCCTGTCTTTCCTGTGTGCATCCAGCCAGCTTTTGTTCCATAGGAAAGCTGTGCAGCAGGTCTGTCAGTCTGGGAGCACTAACACAGAATTGAAGTACACGGGATCTTTATCCAGCTGAGTACTAACATCATGCTGAGTTCCATTTTCAGCCCTATAGGAGTTCTAGTCCCTTCCTCACCCAGCAACCTACTGGAGATGCCACTGCTTGATATTCCACCTCTGCATGCACTCTGGGTCTATCATGCAGAGGCCAACCAAGAAACTCTTCAATATCCACAGTTATTCTGCATATAAAGTCATATATTGTATTTTAGGAATTGGCCTGGCACCTTCTTTACTCATGTATGATTTGGTTTTTTAGGCTGGGTTGAGCAGAGCTAGGAGCTGTTTTTGGCAGTGCTGAAGTCGCAATCACAATGAAAGTGAATAAATTAAATTCCATCTATTCAGGCTCCCTCAAAAAGGCAACAAATAAGGGACTCCATAGAAGAGTTCATGCAGTAAGACTCACAAACACCTCATCACAAGCATTTCTAAGAAATTTGTAAATGAATCACAATATAATGTCCCGGTTACCACCTTGTCACCCAGTGTTTGCATCAACTGCCCTAGGGGTTGAGGGTCACCCTGTTCTCTGAGTATTAAGTCAGTATTTTCTTCCTATTCTCAAGTGAAAGGAGGGTCAATTTTACACACTGGTCACTAGATGACTACCTGATAAAATTGAAGCTGTCTTGGACACATACAGATCAGGAACTTTCAGGAGCTTACATTTTCAATTGAACAGAAAGGAAGTTTTTCAATGGGCAACAAGGGAGATAAGGAATCTTCTAATAAAGATTTCAGTTTCCAATGAAATAGGCATCCATGCAAGCAGGAAGCAGGCTGAAGGCATACTGGCGCAGATAAATAAATCCTCTAGCTCCACTTTTCTTATCCCATCTCTGTATCACAATACATTGAGTTGTCATCTGCCATTTGTGTATTCATTCTAATTCTTTCTGCCTTGTTATTCTGTCAATTTCTTAATCTATTTACACTGACTTTATTTTCAGTGTGTCTATTGTGACAGCAAATCCTAGAATTGCCTTGGGTGTTGTCTGAATATGGCCATTATCAAATCATAATGTCTACCCAGATGAGGAACTGTAAAGGCCCTAGGCATCCGTAGGAGTCCTTAACAGCTGCCTGCAGTTCAGACCTGCATATCAATTTCCACCTTGGAGGATCCGCTGCAGTATTATAAGGTGAATAGGCACTATGTGTATTAAAATTTGGATTAGTGGCTCAACCAAAACATTCACTTTTCCTCCTCTCTCTCTTTCTCTCTCTCTTTTTTCACATTAATAAACTTGCTATCTCCATCTTTTGTTGGTAAACTATATAAAAATGCAAATGATCCAGAATCCAATTAATTTCTGGAAGGTTGCAGCTGTTTTGGGCCCTATTCACAAAGACATGTGGTGTGCGTGCGTGCGTGTGTGTGTATGCGTGTGTATGCATCTGATTGCTAAGAAAATCAGGCCTTATTATTGAAGCCTTGACTCTCAAAATTTGAGCTATTGTTCATTGCCAGTGCTGATGCAAACAGATAATTTCCAAATTGTATTCCACATTTATTAAAGTGGTAGAAAATGTGACTAATTTGAGACAAAGCTGAGAAAAGGTGGAGCTTGAGAGCTGAAATAGGAGATCTGGGAAATATGTTTCTATTACAACAAAGAAAAGTTTATCTAATATCTCAAAAAGCATTAATTACTGTGAGGCAGAGGCGAACACATTGTGGATTTCTTCATTGGTTTTGTCATTCTTCATTGCTTTATTCTACTACTGTGACTTGTTCGGCTTCATTTTGTGTTTTGTTTTTAGGTGTTTGATTTTTGAGTTTTTTTCTGCTTAGAGCTAATGTGTAGTTATGAAATTGAGACCATCCTGGGAATATTTTTCATTACCTCATCCTTTGAACAGAAATTTATCAGGGCCAGACAGTTTGAAGCAATGTATGTAATTGTTCCCATTACTGGCTGAATTTGGGCAAGACACTGAGGACTGATTTTTTTAATCTATGTTTTTGTATTAAGGGGCATTTATGGCTGCCCAGTCTGCACCTGCAACTGAAGCAACAAACATCAAAAGACATAAAACTAACAACATTGTGAGTATACAGGTCTTGATCTCCTGTGTATCTGTTCCCCCACATTAACATGTTATCCACGAGCAACAAAATCAACATCAAATTTTCTATTATATTTATGTCTTCATCTGCCCCTGTTTGCCCTCTCTACTGTCTAATACCAGTTCAGTGGCTTATTAGTACTCTCTTTCCTGTACCTAATGAAGCCCAAAGGAGTTTAATATCCCTCTTTCCTTGTGCTCTTCTATCTATTTGTTTAAGTTGGCCAACAGCTCATAACCTACGCAAGTGAAGACAGCCAGGGATGACAAGAGCATGATGATACACCAGGATGAAAAGGGGACCTTTTTCTTAGCTGTAAAAAAATCTGGGAATCTTATTTCATTTATTTTTAAAACAGAGGTTTGGTATTTTTCTGTAACAGTTACTGCTGATAAGGAAAGGTAAACTTTCAAAAATAATTTATCATCTTTATTGTGTTACAAGCATTTGGTGAAATTCTAGCCATCATAAAAGTCCTACATTTCAGATACATTGTAGCCTATTAGACCTATGTAGAACAAGCCCTTCTCAGTTTATTATAGTCAGCAGTTTGAGCAGTGAGTGCAAGTAAGGCTAAATTCAGCCTTGTGCAGAGAGCTTGTGTCAGGTCGGAGCACCATATAAATCCCACTTGAGCTCTAAAAATAGAATTCCAGGTGGAATTTAAAGCTCTGTGATAGCGTCTGGTACAGACAAGAATTTAACAAAGAGTAGACAGTTTTTGTCAAGGTTGTTATAGCCTCTTCAAATACAGTCCAGCACCCATCGATCAACAGAGGCAGCAATCAGGCCTGTTTCTCCAAGCATGGCTTTTCACTGAATAAGGTTCTGAGGTGCCGTGATTAATAAGAATCGGCCACTCTGTGGGCCATAAACTGAAGGTTGCTGTCTTCCCTGGGAAAGAGCCAAAGCTTTTGATCAGATAACTGGGTTTTAAGTTAAATATTTTACTGGGAAAGCTTTTCTTCTTTTGGCTCTGTAGCAGCTGATAATGTACAGAGATAATGCATATTGGAAGCACTGATAACAGAAAGAATAAGCAGGTCTATAGCAAGAAAAATGGCAGAGAGGCTCCCATCTCAAGCGTTGTTCTGGAAAGCCTGGGAGAGGAGAGATACAATCAATAATGTTATGTGTGGATCAGCTGTAACCGCTTGTATTTCTGCCAAAGCAGCATTCGATGTTAGACCCCTGCAGGTGAGCTTACCATTGCAGTGCAAAATCAGTGTGGCAGTCACTGAGTGTAGTCCTTGTGCAGGATACTTTATTTCCACTGTCATGTAATAGTCTCTTTGAATAAAGAGCAGTAAGGTTTCAGGGCATGTCCTCACTCAGAAGCCCTGAGAAAGCACCAGGAGTCCCAAGCACAGCAGCTCTGGTGGAGACACCAGGACAGAGAGCAAATAGCTCCTGGTATTTGCTGTAGTTTGGAGCACAGAAATCATTTCACAAAATTATGCAATATATAAAGCCCTAAAACTGAGGAGGTTTTCCATGGAAAGAAGAATTTAGAAGACTGTAAGTAACAGCTCCATCTGGTGATGCCATCTTTATAGCAATTTATTTAAGTCTCTTTCATACAGCCCCCCTGCCTTCCAAGCCTTCTTTCAAATTTAGATCCTTTCTTTCTTTCCCAGTTGGCATCATTATCTGAAATAATTCAGATTTCATTTTAATGAACAAAGTATAAATAGTTCTTTAAGGTAGTGACTACACTGGAAGATTATTGGAGATTCTGGCAAATTGTCCCAGATCACTAGATAAGGTGATCTCTGTCATAACTCATTTGAGAGTAGGAGGAAAAGTCTCTCCCTCTGGTATAAAAAATGTCCTGTTAAGTAATGAAAGAAAATAGATTGATTCATGTGAGTTAAGAGGAAATATCTGAAACTATATGATTTTCTTAAAAGGACTACTTCTATAAAGTGTGTATTGCCTTCTGCCAGTTAATAGTTATCCTTAATTTATATTAACATAAAGTTTGAGATATCTGCCATTTGTCTGAATTGTATAACACGTGTTACTCATTCTTTCATTTTTTCCTTCCTCATCTTAGTTAGTCAACCACATCTTGACTATCCCAGGTGCAGCAATCTTTTAGAAGAATGTAAGATCATATTAAGAGCCAATACTAGTAAGACCAAAGGCCCATCTAGCTCAACACCTGTCTCTGCATGACACTTGCTCTTGCTGCTCTCCAGACTCAGCTATGTTCATTCTGAATAGATGTAGTCACTGCATTTTGGCAGCTCTCAGTAGGTGATTAATCTACTTGTTTGCCTACCCTTTTTAGTCCATTCATCCACAGTATCATGAGGCAGTGATTTTCATAAGTCTGTCATCTATTGTACAAAGAAGAACTTGTGTGTGTTTTGAATGTTGTTCTTAATATCTTCATTTGATGTTCCTTAGTTCTCATGTGGGAAAGGTCAAGATCCATCCCCTTCATTGTGTTCATGATTTCTCAGATTTCTATTATATTCTTACAGGTTATCTTTTTTTTTTTTTCAGGACAAAATGTGTTAGCATGTCCTGTTGTAGTTGCTGAGTAGCTTTTCTTAATATAATGGCTGCTCTGCAGCTTTGATCATTTTTGTTGCTTTCCTCTGAAATTTTCTGTTTTACCTGTATCATTTTTAAAAAAAGGGGACCTGACAGTATTCAGCACACACGATTCAGTGTGTGGTTGAGTGATGGTGTTCTGTAGCAGCACAGTGATGTTCTCTGTTTTGTTCTTCATTTATTTCCTAATGTTTTCTAACATTTGACTTGCCTTCTTGACTGCTATTTAGCATCAGGCTGACATTTTCGTAGGACTATCTGTCATAACCCCAGATCTATCTCCTAAGTAGTAATGATCAACTCTATCATATTAATATGTGGAGCTAGAATTGGTTTTCCCATGTGCATTGCTTTCCATTTATCTACAGTGAATTTCATTTGTCATTTAATTGCCCAGTCACTCAGACTTATAAGGTTCCTCTGTAGGTTTATTTGCCTGCTGCTTGCCCTTGCTATCTTGAATAGCTCTGTATCCTTATCAAACTTCCTGAACTCCCTACTCACCCACTTTCCCAAATCATTTATGAATGCATTGACACACCCAGTTGCTGGCTCAGATCCCACACACTCTGTTTCAAAAACTATTCATTCACTTTTCCTGTTTCCTATACTTCAAAAAGTTACCTATACATGCAGAAACCTTTCCCTTTATCCCATCACTGCTCAGTTTTCTCAAAATCTTTTTAAGAAGGATTTTTTTAGAAGACTTCTGGAAATCCAAGTGAATTATATCAACTGAATTAACACCATTTACACATGTCAATCTTTTTAGAGAATCTGGTAAATTTGGAGTACAAGACTATCCATTATAAAAGCCATGTTTACTTTTCCAAGTGCACCAAAGTTATTACCTGCTCTTCCTTAGGCTATTACTAATTTTGTAAGTAGACAAATATGATACCTTCAGAGTTACTCCAACAAATATTTTATGAAACTCTATATGAGAGGGTTTTTTGGATGGCTAGGCATGACAGTAAAGAATACTTTGCTTGGCATATATGCTTTTTCCATGTTGAACCCAGTACTCTGCTATCTTATGGACACCACACAGATGGACACCACTCAGTGTGATGTAGCTACAGGTATCTACTACAGCACTCATTGCTTGGAGGTTTGTGCATTGGTGCTCCCATGTCAGAGTTGGTGTATCTTCATGCACCAAGAAGGTCAAGTCCTCTCAAATGACTTAGTGACCTCTGTTACTCCTCAGTTTAGCAGTAGGGCAGTGATGCAAAAGATTATGTAAAAATCTACATAAAAAAGGTGTTTGTAATCCATGCACCTAAAGTGCTTTGTTAAACATTTCTGAGTGTTCAGCACTGTGACTTTATCTATTTACTTTTTCCATTGTGCATAATTCAATAACCTATTGCTTTGTTATTATATAAATATAGCACTGAGTCTTGTCTGTTAAATCTACCATCATTTTATTCAGCCTGGTAGAAAAGACATAGGAACAGTGATGAAAAATACCAAGAAAAAAAAAGAATATTTTGAAGGGTTAGTTCTTTTTCTGTGTATATGTCTGTACCCTATTAATTTGCCATCTGCTTCTAGGACATGTATTTATCATTATAATGTTCTAACATGATTACCTTTTTCCCCCCCTCAAAAGCCACGAAGGGGCTAAATACAGATTTACTTAAAATTCTAAGAAAAGAGATGGCCCTTGCCCTAGACTCAATTGTTCTCTTGATTTCAAGAACATTACCACTAGCATTAAATGTAATTTACTTTATCTGATGACAGTTTGCTGAACAAGATCTTAAGTTTTAATAGGATCAGGACATAGATGGTATGTGGAGGGAAGAGAGAAGCATTGTGGGTGGAATTCATCCCACCCCATTACCCCTTCCTTAACTAAGAACAAATTGAGCACAAAGAAGATATTACACCATATCCAGGAGGTGGGCCAAGTTAGAGGGCATCAGCACATCCAGTCTCCAGGCTGGAACAGAGTCTGACTCCCTGCTGCATTTCCCCTAGTGGGTTGTTGCCCTGCTGTAGTACAGTTGCGAGCTCATTACTCAGATATATGCTTCTCTCCTCTCTATTCACCACTGCACTTCTAATTACCCTCTAGTTTATGACAGCTAGTATGGGCTCGTGCAGTAGCTCAGGGTACCTGTTCTGTAAGCCATACACCATTTACACAGCAGAATCTTTTCTTTTTATGTCTCATAATATCACGGGCAAATTTCATAGTATGATAAAGCCCTTCACCAATCAAAGCACCAAGTGTTAGAGGAGAAATTGGTTTCTCATTCAGAGTTATGGGACTATTATGACCTCCCACATTACTGCCGGTTCATTTGCAATCAGCTTTTTCATTATCTTTCAGCTACACCGGACCAGAATTATGTTAATTGCCCATTAACTACAGTTGGGTGATTCATTTATTCTTTTAATTTAGAGTATCGAAAATGGATCTAACCTCTATTTTGCTTTTAAAACTTTCTGATACAATCTCTGCCATTCCTGAGGTGAAAGTAAAAACAAGATATCAAAAAGGCCATGTCCTTCACTGGCTATGGAGCCTCTTTGGAGAGCAGAACATCCAGTATTTCTTGCAAAGTACTCTGCAAAGAACAACAAACAAGTTTATTAGCAGAGTTCATTTCTTTTCCTCTTCTTTTCTGCTGGTGCAGATTTTTCTGTGTGTATACCATAGTGTCTTAATTTTGTTTTTCACTTTGTTATTTGTACCTCTTTTAAAGGGGTTTGTGCTTCAAAATAATCCTCTACCTAGCAAAAATTTGGATATACCTTCCACATGGCAAGCTTATTAAACATCTGCAGAGTTTTCTGCAGTTGGGTTGTGTGGTCAGTCTCACCCAGGCTGAAAGCAGGTGAGAGGAAAGACAGCAGTCAGTGAGGGATGGAATCATTAGGGCAGATGGAAGGTCTGGGGAAAGGACAGGATATTTTGAATTGCAGCAAGAGGAAAAAGGAAGGTCATGTTGGATCACAGAGGTGTTCTGTGCACAAAAAAATTGCCTATGGTGCAGACAAATTTTGATGTAGCAAATTAAATTATTATTTTTAATAGACCAAATCAAATGAGCACTTTGGGGTGCAGGTGCAGCTTTGAAAAATCTGACATTTGAGCATGACAATTACGGGATTTTTTTAACTGGAGTTCTTGTGCAAGGAAAACTAAGAAATGCAAGGAGAGAGCACTGGAGTATGAAAATAGCAAATAAGTAGTGTTTTACTTTATCATTCCTGGGCGACTAAAAATTACTAAGAATGTTTGATTGCAAATAGTATAGATTTAAACCATAATCACTTTCTACTGAAAAATGCAATGAACTAGGTGTGTTTTTTGAGTGACACAGATAGATACATGTAGGTATGATGAATGTCTACATTTCACAATATATAAAGTCAAATTTTGTCTTTTTATTTGGTCCATTTTTAGCACTTTGCTTTATTCTTTCATTTTCTTTCTGAAGGCTTTTGCTGCCCATGTTTCTACAGCATCTGTTTTCTTTTCAATAAACTTCTAATTTCTCCTCTCTGTACATCTTCAGATCCTGGATTTGCAAAGCCTTGTAAAAAACTCTTCAAATTAAAATCAACGGTATTTTTATCACATGAATTCAGCTAGTGTTGCAGGATTACAAAAAAAAATATTAGTGGCTTACTGTTAAACCCTTGTTTTTCAACAGAATTAACAGACGTGGGCTTAGTGTGTTTTTATTTTTTTTTGTGTGTGTGTTTGTTTTTTTTTTTGTTAACTTGCTTGGTTGGTTTAGGGTTTTTCTCTTCTCTTGAGAAAGATAAATAAACTAGAAGTGCTTAGATCTTTATTTTTCTGACTGCTGAAGGATTGCCTAAACAGGTAATTTTAGTTGTAGGAATCATCAAGTCCAACTTTTCAGTGAATTCCCCATTCAGGGATCAAATTCAGGACCCTGGGGTTGTTAGCACTATGCTCTAACCAGCTGAGCTAATTTTAGAGTGTCTGTGTATGTCAGTATCTTTTTTATCCAAAAGATGCAGAGCAGAAATTCGTTCTATTCTATATTCTCATTTATGTGTTGCATGGTGTACCTTGATTTTTCAGTATGTCAAACCCCACGTGATCAGTGTCACACAAACCATACAAAAAAATTCACACATTTGTTCTCAATCAGTTTCTATCCATTACCATGAAGTATATTTGTGAAACAAGATGTGACTCCTACAGTTACGGGTGCGCTCTAAAAGTCCAGGGGTTAATGCAGCGTATTAAAACACAGCTGTTGCTTCCAGCATTCTCTTTAACTTCTGTTTATGTAGCATCACTTCCCAGGCTCTTTCTTGTTCTCCTAATCATAGTTTTGGAGTTTAATCATAGTTTTTAATCGTAGTCTCCTAATCATAGTTTTTGTCATCTTTTTGGAAAGGGAAGCAGCCTTGTAGGTTAATCATCGCTGAATTGTGACTGCAACATACTAACTACTTGCCAGTCTTCCAGCATCTTTACACAGAATAGCACCGCCCTGTTCATAAAGTTAACCGGTATCACGTTGTAAAGACATAAATTGAGGCAAAAGGACAGCTAGAAGGAAGAAATACTGCAGATAAGCTGTGGAGCCCCAGTATGGCTCAGCCTCTCAACATGGGCAGATATTCCACAAGTACCTTACATTTAATGCAACTAAATTAGATTACCGAAAGAATGAAACTGCAACCAAAACAAAAACCAAACAAACAAATTCAAAAGATTAGACTCCAAGAATTGTACTAATTCGGCTGCTTTTGCACAGATAGGCTGTTTCCACTCTCCACTTTTAAAAAGTCGAGGGCCCAGAAGTATTTAACAGAACTGGTAAGGTGTGTGTCTGGTGGAACATGTTGATTTTATATGCATACTATATACATACACATACACACTAAAACTAGCCCAATTGGTTAGAGCATAGTGTTAATAACACCAAGGGCCTGGGTGTTATCCTTGAATAGGCAATTCACTTTAGATCTGGCCTTGATGATCCTTGGGGTTCCCTTACTACTCAAAATATTCTGATTCTGCGTTCAACACGTTCTGAACTGAGGTTCTACTCCCTCGCTGGGGTAGATTGATTTACCCATTCCTGAACTATCTATATTTGATGATAGCAGTAATCAATGTTATAACACTGTCTGTGTTGTAAAACATGCAGAATGCAAGATATGGAGGGTGTTCAATTTCAGTTCCGGAACCTTAATTACCGTAATTATGTTTTTGTTGATAATTTTGATTTAAAATTTTCAATCTTAAACCTTGACTTAACGTTTTTAATATCATACTTCTCCATGTTTTATTAAGTGTTCTGATTCGGACAATACGCTCATTTACCCGTGAATTGGTAAGAAGGGAAAAGGCTGCGATTCCCGGGCTCCGTAAGAGAGGAGAGGGAAGCGGTTGGAAGGGACCGGCATTTTCCTATACAGATGCTGCCCTCTGCTGGACAATTGCCACGCTACAGCCTAATTATCCCCAGGGTTACCCCTCCGAGTAACTCTTCCCAGGCGCAGGGAAATGAGGTTGCTGTCCCGATTCCCAGGTTTGCTTGCTCTGAATACAAGGTACAATGTTTTCCTGGCTGCCCTTCCCCTGGAAGATATGACGTCTGGGAGATATTCGTGACTTATTTGCAAGGCTCTAAGAACAAAGCAAGGCACGATTACCTCTCATGCAGGTTTCTGCAGTTCAAGTGCATTGCTCCTTTCCTCTGCTGCTGAGGGGTTTGTGACAGGAAGTTTAGATACCTGTCTGCAGACACAAAGGGCTACTGGCATATAGCTGTTGGATGATACAGGGTACCAGGCTGTTTTAAAAACTTTAGATTGAATTAAACTGGATAATGTGGCTACCTGAGATTTGTCCTGACAAGGTCCTATGCCTGCCGCCAGAAGAACCACTACATGGCAGTGACACTGCACAGAGCCCTTCTTACTGTCATCTCAGCCCTGCACTGACAGAAGGAAGCTGATCCAATCTGATTTCCCTGCATATTTCTTTATTTGCATGGAAAGGATCTGTTTGGGTCCAATTCCACTTATGGTTTTCATTTCTTCTCTTAAATCTACCCTCTGTCTTCTTGGCAACCTGTTCTTTGCAAGGTAACTATCGAGCTCAGGAAAAAAATAACCTGATTGGACTTTTCTTTAAGTTTAGTACCAGGCATTTGGATTTGTAGTTCTGACATTCAAAGTTTTCACTGTTCCTGAATTAAATTTATGCAACATGACTTCTTAGTCATAGTTTAGAGGGTAAGAATAGAGCTGTGAAAGAATGTAACTCAATGCAATCAACATGCCAAAGAGGCAAAAGAAAGTGTAATTTATGCCAATTTGCACTACCTTGATGGGTAAGCCCAGCAGAATATATTAACAAATTATACTTCTACATGATGCCATCTGCTATAATTTAATGTATAATTATGCCTTTAGTACTGAATACTAAAGGGTGGTTTAAAAACCTATAGAACATCTCTCAGAATTACAGTAATTTCTATTGATCCCAATTATGTCTCATAAAGCTTTGTTGATTTTTTTTTTTATTTCTTAAAATGTAGGCTGTTTTCATAAAGGAATGTTTGATTCTGATTTGCAGACTTCATAAGCAGAAGGGCTTGTAGGATAATCAGCCATACTTATCCTGCTGCTGCAATATGTGTTCCTCATATTGGGCAGAAATAAAGCAGGATATTTACAGCATGAAAAGTTTCTATTTGTAAAGGTACAAAATTCAATTTCACATTTTGTGATAAGCACAGACCAGCCAGCTTTCTCACAGGACTCAGATCTTATTTTGAATCAGCCTGTGCTATTTTAGAGTTTGCCTCAGAGGCCATATGAAGCCTGTCACTTTAAAATGGCATAAAATATGGAGCTTTTTTATTACTTGAGTTCTAAATAAAGCTTAATGGGGTATAAATCACAGGGAAAATGTGTTCTATCATTATTAGAAAAAATTATTTCTACTTTCCCTTATACCTTCATGTTATTTGTTTTAACTATTCTTGTTCTCTTTATCAAAATTTTTATTTTCCTTCAATTTAGAAAAGTAGTGGAAAACAAGTTCTTGAACCTTTCCAAAATAACCAGCACATGCAAAGGATCAGTAGATTCAAAAACTTTGAGTAATTGCTTCTAAGATACAAAATACGTATTTTAAGCCTTTCAGTTGTAACTTTGACAAATTATTGTGAACATTTCATAGTATTTTGAGTTGCACTAAATTCTTGCCTTTATTGTTTATCTCCAAAGCAAGAAAATCGAGCAATGTATTACAATGTTTGTCTGCCAACTGCATAAAGAAATCCTGGAGCCTCAAGTATGCACTGGGCAAAAAATGTATTTGACAAATACCATTCAAATTAGAAAACATGGAGTTGATTGATGCAAAAATAAAGAGTAATAGACATGCTACATTAAGACATGGGGATACAATGTGATCAAGAGTAAAGAAGTGTTTTTAGCAAAATATTGGATGAAATCTGAATAGGAAAAAAGTTTTGTTTGCTTGTTTCAGTGTTCAGTTATTCTTTCAAAAAAAATTCTAAGAAAAACAATGACAGAAATGTTACCCAAAGGTGTGTTTGCTACGGATGTATTAATAGCCTTTTAGAACAGATATTTATTATCTTGTCTAACATGAAATAAAAACACATGAGAAGTTTCTTTTAAATTCCTAGGCAATACACACTAGCATGAAAGTCAAACCAGTTTATGCCAGTAGTCGACCTCATCTGGTTTGTAGTATCCTCCTGCTTCATTATTAAATTGTTAAAATATTTTGTTAAAATTTTTTTTCAAGCAGTATTCTAAGTAAGAGAAAAAAATATTGACACATAGGCATTATGAAGTAATGAAACAAAGCACCTCTTCTGAACAAATGGATGAAAGGTAGCTATGCATACATTTCGCCTGGAAGTCAGAAGATAGTTCTCAGTTATAAGGGTCAGTTATAAGGGAAGCTCATTCTAGAATAGGCTTTCAGTGGGTTTAGTGATAACAGCAGCAACTAACCCCCTAATTTATGAAGACTATAACAAAGCCCTTGCAATCACAGAGTCTTGAGAACCTAGGAGGTCTCTTCCACTGCTGTGTTTGTAGAAATAAGGTGTACATTTGTAGTGAGAGCAGTTAGCTGTTAATTGCCAGTATTTCTTAACCACTAGCATCTGACAATGCTAAAGCATCATCTCCTCATTACATAAGTTTTATTTAAGGGCACTGAAGATTTTACTCTAAATGCTCACCTCCTGAATACCAGCTAGGGGAAAGAGCAGATTCCTGAGTGTTGTGCTGAGTGCCCCTCCTGTCACTTTGAGATATGACTTATTCTTGTCCTGAATTTCCTGTTTCTCCCTGAATCTTGATAGTACTGTTGGGACACAGACTTGGATCCTTGTCTACCAGCTTTTTTTTTTTCATTTTTTGAAGTACAAAACCTGTAGCATTATGATCAAACCAACTGTTGAGCTAACTTTGGTTTTGGAAGGTAATGGAAGAGACATCCCCAAGTATGATGCAGAATAATCACCTGCCCCATAACCAGATCAGCTGTAAAACCCTGATCTGGATATTCTTTTCCTTCTGTGGCACATTTTATGGTGACTGCAAGTTCTACCATATTTATAATGTCTTTCTTTTCCCCCATCTGCATTCTAACAGATTTGAGCAGGCCTAAAGGTCAGTCTGCGTGTAGCCACAGTAGCTTTTTAAAAACCTTTGAATGCTAATTCAGTTCTGAACTGCCTTGCATTTGCATATTTGCTTAATCAGAAGTGTGTAAGGTCAGCACAGGAGCTTCATTAGGATATTCATAGCTAAAATTGCTCTCCTCATCACTTCTCTTAGTGTTCAGTCCAGCTCTGCACAGGTTGCAAATCTCCCTCATGCACCTGCTGGCAGTGGCAGCAGGGATAAAAACAGATCCAGAAACATGCAGGAGACTGAAACCCTCCAACAAGTAAGGGGTCAGAGAGAGCTTGTATATGCCAACCAGGCTTTAGGCTGTGCTATTTTAAGTATTGAGACAATCAAAACAACGTCTGGGAATGCAGAAGGACAAAGAAAAGATAAGGAAGCTAAGAGCTGCAGAGGACTGGAAGCAAGTTGTTTTCAAGAATTAATTGTTAGATAGCAAGGATGGAAGAGTGCAGTGCTTCTGGGACTGGGTTCAAATTTATCCTGTAGAATATTCTTTCCAAGGAGGCAGTATCCTTCAGAAATCTGCAGCACCACCTAATAACTGCGCGACTCCCACTCCTGTAGCTGTTCTATTGAACATACCAGTGTCTCTGATCAGGCAAAGAAATCACAACCTCTGCACATCTTTCCTTCTAGTACATCAGTGAGTCTTCAGGAAGAGATAGTGTCCTTAGTCTCACCATCTTTCACATTCATTTGCTGCCCTACTAAGGATTTTCATTTTACTGAGGTCACCATTTAATCCACATTCCTTGCCCATTGCAAACATCCATTTCCTCTTTCCTCAGCTGCTTCTAACCTGATTTGTTCTACCAGTCATGGGTACAAAGCCTAACTCTATAACTATTTTATAAAATAGGAGATAATTTAGAGATGGGAAAGAGAAAAGGATAATAGATATATTAAAGGAGACAGGTACATGACTGGTTTAGAAATCTTAAAGATTATGCATGCCAGGAAATTGTGCTGCAATATATGTTTGACCTTTTGTATTTCTGCCCACCATACGGGAGGTGCATATCCTTCATGTTCATTTGGCTAGCAGGATGCAAGACGCCCTTGTGTGATACTTCCTTTACTTGTTTTACTGTTAATCACATATGCTGACTTCCATCATGTGATGCAAAATAGTGGAAAAACTCTATTTCAGTCCAAGTGTACACAGTATCAGACAAATATCCCTTTCTCAAATTTCCCACTACCATGTGAATAGACAATTCTATTTTTTTTTTTTTTATTTTTTTTTTGTGACAACTTAGGAGTTATAGTAGAGATAGTTAAGGCTTTCAGCTTTATATATTTCAGAACAAATAGGAGCTCTGGGGATTACAGTTACTGCCCTTTCGGGATAACTGCAAAGGCTATTTTGTGAAGATGTTTGAATACCGTTTCCTCAAAGAAGGAAGATGTTAATAGAAGCTTTCTATTCAAATTTTAAGAGGATGTTAAGTAAATGTAGAGGCAATATAAGAAAACTTGTAGTTCTGAGAGTACAAAGCCCATTTGTAGACTGGAGAAGAATTACAAAACATACATGTAGAAAAACTGAACATCTGCTAAGGATGAAATGGCTTTTTAAATGGAAAGTGGAATAATGCTAACAGATGGGCCACAGAACAATTTAAAAAAAGTAGAAGTTAATTTCAAACATTGTCTTACAGGATGAGATTCTTGTGTTCATAACATAGTATTTTGGTCAGATTTATTTTTCAAGATTTTCTGAAAATTAATTATTGTATTCCTGCCATTGTCCTGTCTTTCCCACTTTCTTGCCATTTACCCTTCTTCTAAAGCTTTATGTTTCACTGGCTCAGTGGATTTTATGATAAAAGACCCCAGATCTCTCTTCACTGAGATATGGTTTGTTTGCCCCAAACTAGTCCTCATCCTCTACCATGTACACTGTGCCAGCACAAACTGAGGAACTGTGATGCACTAGGTCAGGGAACCAGAGCAGCTGGGACATAATCCTTTGGGGAGAAATTGTCTTTCAGCTTGAACTGTCACTCAGCAGCACAACTCGTGCTGCTAGCTCGGCTGAGGGGATGGCAAAGGATGTGGCTGCAGGAAAAAGATGCTTACAGGCTACTTTCTTATGCGGCAGCATCCCCTTAAATGAATGCCCCATTCCAGCCTCAAGGGAAGCCAGAAGCAGTTGTATTAGGAATAAGCAAATGGTTCAAGGTTGGCACATCACTAGAGACAGGTCATAAGTAGAACTAATACATCTCCATTCTAGCCCTAAACATCTATTTTGTCAGAGCCTAAACCTGGAAGTAATCTGTTTTCTTAACAAGATTTGAAGTGACACATAATAGGGGAAAAAAAACGATCATTCCTGAGAGATTTCTGTCCTTGAAAATATTTGGGCTGAAGCTTCTGCAGGTTGTGTGATTTTTAACATTATTGTACTCAGAGTGCTTTTAGCCTTGAATTTGAACAGCCAAATAAGAGCTGTATAAAATCCCTCATCACTATTGCACACTGTCTCCCTCAACCTGTAAGTAGGGGCACGTGGCCAATGGGGCCAAGTGAGTTGTTTTTCATACAACAGTCTAGATTTATGAACCTTTAGTTTGTGATAGACTGTTATAAGCTAGTTTATCATGATGAATCAACAAAGAAAAACTTTAGAAAATCTGAAGTATAATTTTTCCCTTTGTTTCTTTGACTGTAGAGACATATTTTTACCACTCAACTCGGGAAAGTCCCAAGATCAACAGGACAAGATGAAACATTGCAAAAAGCTGCACACATCAACAATTAAGTAAGCAAACAGAAAGCTCCTAAAATTCTACTGTTGCTTCAAATTTTTATATAGTTTTCTTTAGATGAAAAATGCTATAGTTCCACTTACACAAAATGGTCCCTAGATTATTTCAGAAGGAAATAAAATTCTATTAAAGAATCGTGGACAATACTGCAATAAGTTGCTTGTGTAATAAAGGCTTTTTCAGGAACACTTCATTAGTTTAATGGTAAGAGAACTTAAAACAGCTAAGGATCTGGCAACTCACGAAGCATTCTGTCTGTCTAGAGCTCAGCAAGGAAGAGAGTTCTGAAATAGAAATCTTTTGATCTTAAAATGACAAGATCTGAATAGTGAAACCCCCTCTCATAAGAAACACAGGCTGTAATTATGGCACATCTATTATTTAAAATATTCTTGAAAATTCACATAGAAGCTGTTCAAAATAAAGTAAAGCATTAGGTCAGGAAGTGGTCTGTAATACTGGGAATTTAATTTTTTTTATATAAATTTCTGCCTTCTTTACTCAAGCCTTTGCTTGCAGTACTTGCTATGCAATATACAGAATGTTTGGTCAAATAAGTTGATTTTTTCCCTGTAAAAATAGATTCTAATTTATTCTATTTTGTTTTAAAGAAGATCCTGTGAATGCATCTGCAAAGTGTTTGATGAGGCTCAGGTCTTTCACTTCCTACACAGCCTCCTCCCTGGACAGTTGAGACTTATTTGTTCCTGATGGCTGGCAAATCTGGCAGAGTCACTGCTAACATGTTAGCCACGGCTATTATATACAAAATTCTGCAATGTAACTGTCTCACAACAGACATCAAATAACCTAGGAAAACGAGTGAGCTGGAGCTTAGTCATATTTGATAATTAATGTGTAATGGTTTCCAACTAAAATTAATTTAGTGATGGAGTAAAACATATGGAATAATGCTTAAGCTTACATCAAAGGCAAATATTGAATACATTAGGATACATTATCCCTACTGTTTCTGGAGTACATTATGTTCTGTTAAGATGTGATGTTCTGAATTTCTGCCTGGGCTTCTCAGAGAATTTGTATGATAGCTCACAAATGTGTTCCCCAGTGCCCTCCTCTCTAGCACTCTTCCAATTCAGCTATCATTTTTTTTGTTTCAGATGAAGCATTAACACTCATTTTCTGTCAGTGGAATAAAAAAAAAAAAAAAAAAAAAAAAAAAAAAAAACCTTTAGGCCCCAAAAACCTTTTTTTTTTTTTTTAATAGATGAAACATCTTTTCTGGGTGACACTTCTGATGTTATCAGTAGGAAAAACCTTCAAAGAAAATGGGTATCAAGCCTGAAACATTACATAATGCGGAGTTGAAAGACAAAGTGTTTTCTGGAATTTTAATTTTTTTAAGCAGTTGCCTTTAAGTGAACACAGCCATCACTGTTATAAAATATTCAAAGCTTCATACATATCAAACAGAAACACAGTTACTAGGGCAAACAATCTCACATATCCGTTAAACAAACACTTGGAATTTTTCCTGAGCCCATTCTGGGTCTTTACATTGCCTCTAGTTTTAATTGATTTTGACCCAGTATCAATTTGTTCTCTGTTTTATGGTAATTCTCAACTTTCCAGGGCCCCCCTAGCTTTGTGCGGGAGCAGGTCGGCATGCACTCATGGGAGCCAAAGATTAAAAGACTTCCCCATGTTAGGTCATTAACCATTCCACTTGCTGTACCTTAGCTCATTTTCCCATTCCTAATTGACCACTTCATTGATCAGACATTATAGAGATGGCTTAGTAACCTAAGCCTTAACTTTGAAACACAGTAGAGACTGCAATTACCTGAAAGCCTTCAAGGGTGCCTGCAATTTTCAGGCAGTTGGAAGCTCAGTTAATCAAAGATTCTGGCTAACAGAAAGGAGGGAGAAGAGCTGTTTCAGCTGGGTTTCCTAAGGCCAGGACTTTCAAGAGAAATCTGAGGGGGAATAGAAATGTGCCTATAAAATTTTCTGAGCAAAAGTCCTGTGGGGTACCAGTGCATGTTAAGAGGAGATACAGAAGCCCCTGTTCTGAAGATAGGTTGGCATAACTGGCCCCTGCTGACAGGTGTAACGAAAACACCTGCTGTGCTATCCCCAGCAGCAGGGGTTGTTGCACCAAGGAGTTTGAAATGGTTCACAAAAGGCTTTTCTGCCCCTTGTGTTTAGATTATTCCCTCTGCTCACCACCATATCTCGTAATGTGTACTTTCTGCTTTGCAGGGTCTTGGAGGGTATAGGGGCCTTGAGGAGACCCCAGGTAGTGCAGGGCTGGAGCAGTTTGCCTAATCAGTCCTCTCCTACGTACACCCGTGTGAGCTGAGAATTCAGTGACCACACTGTGCATGTGTGCATGCATGTTCACGTGTGCAGACACTACCAGGACCTCATGTGTTTTCTTCTTGGAATCCCTTATAGGGTTGTAGGTTCCAGGGATGTGGACAGTCTCAAACTGACCATATGTAGCGGCTAACTGGAACTGAGGCAATGACCAGGAGTGAGATAACATGCTGTCAGGCTGCCCTTGTATTTTCCTTAGTCCCTTAATGATGCCTCTCTTTCAAGTTTGGACAAACATGACAGTAAAATCTGAGGTCTTTACTATTTTCTCTGGCATTGCAGATCCTGCCAAATAATGTGTTCTTCTGTACTTGCTAATTGTTTCCCTGCTGTCAGTTAATATACATCATGCTACAGGTCATCATCTACTCTGAAGACTGGTTTTCAGTGGTGTGCACATTGTGCTATAGAGGATAAGATATTTCCCTTTGAAGGCAGTTTATGAATCTTATCGGGCTTCTTCATGATGAAAGGCACTATAGATATATAAGAGATCAAAGCTGTATAAAGATCAGTGGTTTTTGTTTGCATGAGGTTTCTCTTTCTGTTCCTTCTGAGGATTTTGAGCTTCAAAGTTTCAGCTTTAAAGAAACTCAAAACCCAAAAGAAAACCCTAGCAAAAGCCACCATGTTACAGCTGGTTTGAGGTCAGGCCAACCAAGGGCCAGAGGATGTGGACATGGACTCAAAAAGTTCTTCTCCAATATTCTCTACATGCCAGAAGAAAAAAAAAAAAAAGCTGGTGCACAGAAAATTTTTGGTCTTTTTAAATGACAGTGAGGGTACAGAGCAGCAACTTTTGGAGAGAAAAATGCTTAACAACCTAGATGAAAAAAAAACCAGCTTAACTCAAAACATAAGTGTTTCTAATGTGACTTGTCAGTCTGCTGGCAAAGTTATTATTTGTGAGTAACAATAGCAATTGACCTAAAAAATCAGATTAATTTATTATACAATTTGTGGTATATTTTTAAAGATACTTTACTTTTCGCTTAAATGTTTTAATATTGAGAATTTCAAAAGATATCTGCATCTGCAGATATCTACAGAAATTAGGAATAGCAACCCAGTACACCCACTGAAAAGCATTGGCTGCAAGTAATACTGGTTTTGACTGCATCGTTATTTGATATCAGATTAGTGTTTGGCATCGAGTAAGTCATCCCTGATATGCGTGTGAATTTTTATTTTTTGACTGGATCGATCCAGTAAATTTTCTTTACTTGATAGTGAGTTCTCATAAATGACATCAAAATAAACCTATGACCCATAAGAACCAATTTCTATAACAGAACCACATTATGGTCACGTAGAACATAAAAATACATTACATAATTTAGCAAGACAAAAATTAAAAAAAAAAAAAAATAGAATTAAAAGGCACCAGATAACCCTGTGTGCCCAATCGGAAAATCCTTCTCATTAAAGGGCTGAAAAAAAGTATTTGTCCATTATTAATAAAGTTCTCACTTGTAAGCATCCAAAATCCACATATCCACTTGTCTTTCTTTTTCTTTTTTTTCATTCTTTTTAAAGAAAAAAAAAAGTAAATTAAAGGAGAAGTAATAAAGAACTCATGTGGATCTGCATATGTCACTGTGGAACAAAAGTATGAAAGCAATGAACCAGACCCAGATATGTGAGTGAACCCCAGACTTTCATCACATCCTCTCCACAGTACTCTTGAGGTAAATCATGCCAAATAGTAAATAAGCTGTGTAGCCAAGCAGAGTAGAAAAAAATAACCTGTACAGTACATTTTATAAATATGAAATCAAAGTCCAACAGCCAAGGGGAAGGATAGGAATCAGGAATTGAGTTTAATCAGCTGCTATTGCTTGTGAGAACTCCAGAGGCTTTACAGAAGAGACAAATGCAAATCAAGTCCAGTGGTGCACACTAAAAATGAGTTCAGTCTTGTGGTGAAAATGTTTCTTTTAGGGGAGAGTACAGGAAATGTTTCTGTGCTGGAAAAATCCAACCAACCATGAAAGTAAGTGTTCCCATTCTGTTATTTATTTTTTTGTAAAGAAGAGCAAAGCAGGAAGCATTAAATAGGTCTTCATGTCCCAGGAGGCTATCCTAGAGCATATCCAGCACAGGAGGCATCTCTCTCCGTTGTTGAAACTGCCCCCACTTTATGTTAATTATTCTTGAACTTCACCCTTTCCTACCCCAAGTGAATATCTTAGCCACAAAACTGTCGCATCAGCTCTTCACTTTTTTTCTCTTTCTCTCTTGTGTAATAACTACTGTGCTTTTTACATTGAATGAAACAGCTTCAGCAGGACCTAATGAGGCAGATGCTGTTCCTGCATGTTCCTCAGCAATACATATGCAATGGAGCTTCAGTCTGGGAAACTTTCCTGTGACTTGGTGGGTTGTACTGCAGAGTGGGTGGCACTGACTGCTTAAACTCCTTGCAGCAAGTGACTGCTGCATCTCCTCCCTTGGGAGAGGAAAGCCTTATGCTGGCAGGTGAGCATGGGCTAGCTAGAGTGAGGGCTAGAAGTCACAAGGAAAGAACTGTGCCCATACCCCAATTTTTAGTTGTTAACTATCTCCTTCCTGCTCTGCTGACGATCAGAGTAACACCTCAGATTTGAAGGAGAGCAGGAATTCCAGTTGTCAGGCTAATGAATAACTGAACTGATGATCTTGAAGCTCCGATTAACAGCAAAATGTCTTTCATAGGAACAAGTGTTCAATCAAATAAAACTAACAATTTTTGGACATGGAGGATTAAAAATTTCTTACACTTTTTGCATAAGTCTACAAAAGCTGATTTGTTTCCTTCGAGAATCTCAGGATTAGTCCCCAAATATGCTTGACTAAAGTCTCTGCAAATAGCTTTATTTAGATGTGAAAGGAAAAATAACTCGTCTTGTTCACTCCATTCTAAGTTTCTAGTGCTCAGCATCCATGAAATGGATTGCTTATAGGGAGATAATGTCTTTTTTGTGCTTTCCAAAGTCTGTGAAGAATGTCTTCCTGGTTAATAGGTTGATTTAAACTGTATATGCTCCAGAATATAAATATGATTATTTATCGTACTTGCCCAAGATAATGACAGTAAAGAAGACAAGGTTGAAATTCTTTATGATTTCCTCTCTCCCACAGCCAGGGACATCCAGCACAGCATACGCAGATGGTGCACCACATAAAGGATCGCATTAGCTGTTAAACGCTTTTTCTTCCCATTAACTAATGTAACAATATGTCTCCACTATTAAAGGAATAGACAAATTGCAGAAAACTTCTGTCAGCTTAATCCCAATTGCTAAAATAGGCCATTTACCCAGATGGGATTGTTTCCTGGCCTATCAGGTTTGAAATGCACAGAAATTCAGCAGTCACCAGCCTAGACTCTTGCAGTGTTGATTCAGCTCTTCATCCTTAATTGTGTTTCAGGTATGTAACTCTCTGGAGATTTTTGAATGACAGCCTAAATATTGAAGGCTACTCTGTTCTGTGTGTATGTTAGGTGACCTAAATTTTCTAAAACAATGACCTCTTCAGAGCCTGGCTTAAGTCAGCAGATGTTGTAGGTGACAAAAATCACGGCAAAAGCCTCTGACACTTTTTTGTCAGAGTGGGCAGTGGGCCGATATAAACAAACATTTCCAGTTTGTTTTCATTTGCAACCTTCTGCACCAAAGACACTGTTACTGACTTTGGGGCTGGGGTAAGCTCTTGCACAGCTCTTTGCCACACGTGGTGTTTCATCACCATTTTCCTATTTCTCCTTTTGTTTCTAAGCAACCTGTTAGGATGGAGGGAGCTCATGGATTATGAAGAATTAGTCTATAAGCTAATTTTAAGCACGTACATGGCCTCCATTACTCCTATAACTAAATACAACCAGGAAGTTGGAGAAAAATCAGTGGAAATGAAACAGAGATGAGCTGAAGAGTAACTTGAATCAGTTTGAAACTTCCCATGGCTATTCTACATTATCCACTTTGAATAGCACTGTTGCAAACGTCACCTTACTTCAGTGTAAATTATTGCACAGGAAAAGTCGATGATGAAAATAAACTTCTTCCGTGCTTTGTTCTTATACTCCCTTGATGCAGAAAGACAGTAAGCAAATTTTTAAATAAAAGAAAGCAATTAGAGAGCCACTGACCCACCAGCGCTTGTTTTGTGCCAGTATCCACTTCTTGTATTTAACACCTCAAGCTTGAATTTTTTTTAAAATGTCTATTGTTTTTTGCCTAATTTATTTTGCTCAGTTTCAATAACTACATACATGGCATCTAGCTGCTAATAGTGTACTGGGTACTTTTCCCCTCTATTTCTTCAGTGTTTTGTTGTGGTTTCCAGTAACTCTTCACTAAATATTTTTATAAAAAGAAAAAATGAACCATCACAAATGAACAGAAATATTCACCAAGGGAGCTTCACAGTGCAATAACGAACATCCAAGATCTCCCATGTTTTTCATGTCAACTGAGACTTGATTTACTCCTACATTATGCTTAGCCTCCTCTACACAAACCTTTATATAGAGAAAATCCATTTCCAGCCAAAAGCACAGAATAAAGCTTGGAATATGATGATCTATGAATTCCTTTCTCTTTGAAACATATTTAAGGTTCAAGCTTATACTCCCCATAGATTTATTTCACCACTCTGTACTTGCCTTCTAAGTATGGTTCTATTTTAAAGATTTCTGTCTGTATATTTCACTATGTTAGGATTTTTTGAAGAGCATCATCTGGTATATCCATATAAGTGGGTACCTCCAGATTTAATTTACTTTATCCATCATGGGGGCATTTTTTTAAGCAATATATATATAAACTGACCTAATGGCTAACCATTACCACAAGGGGCAGTTTTCTTGTGCCAAGACCTACCACTTCTCTAACCCTCAGAGCTCTAAAGCACCGTAAAACCACTCATTTGCCTTCTGAGTTTCTCCTGAATTGTGTTCGCACGCAGTCACTGTGGTGGCAGGCAAGGGCAGGAGAGCTCTTCTCAGAGGCTGCAGTAGGTGAGGTCAGACCCCTTTGTACAATTCCAGGGACACCCACTCATTTTAGTATAGTGCAATCCATCCTCTGACCAGTCCCGTCTTTCTCCATTGACTGTGCAAGGATCCTTAGATGACTGATTTAGATGAGTTATTTAATACAGATAAAGACAGATTACACAAATCCCACCTTAGAAACTAAAAGTAAATAACCTCAAGGGCAATATGAGATCTGCATTTATTTAGTTCACTTTAGACCTTGACCAGTTTTAATGACACAACTACTTGTTCAACTTGGTAACTCAGCACTAATCTGCCTACACGTAGGCAATACAGGTATCACCACTTGCAGAAAACTAACAGAACTATGAAAATAGTGTAATTTTTCATGTGTATATGATGGCAGTATTCACCACAATTTATTTAATGCTGAATTACAAGCATCAAGCTCTGGAAAAGATGTCAACTACTACACTTCAGTTGTTTTAAAGATATTATTTTAGTGTCATGTTTCATAGGAAAACCATACTTCCCTATTATTCATCTGACATATAAAGCTGTTTTAATGTTCTTTCCTAGAAATAAAAGACTTAATCACAAAAGACAGGTTTTAAGATGACTTTATTAAATTTGACAACTGTATAACTGGACTGTATGCAATTAATAAGAAAACTTGACAATTGAGCAACAAAGGATTGTTCACTGATAGCACTTTTATTTCTGCACTTTTACAGATCTTCAGTTCTTCAAATACAACGTTTGAGTAAGACATTATTCTTTCTAGTTTACACCCACACTTCATGAGACTACTGCAGTGTGGAAAATGTCACATTGCTTCCCCTGGTATAAGAGCTACAGAAATGACTGCAACATACAAAACAACTAGCCGTGCCCATACACTTTCTTGGATGAAAATATTACTGTAGAACAGACTGGGTGTCTCACCATTTTGTATCTTTTACACTTACTATTTCAATTGATGTACAAATACAGTAGAGACTTTTATACAAATTATCAGATTCACTATTGCAGGATCCAACAAAAAACGTTAGTGCAATACTGAGAAAACAGTGCACTTGGTAGAGATCTCTTCAGATGCTCTACAGAGCAGCTCAGTAGGTCACTACCTGCATACTGAGTGTTTTAAACTTTACCTTCAAACATAGTTTAAATACTTCCTCTGCTGTAAATTTAAATACCTTCTTTATTTTTGAAGAGTGCACTGTATGCTTTAACTTCAGGCTCAGCAACAGAGCTGCTATAATTGACTTGATGGTTATATTCCTAATAGTTCATGTACAAGAAGGTACTGTTCTTTTGTTTCCTAGCGAAATTTCAGTAAATTCTTCTTGAAATGCAGGATAGGATAGGAGTTTACTGGGATTATGTCCATATATTTACTAATGAAGATCAGTTTTTTCTATAAGTCTTCAAAACAGTCTTTCTTCAAGCTGAATCCAACTTGTCTCGGAAGGTTCATGTTCTCATAAACCGACTATACCAAACATGCCTAAAAGTACAGTATAAACTGTTTAGCTTTGGTTTTAATTCCCTTGCTGCCAGATGTTAACTACCATTCCCAGGCTCAGTGAACTTAGTAACTTGCTCAGTCTGAGTCTTGGTTTTTGTTTTTCAGAGGGGACAGTTCTGCTACTTCCACTCCTGTTCTTGCTGAAAGAGAGTCCTTCACTTGGATTTAAGTAAGTTTTCCCATTCAACAGTAGACTCAGTATTTTTAGGAATTGCTGGAAAGATTGACTGCATCTTAGTTCGGAATTCTTTCATCTGTAAAAGAGATTTAAAAATAAAATCAGTTAACTGCTAATTCCACAAAATAAGTTGTGTGAGGTAAAGAAGAGGTTAAAAAACTTTTAAAATAACAAAATTAGGACTTTCCCTCTGATTATGTTGGTTCAAACAAAGTGAAAAAAAGTATGAAGAGACCCACAACAATTACCCCTTCTAGTGCACCACACTGGGCTGACGGACTGGGAGTGCTTGCCTGAAGGATTCACTAGTATTCTATGAACTACTATACACACACACACACATTTAAAATATTTTTGTTTGGAGGCAAATTACCTCCATGGAACATGCTCATATTTTGACTGCAGTGCCTTTTCCTACACTTGCAATGGATACAATAGGTCTATTCAAGGATTTTAAAACAAGGGTTAAAGAAAAATACTGATCAACTCTGATAGTTTCAGTTTAACCCACCATACGGATACAGCTGGCAAAACAGTCTCATTCAAATGTATACCCATGTAGGAAAGAAAACAAGATTCATAATGGTATCTAAGACCAAGCTTTACTTTCACTGTTGTTAATATACTGTGAACGAGGAAGTTTATCTATATAACATAGATGACATTTATAATTTATATTTATACTAAGCATTTTATCACCAATGACTGATTCCATAGTGCTGGAAAGCCAGAACCAAAACTTCATTTATATAAAAATCACTTCTGTTTGAAGATAATATTTACATTTAGTGAGGTTCCTTCTTCCAAGATTTTTACATGTATTTTTACATATAATATATTATTAAAGCATAGGCATGGAAAAAACGCATCAGTGAAAATCCTGTTACAGAAACAGCGGGATGTAGAGGGGAAGTTTTGCACTGCTATTTTTAGAAAGCTCTACAGAATCTACGACACTCATGCAGAGAAGACAGGATGTGGTATTCAAGTACTGGATGCACTGACCTCTTGAAGACCAAATGCTGCCTCAGGCAGTATGTCCCACAGAGAGGCTCCAAGAAACCCAGATATTACAAACAGTCACACAGGCATCTTCTCTTATATGCCTACGTTTTGCGTGTTACGGGTCATCAGTATTTTTACAAATACTTTTGGGCCATTTTCTGCTCAAGTCCTTTTGTGTATGAATAATTCTGACAAACACTTGGTACTTCTTTAAAGAAATGCTGCTGGAATGCAATTACTCAAGTTACAGCTGATACAAAGAATGAAACTACTTACAAAGAAATTACCAATCCTTTAAGAAGACAATAGCTAACTATGATGGATGAAAACACTTTAGAACTCTAATTTTGTTTCCAATAATGTCTGAGCATTTCGTAAACAAATCAAAATATATGTTATATAGAGTAGAAAGAAAATTCAGAACCAAATTATCCTTTTTGCATTATCCTGATTTTGTTCTTAAATAAAAACTAATTTGCTCTCTGATTTATATTTCATTCTGATCAGATAGCTGCCCTCATTATTGGTTTGTAAAAATCTTGGCAATCACCCACAACTGTTTCTAAACTGAGAAGCTCTTATAGACTGTTAATGTTTCTAAGAATAAACACCAGTATGAGAGCTGACGTAGGGGAACAGCCCAAATTAAATTAAACAACCGCTGACAATTAAATAGAAGTAGTTACAGTAAGAAATGTTTTAGGAGCTTTAGCTTAGCTATTTTTAATAGTTCTCCCTAATTAAGTTACCCCAGTTCATTGATATGCGGAAAGTATTCAACTTACTTAACTTTTTTTGCTTTCTAAAGAATGATCCCAGTCTTCTACTCTTTTATCTCACTCTAAGTATTCTCTGGGTGTTTAGTAACACAGGAATGATCAGATGCTAACCTGATGCAAACTACTGTAGCTCTATTGGTAAAACTATTTTATATCAGCTAATGATCTGGTGCAATGTGGATTTTTTGGGCTGTTTCTAAACCCAGACTTTTATTTGTTTCAGTGCACACTTTAAATGACACACTCATAAGCCCTACAGGACACCTCTCTTACTCCACTGAAGACACAAAAAACCCCAAGCAAAACTAAAAGTAATTCTATATAGCCTCCAAAAAGATAATGGGAAGAAGAGCCATTCAGAAAACTAGTGATTCCTAACTCTGATCTTATAATTACCAACATGCCAGACCCTAATTCTCAAAAGCAAAAAGCAAGGTTGCCTGGGAAATAAAATTCTACAGCTCCAGTCTGAATGAAAAAAAGTGTTTATTTAGAAAGCACTAAAACACTGCTAGCAGCTGCATATTTAAGAATATTCTATAGCTTTTTCTCATCTCGGAACACTAATTTACGTTCTGCAGGTAAAAGCAACTAATTTCCTGGAAAAGCAATTTTTCCTTAACACGTGGATCAAATCTGAAATATTCAATACCTTTCTACTGCTTTTAAGACTCCCTGAGAAATTTTCTCAGCCTTGTCTTCCCAGATTTTGATGCCTATTCACAAAACAACTTTTTAAGTGATGCCAGACTCAAAGTTTCATTTACCACTTTCTCTCCTGCCTTGCACAAAAACAGTTTTCCATTGCAATTCACAACTTTGACCATGTGGACATAGCTGTCCACAAATTTTTTTCCTTTGTGATTCCTGGACAGTGAGCTATTTCAATAAATCATACTGCCAAACTGATCACCACTGTGCATTCTCTTCTCAGTGAAATGTTGTCAGCACTTTCTCAGTGTAACACTTTGGGCTGTCAGCTCTTTAAGACAGATATTATCTGCAGTGATTGGTGTGGGCCTCATTAATACATGACTTCACAGTACCTCTAAACAGGGCCAATTTCTCCCCAATACAAACTCTACTAATTCTTACTAGAAGTTTTTGTTTCTATACCAGTTAAAAGATACTCTCATTATTTATCTCCACAAGTTTTTGAGTTCTCACTAGAAATACATTAAGCAACTTATTTATTACTAGTAACAGATTCCAATTTTCCCCTTCTCCTTGCAATAAGAAAGTTAGTACAATATTTCATTAGGGCTTTGATCTGGACCTGTAAGGTATCTTCCCCTTTCTCTTCTGTTCCACAAATAGTATCAGCTTCTGAGGTTTTTCCTTCATTTCCACACTTGCGCTTGTTGCTCTCCTGAATGCATTACCAGATCCCAGCCACTGTCTTTCCTGCACTCAGAGCCCCTCTAAAGCTCACTTAGGACATTGAGGAAAACCATGGAGAAAGCTTTGAAAAAGAACTATTCTCTGATGTAATGTAACTGGTGTATACACACATAAATAACCACAGAAATCACATCCCAAAGTTCTTGTCCCTTCTCTCCCGAAGTCTCCTGCTTATCAACGATTTTCATATCACATTTTAAGATGTAACTTCATGGACTTTAGGATCTTAAGAGGTTTTTTAAACCTGTATGTTTCTGATACTTTCAGTCAGAGACTTACAGTTCAGTCTTCTGGGCCTTAACTGGCCAAACTCTATTTAATATACTTATGTATTTAGGACTAAATTTGGGCTGCAGAGTAACTCATAGTGGCCTTGGCATTGTTCTTGCATGAATTTAGCTGACAGTATCATAATAGGCCCATTGCAACTTCAGAGGATCTTTGTAGTGAAAGTTGTTTACTAAATAGGTAAATTAGTGCTTCAGCAAACTGGGCTTACCAGTGTCCAGTCCTCCTGCAGTGTGGTGAGCTGCTTGTGAAGACGATGGATCAGCCTCAGGTTCTAATCACACTGCACACTTGAGGTGCAAGAATTAGGGCCTTGCCTTTATCTGTTTCAACTCTCGGGGGAAAAGCACACTTCTTAAAGAGAGAAAGAGGAAAACGCTGCAATTAGGAATCAATGTCTTGCTTTGCCTTCTCTTTTTAGTAGACCTGCCACTTGGGAGGTCTCTTCTCCCCTCTCTTCCTGGAAACCTTTCTTGTGTTTCCAGATCTCACAATATACACATCAGCAGTCTCATATCAAAAGGCACTAATTTAATCACAAGAGCTAATGTGCTATGTAATAAGTACTGTAATGTTTGGAAATAATTCACTGAAATGGGTGTCTCTTTATTATTGTCAGCCACACTGACATTGGGGTACTTGGTTCAACTGTGATAATGTCTTCAATTAATAGTGCAGTAAACCAAGCACTAAAAGCTGAATGTGTTTTACCTCTTTCTGCTGCCTTCAGTATCACAGGCCACTCTCTCAGCTCTGCTTCTGAACCCAGTGGTATATGAACGATTTGTAACACATTTCTTAACATTCCAGCATGCTCCATTCCTGCAGGCAACTCTCTGAAGTGAATTTCACTCAAGTGAATTTTATTTTTTTGTCACAGATATTGCAAAGCCTTGATGCTGTTTTTTCTTGCCAAATAAATTACAGTAACTATTCTACCTCTGTCAGGCTTCTTTCTAAAAGGGTATCATCCACCTTACTGCATTAAATAATCTGTAATAGCTACAGATCACTGTTATTTTCTTATCTTAACCTAATGATCCTGCCTCAGATGGCAAAAATATGGGGACCTAAAAGCATCATCCATTTAATAATCTCTTTTTAATGTACATCGCTGACAGAATGTCACACAAAAATTGGGAGAGCACTATTACTGAGAGCACTTACATGGCCGTTCATATTAAAATGAATTTGAACGGGGGCTAAAAGAGTCTATTTGAATCCAAGAATGAAAGTTTTACGAAGAAATGTTCTCCTCAATGTCTGACATTCATAATAGGCCAACTCAGATCCTAAGAATTATTAAGTTTCCTATTTTAGTACTTGTATCAGTAAGAACTGCTTACATTAGCTTCCAAGTGAAATGAGGTTAGATGCCCTGAACTAGAATATCAACTGGCAGCAGACACAGCATGTGCGCGCCCTCTGTTCTCAGCCATCTTCCGTTTCACGAGGCATGAAGATGAGGCAGGTTGCCCTCCATTTAAAAACATCAGCGAGGATTGTTCTTGCCACCTTTTCCCAAATCTTAAAATGATTCCTGCTGCCCTTGTTAGCAAATGATTACCAAGGGCTGCGTACAGAAATAGCATGTTCTTTGTAGCAAACAGCAAGTGCTGAGCCCTTAGAGCACTGCAAGAGGAGAGCAGCCAGCCTGAAGGTGATTCGACTTCTCTCTGCACAAATGGGGCACTCACTGCAGGTCACTCTGTGCCAGTTTGCATGCTGATCTCTGAAATGAGCATGGAAAATACAGCCCTGGTTCAGTCTTACATCTTGCCTTTCATTGGAAAAGGCATCATGAACGTCTGGATTACGCAGAACTATGGGTCTATTTAAAAAGGCCCTGAGAGAGTCCATCCTGGCAGTATACATCCTAATATTTAAATACCTTGCACTGTACCGTCACAGTACACTGTTCACCACCAGTTTGCTGACTCCAGTACTTCGGACATGCACAGAGAAAAGCAGCAGAAGAATTTTGTTAAACCATCTAGAGAAGTCAAAAGCTCACATTGGCCCCCTATCTCATGAAGGCTTACATACATGCTTAACCATATTCAGTGCTGAGCACCTTCTTTGAAATCAGAGGGCTATTTACACTGCCTAACATTAAACAAACACAGACATATTCTTCCACAATTTTATCCCTATAAATCCTGTGTAAGTGGGTAAAACATGTCCTGCACTTTTAAAAGGAAAAATAACATGAAAATAACCTAAGTGAACTTTACAGGGAGAGGGAGAGAGAACCATCACTGTTTGGAAAGAAGCTGTCATGGTTTCCAAACCATTATAAATATGTAGTAGTCTCCCACAGCTCCTCCATATTCTGTCTCAAATTACTGGTGAACTACAGAGAGCTGTAAAGTCACAAGGGTCAGGCTGCCTCTTTTCCAATTATTGGGTCATACAAAGAGATAAAACACATGAAATACTTCCCTCATGTTAATTTTCCAAGTGTGCAGCGGACATGTTACTCTTTCATAAATTAATGCATTTCACAATTGAGAAGAGGGCTGGTCTACATCACAAACATGTTTTACAAGTCCCACTTTGCCTGGTTTAATTTCCATGCAAACATGATTTAGATCCCAAAGTGGGAAGAAGATGCTATTCTAGCAGAAACACCTAAAGAAAGCAAACTGTTTGGCTAGGTTATTTTGAATTTAAAAAAATAAAAAGTGAATAGCTAATTATGACCAACGGGAGAGATGGCTTTTAATTTATCCACACAGAGACAGTAATTTTGTAAACTGGAATCTGAAAAAAAAAAAAGTAACTTCCTTAGGTTCAGAGATACAGGAGTGACCTTTCAAGTTTTATATATTTCCATGTTGATATTTCTGAAATAAAATGTCAAGGAATTAGATTTTTGTAGTATGTGATATCTCAAAGTAAAGGCTTTCATGCCATGAGAAAAATGGAGTGTAGGATACTTTTGATACCACTGAGGAATGTGCCATTTATTTCTGCAGAATCTTACTTTCAAATCTGGGTGCCTGGAAAGGACATCCACATGATTAGTCTATTATGGTGTATTAGTCATTGCCCCTTAGTCACCCTGTGCAATTTGAAAAATTAATCTTGAAATAATTTAAAATTTAAAATAGTTAAATATCCAAATGTATAAGACTAGCAGGTTAGTGGACCCAAAATCTCAGGATGAGCATCCCAACCGTGTAAGCTCTTCAGCGCTGTAATTCAGATTTCCAAATTAAATTCAAAGCACGAATTGTCTGCAAGCAAGCAGTTCCTGAAAAGGGCACTCTGAGTAATTTTTTTCCTCTATATGTCCAGGAATTCATTATATGTATCATAAGCAAGATTCAAAGCTGGGCAAAGGGCCAGCACAAACCCAGAACTCTACAGTGAAGCTTAAGCCTCAGTGCCATGACTGGGGCTGAATCGCACGCAGGAAACCTGTCAGAGCCCGCGTGACACCCAGAGGTCGGCAGGGACAGCTGGACACCTTCAGGCAAGCAGAGCAGCTGGGGTCTCTGCCCACAGAGGAGCAAGACAAGCATGGCCACACCACCATATTTAAGGTACAGGAAGATGCCATGGGACCAAGATTCAGCATGAATAACTGGCACCCATCAGAGAAGCTTTGATTCAGATTTTAAATGTATATGCACAGTTCACGGTGATACGTGGTCAAGAAGCGGATCAACCCACTTGTCCACTTAAGGTGATGTGGGACTGCTTCACATAGGCATTTCAGACCACAGGCTGAACAAGGTTTTGTTTTCTCTGCTTCTTAACACATTGGTGGCAGCTAACAGCTCCCAAGACACAAGGTAATTCCTCAAGACAGCTACAGTTATAGTCTTCCCATATTCTTGAAATACTCACAGCTGTCCCTATTCATAAAGCAGATGCAGCAGCTTTCCAGTAGGAAAATTATGATCTTAATCCTTGAATAAGCATTCTGCCTTATCAAGTATACAGTGAAGTTCATTGGTTTCTTTTTTTTTTTTTCCCCTTCTTGGATAAAATACTAGCGGTACATATGTGTGGAGGCAAGTCTTCTCCAAACCAAACTAATTAGGCAATATAAGCAGTACAGAAAAATCCAGTATAAACAGGAAGTGCTAACTTGTACTCCTTCTTTTCAAGAGCCTGAGTTTAAATAAGTATAGAGGAAATAAAAGAACATTAAAAAATAGGCAGATTTGATTTATATAGAAATATGTGATCATGCCATTTTTGTTAGCGATCAGACATAAGCATGATAAGGAATAGAAACTTCATGAATAATACTCATGTGAGGATTAAATACAACAATAATTAAATACAAATCTAGACACAGTCTAAACACAAAATCTAGAAATTACTCTAGGATCATTCTACAGTTATTTTAGGAGATATTCTGCTTTTATAGCCATATTTGTTCATATATGGAATAGCATAAAAATTTCAGCCACTGCAATATGCCTATATTTAGCTGAGATTTATAAATCTTAGTACTATTTACAGATGCCAAACTCAGTAATTTTTGAAGACTATGTCTCCATGTTCTGATCTTCTATTTTAAATTAATCCATCCTTAAAGCCAATACTGCTTTGTACTTATACTATGACTACACATTCCCAGAATTATATCAAGTATCTCTCAAAATAAGCAGGGGGGATATTACTTTTATACTTAAAATGGTGATTTAGAAGTTATATTTCCTCTAGAGAACAGCAGCTTGCTTAGAAAATGTTCCTACCAACAAAGCCATGGCAAGCATATATTCTCTGCATTGTTTTTAATTGTTTTAGACTTCTCTTTACAACCATGCAATTGTTTTAGACTCTAAATATTTCAAAGGTTAAGATCAACAAAACCCAGGATATTTCATTAGGAGACACCATAAAAATGATAAACTAATATAACTATATTAGTCACAAATTGCTAAGCAATTCTTCTCACTATTTTTCCAGTTTTCTATGTGAAGTAACAACTAGAATCCCACAAACCCACATGTGAATCATCCCAGCCCTTTTCCTATGGGACAAAGTATGCTTTTATTTGTGAGGAAATGAAACATAATTTAATGAGGGCATGAAGAGCAAAAGGCCTTTTAAAGCATAATTTATCTTGCTTGTTAATTGTTGTAAGCTTCAGTCTACAAGGACTGAGGGCGTTGTTCTGCTTTTAAAGGATGGTTCATAATCGATGACAGTTAAAAAGGAAAAAAAGAACATCAGTCACCTATTTTAGTATCTGTCAAGTTTTAGTATCTGTCAAGTACCATATACCTGCGAGTTCAGCTAAAAACATGAGTTTACAACTCAACTGTAACTTCTAGATAATTCTACAAAACTGTGTCACCTTCTCTAGCTGACCCTGCCTTGGCAAGGGGATTGGACTTAGCTGACCTCCAGAGGTCCCTTCCAACCCTAACTATTCTGTCATTCTGTGACGCTAACATCTCTCCAAGCAATAAAAAGGTGTGGTGGATCGTAACACTTGTTGAATAGGAAAATAAAATAAGAAAGATTTAATTTTCAGAAACTTCCACGAAAATCCTTGTTTAGTTCAACAGTAACAACAGGGGTTTTAAGACAATTTTGAGTATTTTACTTTTAAAACTTTTTACTGAGTGAAACACCATTTATTCTTTAATGTCAGGGCTAATTTTAGTTTGGCTATTAAAGGGTTACACAGAGATGCTGCAGGTGGTTTAGAGGGAGTCTGGCTTGGTAGCTGCAGTAGCTGCAGCTGAACCTGATAACAGAATGTTGTGATTAGAAAGGCATGAGAGAAGGTGTGGTTTTCCCTTAAAGAAAGCATCCAATAAATGCTTAGATTGCAGAATATGTATTAGCTCATTATATGCCATATAAGAATGTAATGCGTCAATCAATAAACCGATACTTGATCACCACTCATATTGAGAGTTCAAGTACCCCTACACAGCGCAACACTTTAACTGAAAATTTAAAACTTCATTGAACATTTCATACAGAGAATCTTGAAATAAGATGCTTCAACTACTATTCAACTTTAAAAAAAATTGAAATGGTAAGTTGGTGAAACCCAATCTTTTCTACAGAATTTATTTCAATACTTCTGTGTTTTGCATCAGAAAACAGTCATCCCACTACACCAGGAGTGGGCAGCTAGTGGGTTATGAGGTTGCAAGTTCAAAACCTATATGATAATGCCATGGAAGATAGTGCTAGAAAACAAGAAATATTTTAATGATACAAAATAAACTCGTTAAAAAAGGTGGTGCCATTTTGTTTCAAGCCGAATGTCAATTATTAAGCTTGTGTTTAACACGCCACGTGTCCTTTCATGTTGTAAAGCACTTCAGAGAGGAAGCTTGTGGGAGTGTCTGGATGAATCTTGAGTTCAGATTAGGAGTCTCTGTGGAAGCAAACCTCCCAGTTGTCTCTGTTTACTGGGCATGAATTTGTGTACTGCTGAACAGCCTCAAAGCACACAACCTGCGTCTCTTTAGGGTGACACAAAACTGAAGCATTCTAGGAGTGCACATAACATAGTCCAACTGCAAAGAGGCATTCAAGACATGGCACAAGTCCAGTGTTAGTAGACATTTTGAATTTGGAATCATTGTAGATGCCAGGTCCTCAGCCTGCTAATGCTTCACTGCCCAAATACTGCTGGTTGATGATACTTGCTAAAATAGACAGAGCTTCTATGCTCAGAGATAATCAAAGGTGGACTGAATGTATTTTCCTAAGAGACTGCAGCAAGCAAGTTAAAAAAAATCTGATTATCACTGATGACTGGTTATTTTTTTCAAGATATACAATATAAAAAAAACCAGCATCTTTTTCCAGGTTCTTAAACACATTTCTCTTTTACACTATTGAAAAACAGAAGTTAAACCATTATCAAATCAACTCCCCACTGAACCATCACTTCTCCATTTCGGAATAAGAGTTGGAATTTGGTAAGGTTTATTACTTAACCAGCCTGTCCTTAGATTACAACAGTGGTAACTGCGGTCAGGGGATATTAACAACCCAACCTGAGACAGAGTAAAATCTTTTTATGTTCCTTACCATGACATAAAGATCAGTTAGTTACTATCACCCCTGGGTTTTGACGCTGGCATAAAAAGTTGTTGTTGTTGGCTGGACTTCGCAAACGAAGATCTTGGGATAAGCCTGCGCAATGGATTTTTTAGGTGAGGCACAGTGTGCGTGGAACTGGCCCCACCCCCTTTACTCCTGAGGTTCATTTGCCATGGTCGAGCACGCTCGGACAGTGACAGCGAGTTCCTCAGGATTCAAACCGGTGTCCTCAGACGAGGAGCCGGCTCCACAGGCGGCGACTTACACCACTGGCATAAAAAATGGCAGACTGTAAAAGCTACAGGGAACCACCTTTAACAATAAAGCCAGTTAAGAGCTGGAAGTATGGCATTGTCACATCACTGTTTTAAGAACCAATAAACCACAAAGATTAAATAGAAATTTCATATCACCAAAGCTGATGCATCACCTCAGTGCCTAGAAGAGATCTGAGCAATAACTTGCTCCTGTGGCAAACACAGGCTGCCCCAGAAGGTGTAAGAATGAGGCATCATGAACCGTGCCTTTAGTTTCCTGCCACAACACAAACTGCTGAGCAATCACGATGCTGCCAACACAGATTAATTACAGCAATTGTAACTCATCAAGAAGATATTGTTCCACTTTGCTCCTGTCGTTTCATCTCCAACTTTGTAAGCAATGACAAGATAATTTAGACATTCACAAAGCTTCGGGTAACACACATTTTCGTCAATCCTCACTGTCCCGTCAGTAATTCACGCTCGTAGGATACACATCTCCCAGCATTAAAAACGCAGCATTTGGCAACGACATCCAGTGGAACCACTCTCCTGGGCTCTAGCGAGGGCCAGCACCGTTTCCCACTGCTGTCTCAAAGTCGGGATGCTCGCCAGACGCCCGCGCCGCTCCCTCCCGCGGCGCCGGGACCGGCAGGAGGCGGCGCGGCGGGTGCTGTTCCTGCGGACGCCACCAGGTGTCGCCGCGGTGCAGGAGCGCGGGCCCCGCCCGCCCGGGCGAACCGCGGCGAGCGGGGAGGCAGCGCCGAGACACGGACCCCGGTGGGGACCGACCGCAGCATCGCCCTCCGCCCTCAGCTCTGCCCGCCCGGCACAAGGAGCAGGGACATTCAGTGACACGGACTGCACTCCGCGCCGGAGCGCGGCCGGCAGGTGCAGCGGTGCGAGCACACAAAGCACGGAGCGCGCCTTGCGCGGCGCTTCCCCAGACACGTGGACCAGCCCTGCTCCCCCCTTCTCCCGGACAGCCAGCCCGAGCTGGGGGATCCAGCTGCGGGCTGCACACCCGGGACTGCAACTGCCCAACAGCTCTCCCGGCCGAACCAGTCATGCCTCAAGATCTCCTCCCTCTCCACTCCTTTTGGTGGGATTCTGCCTATCTATCGCATCTGACTTTCCACTATGGCTTCTGTATTTTACTGCTTCAGATGACTTGAGGCATTAAACTCTTAACAATTCTTATTAAATCAGAACTCCCCTTCAAACTTTCCAAGTGACAGTCCTTTACTCACTAAGATCCCACCCAGACAGTCACAGGGACAGAATTGGCAATGGATTTAAGAAAGCACTGGAGCTGAAGTGCTCCTGGGTGCAAAGAAAGCAGCTTTCATGTTTGCTAAATGAAACATCTGAAGTGCTTACAATCAGAATTTTATAATCCTTAATAATTTAGTATCAAGAGACTGCATTAGCTGCCAATAATGTTATCAATATTGCCAGTAACTCTTAAACAGCTGAAGCTGCTGCTGATCAGGACCAGGTCACTAATTAGCAGGTCCCAAGAGCAGCTGGTTCCTGTTAAGATGAAGAGACTGGGCAGAATCTCTTCTCTATCCAGATGCCAAAGCTTTAATTACCATGTTCACACTTAATTTCTGGCATCAAAATGAGTTAGGTCTCCCCTGAGGTCACGTACAGTACAGAACACCGAGAGGCTAAAGTCTGCCTTAAGCTGATAGTTTTTAAATCTTCGTATCAAATGCTAGGTTTGAAATTGTGAAATTGAAATGTTCTACAGGTATTGGGAACTCGCATGTACTACAGTCAGTGAATTTGCAGCACTCAACCACACTGAAGACTCAAGACATTCAGGTAAATCTGCAAGGGCCTGCTTTTAAAATGTTTATCAAAAATGAAAATGTTCATTTGAAAATGATGAGCGTACTGCAATATCTATGCTATCTTTTCTAATCACAGCAGTTTATGTGGAAAGAAACTTTATTTCATTCAGTGGTGACTTCAGTTTCCTAAAAAGCAATATTAGACACAAGATGCTCATTTAAGTTCTCAAAAATCAGACTTGTAAACTGACTGTTGATCTATTATCTCAGCTTACATGATAGCAATTAAGAATTTTCAAAAGTATCAGAATGTTCTCTGAAATAGGAAAACACGTAAAATAAAAATAGGCCCTTCTTAAAATAAGCGTATGTTTAAGAGTCCAGAACTAATGATGTACCAGCCAACTTATAACCCTTATTTAATCCTGACTGTTCAGGAAGATGATATTTAAGAACAAAAATAACCGTCTTTCAACAACCCGTGTTTGTTCCTCACTGTTATGTTAAAGCAGTAGGAAAGAACTGACAACAATAATCAAAAATCAAAGATGACTTATTCTATAAACATATATTTTAATGCTAATAAACGTCAGTGATCAGAATATAACATGCTTCTATTTTTGTATGTCTAAGCACTTTTAAATATATACATAAATTTCATTTTAACAGATACATAGTAAAACGGGAGAAAGAAGTATGTGACAAGAAATTCACAAACTGCAAACTTTTAATTCTGCAGTGATGAGTAGGCTTTTGTGTGTGTTTCGTTTCTTCAGTGGAAATTTAATTGTCTATAGAGAATGCAATAAATACATCAGTGGAGAGCAGAGAGAGCTGTTTCAAATAATTTCTTGACAAAAATCTACTTGCTCAGCATCTGCAGTTCTTACCATGCACTACAGTGAAACATAAGCACCCCACAACAGAAAATAGTAACAATAGACATTTGCAAGAGCCTCTTAAAACACAGTTGCCCCCACCTCCTTTCAATACTAACACAACACAGAATATAATAAGGTGCAGTTTTCTTACCAGGATCACTCAACAGTTCTCAAAAATGCCTGCAGTGTGCTTCTGACACAAGAGCCACTGCTGTCAAGTAACCAGAAGCCCCATCAGACTCAGACATGTCCTGAGGCTTGGCCATTTCAAGCTGATGTGGGTGTTCCCTGCCAGGCAGTCTCAAGAAAAGCAGCTTCAGAGGGAAACCAGTAACTGTGGGTCTAGGCCAGTACTGCTCAAGGAAGTAAAAATTAAGCTTACTGAGAAACAGACTAGGGTCATATTTTGCTGTCCTTCAGCATGACCAGAAACACTCTGACAGAACAAAAAATAAGCATCAGCATACAGTGTGAAATGACTCCTTTTGACTGATATGATTGACAGTAAATGGAGTGAACCGTGGTAGCTCACCATGCAGGAAGTAGATATCAGTACTCCCACTCTTCCTCCCCCTTCTCTGACATTCCACCACAGCCTCACATGGAGGCTTTCAGTTTATAAATGTGTTGTAGCTGCCTCCTATGTCCTGCTATGCTTTTTTGGCACTTCCTTTCTTTACTGGCTCCTACTGAGAATCAACACTGAAAGCTAAGGAATAAAGGACTGTGTGGTGCTGTATATTGCAACTCAAATTGTGAGCTACAGGATACATCAGCAGAGTAGACAAGAAATGAGAATTTGAATAAAGGTATTAATGAGAACAGTACTGAGACGAAGTAGGTATCTTCTTCCTCCTTCTTTATATATTCTTTGCTGAATATATAAATAATTTGCCATATTAGATAAAGGAAGTCTATTCATTCCTCATCCTAAAGAGGATGCAAACAGCTCTGCCAAACTTGTAGCTGCAGGGGACTCTTAAGTCATGCCCATTACTAGGGGCAAGCAAAAATGCTCACATGAACTTTAGTGTTCACAGTCAACATTGTGAAACACTGGAACACAATTAATTTACTAAAGATAGCCGTAGCCTCTTGGGATGTACAGACATTTCACGAGTTTCTTTGCCTTGATGTGGCATGTCACTGTTCTACTGCACAATACTCAATTTTCTGTCCCCTCTCCCCTTCTAGGAAACTAACTGGCTTCCTTTCGTTTTTCTTATGTCCCCAGTGTCCTGATGCAAAAAATAGTACTTGGACAAATAAATGGATTGCTCTAAGGATAGGATCCAGGGGGTAGCCTTTAATTCAATTAAGTAAAGAATACAGACAGCGTGAAGCTACTATTTCAGTCTCTAAATTAGAACACTGGCTCTTTTATGAAGTATCTGAGACATCTGTGCAAATACATACAAAGCAGGACAAAACTGTGCCTCCCTCAAAATTGTCTCCTCCCACAACATCCCATTTTTTTGCAGTTCCAAGAATATTTTCCCTATGTGCACACATTCTGGTTAGTCACTGTACCTGTGATGAATGAAAGCGTAGCTCCTAGATCAAAGTAATATGAAGATGCCATCTCCAAATTAAAATATGGTAGCTGAGGGGATCATACTCACACTGTGCACACCCAGAGCCTTCCAGATGGCAAAACTCAGCAATCCAACTCCACACCATGCACAGAGTGAGCCCCATCCTAGGGCTCGTAAAGCCAGTGATGAACCACTCTCTGGTAATGCAGCTGTGGCAGTAATCCCCTAGAAAAAAAAATAAAGCCATCAAGATACTGAACAATAATTGGGAAAAAAGTAAGAACTAAAGAACTAACTCAGTGATTTCAATTTTTCCCTGACTTGCCAGTTGTGTTAGCACAGCCAGCAGACTCAAGTGAGTCGCCTTCCTGCCAGGTGGAGCTTTCATGGTTGCCAGTGCCACCTGGGAACAATCTTATTTGCCCAGAAATGCTGAGGTCAGCTGTTTCATGGGCACAAGAATCCAACACTCGGTTATCCCACCAGTCAAAATACAAAACTGAATCAATACCAGTCACAAGCATTTATGCCAGTGACGTCTGAACATAACCACTACACATCACTGATTTTGGTACTTTTTTTGTGGGACGTAAGCATTGGCCTATAGGTCTTTATCTGCACTTTTGAAACAGCACATTAGGAAATTGGAGGAGCAGCTTTCAGCTGGACACAGAGAGGGTCTACCAGTGACCCAGGGACTAATTTCAAGGGGCTACAACTCTGAAGAAGCTCTGGAAACTATTTAGGAAAATTTTCTAAAGAGCAAACAACAGCACTGAATCCATTCCCCTGCAGAGTTCACCAAGAAGCAACATAGATAATGCTCTGCAGTCTCTACACTTCTCATTTTTGTCAGAAACAAGAGTCGGTGGTTTTAAATACTTGCTATGATACGGCTGCATAAAAGCCTGCCATGAGGCGTGTCCTGAAAACACAAAACACTGTGACTTGGAAAAGCCACCTCACGTCAAGGAGAATGGAGCCTGAGCCATGATGGGATCACAAGCACTATGAAACCTTCTCTGTCACAGAACATAAATGCACTTTGCAGCTTCCAAAGCCATAAGCCACATGCTGGCTGACATCAATCAATGTACACCGCATGCTCACTGTTAGCCAGCCGTGCCCATCTCACAATGCCCACTTGTTATTAGGAGAGCTCCAATCTGTGTAGCCCACAAAAGCAGTTAAGAGACATAATTCTATTGCTCGCAGCGGTAAATGTAATTAAGAGGATTCTTTTTCCCCCCAAAGGATCACTGTTGATGGAAACACAGATTTCAGATGGTAACTGTAGAGATAGGCATATACGGTCCTTACAAAAATTAACAGTCCTACTTACTCACTGGGCATCCTGGAGAAAAAAACTTCTGATTTGCTCAGAGGTAATATATATGAGACTGCAAGCATACAACTACATTCAATAAAGATTTATTTCGTTTATAGTCTAAAACAC
The DNA here is from genome assembly GCA_013399695.1 of Formicarius rufipectus. Classification (NCBI taxonomy): domain Eukaryota; kingdom Metazoa; phylum Chordata; class Aves; order Passeriformes; family Formicariidae; genus Formicarius; species Formicarius rufipectus. The sequence continues at coordinate 2,297,969 of VXAU01000433.1, read as the reverse complement.
TGAAAAGCAGAAGTAACTTGTGGAAAGATCAAAATAAATTCCCCCCAAACATGTCAGAGAACATCACTCTTTTATTCATCTCAAAATTGGGGGGAAAATCTTTTGTATTCTTGGTTTGAAAAAACTTTAAATGTGTTACACTTTTTTTAAATGCTTCTCTTTCTTCCTTGATACTATTAAACATAGTTGGTATCTACCACTATGGTCAGTCAAATGGCATCAGTAGTTTTCTCCTCTTGGCTTTGTATTTATTGAAATGTTAAACTGATCCTCAGTCAGTCCTCAGCATTAACACTTTCCCCTAGGATTTAGCTGTAGGCAGAGCTACCCAAGGACAAACACACACTTGCAAAGGCCACAAATAAAATGTATCCTGACCCTTATTTGTTCCTTATTTATTTGGACATCCTAACGTGGAAGCTGTTAACAAAAACAATTCTCTGTAAGCATACACACACACAACCAGCAAAGACCTCTGGTCACATAGTAATACCACAGATAATGAACTCTTTCAGCAGAGACCACTCTGAGTAGGTTTGAAATGCTGATGATTAATTTTGACATTTTTCCTGCTTCCAGGAAAAACTGTTGTTATGTATGTCTAACCATATATAACAACATGCAGGAAAAAAAATCTATTTGGAAGATGGGAAATGAATGGATAAAAATATTTTCTACACAGAATCTTTAAATAGGAGTAATTACCTGTGAAAATTGCTAGCAAAAAACCCACCCAAATACCATTTAAATGCTTGATTGTCCCAGAAAAAATAGTGGTAAATGGAAACAATCGATCTGGTTTTACTGACAGCAGTCAAACAGGGTTCAGTCACAGGCTGATTGCTCAGGGTGCTTAAGTACACAGGTAAGGGTTTCTGTAAACAGGACAGTTTGTTATATGATTATCATATATGCTATTTAGAGCATCAAGAAAGTTGATTAATGAAACGAAAAAGAACAATTGTATAGGAGAAAAAAAAGGCACCAATAACATTTTTAGGAAAACGGGGGTTTTTTTCACAAACCTGTTATCCTGTGTGCAGATTGTTTTGTCATTACTGCTTCTGGGGTTTTTTAACATTCTTTAATTTAAAAAAATAAGCTTTTAAACAATACTTAGTCTTTCCAACCACCAGGCCAGGAAAATACAGGGCAGAATTAGCTTATTTGTTTTCCATATATATGCTAGTTTGTTTAGCTTTTTGTTTGCTTGGGGTTTTTTTCGGGGGGGGGGACGGGACACACAACGCCTGTTTTTGTGTGGGGTTTTGTTTGGTTGTTTTTTTTTTTTCTCTCAAAAGACACAAACAGGAAGTGGGAGAAGGCAGAGGCCTCGATCCTGTAGCTCTCCCTTTGTGCACAGACTGTGTCTAAAAGGAAGTAGTGCCTAAAATAAAGTGTGCTCAGCTGTTCTGGTTGATTGTATTCAGTGTGTTCGCTGTTTTGTATGACCTAATCCATTGTAAAAATTGAACACCTGGATAAAGGCTGCATTACATTTATTTCCTGCTTCTACCTGAATAGCATGCCACCATTTCACTTACACAAAAACTGTTCACAAGCCAGAAAAGATGCTGAAACAAGAGGTCTCATATATCTTCCAAAATACCGAACAACTATTTTTATTACTTCAAACCTTCGCCCAAGTTTGTGGAGCAGAGTCACTGCAGTCATGCAGTGAAGCAGATCAAAAAATTCACGTGGACTAAAACTAATGCAAGAAATTAAAAAGAAAACAAACAGTAAAATTAAGAGGAATCATCTCACCAATCCAGTAGTATAAGCACTGGTGCTTGTACAGGGACAGGAATTAATTGCCTGAAACTAACTAACTAACTCCTTCAACACCGATGCTGACTGATGTGGGCTTCAAGTACCTGTCAAACTATGTCCTCACCTGAACATGGATAAAAGTAGTATTTAGGCACTGAACATGTAAGAAGGATGCAATCATCTGCAGTTATTCACAGTTATGGTTTTGTTATTATACATGCTGTATTATTAAAAGTTACTTGCAGTAAGTGACTACATTTAAGTAAGAATACCATTGCAAAACCTCACTGGTGCCTCAGAGAGCCTCTACAGAGAGTTAACCCATTTGAAGAGTCTAGCCTTGCCTTTTTCAAACTGCTCACCTACAAGTACCTTGACAAAAAAAGTATCTTTCTACACTTTGCAGTATTTGAGTGGTCCAGGAATCAGAGATTTTTGTTAGCAAACTATTGTAATTCCTTTGCACAGAGAGCAGCAGATAAACTTTTCAGAAAAAAATTAAATGGTATGTATCACTTGGTGCCACCTCCAGCATACATATTCTTGGATGTCAATGCAATGTCACTTTTGGTCAATTTCACAGTGTTAACAGGACAGCTCAGACACCCAAGCTGGAAAAAATGCAGTGCTCAAGAGAAAATTTCCTTATTGTAATGTATTTCCACAGCTTGTGAATTAACTTCTCACAAAGTTTTCTATTTTGTCTATTTCAAAAAAGAAACTACTTTTACTGTTTCTGTAAAGGCAATGGATGAGTTATGCCACATCAGCCTCCAGAGGAAAACAGGAGGGCAAAGGAAGGGTCTCATGCTCTTTGACAACAAAGAGAAATTACGGACGATTAGATATAAAGCTTCTGACATAAAGTGCAATGGAAGAATTGTTTTTCTCCTGATATGCATTGAATTAACTTGATGTTATTAACATTTTAAAAATAAGCTTAATTCCCTAAGAACATCTGTAATACATGTTACATTTTAAGAGTTTTGTGGAGACAAGAGTGATCAATTTTAAGGGCCTACTTTAACACTTTGAGCAATAACAAAGCATTAGTGAGGAAAATAGCATCCCTCAATTAAATGTGCTGTTTGAGATTAATATACCAACATGGTATAATTGCTACCTTTGCTTTGCAAATTTTTTCTTCATAATGCACAAGTGGATCCTAGTAATTGCACAAGTTCAGACTAATTTTGGCCACCAGATTTCATAGTACCAAGCACTACTCATTCTCAGCAGTCACCTTACACATTGGGATAGGAGAGCAGATCTTAAATTTTGACTAATGAATCCAGTAATGTATTCCACAGCTTACAGGCTTTCTACCAGCTCATTCCCATCCTCACCGCAGTTACCTTGCTTCCAGATTCATTGTAGCACTGTGGCACTGCATGGTGAACTGGATCGCTGAGGTGATACATGCTCATGTCTGAAGTGTATTCACAGCACACAATCAAACCAAACCAGTAACTATATTCCATTATATAGCAGTAGTACGATTCCAGCAAACAGTGTGTTATGTATTTCATAGTCTCAAGTACTAAAATACTTAGTACTGCCAACTATAAACTCATTTTTAAGTTACTCCTATGGACTTCAATTAAGCCTAGTGCTCTTACCACCAACTTTGCCAAACTCCGCATACAACACCAAGTCTATGAAGCATTTGATGCATTCTTATTTCCTGAGTATCACAATTGGGAAAAAAACAGCTAAAAAGGAACAAACCTTACTGAACCAGTCTGGGTTCTTCTTTTTTGTCATGGCAAGTGTGGTGCCAAAACCTGCTATCATTCCTGCTGTAGCAACAGTACCTAGAAAAATTCCACCTGCCAAGAAAAGTTGAAGTAATAAAAATCAACATTTTGTCACTTGAGGGGAGGGGGAAAAAAAAAAGTTTAGAAAATACAATGTGAAAAATTAAGATCTGTAGCACATGCTGAAGAAAAAGGTCTAGTTGTCTGAATTTTTTTCTGTTAACTCACTATGGCAAAATAGCAAGGAAAAGAATTGTTTCTATGAAATAGAGAATTCAGAAAATAATGGCACTTTTCTGTATTTTCCAGTCACACACACATAAAAAATTAATAATTCAAATCCCAGGATGCTTTTTCACAATACTTTGACATTTCTCTCTCACTCCAGAGCTAGGCTATTAAAATCGTCTTGTTCTATGGCTATGTCTCACCATTCCCAAAAAGAGAGATGCAATTTTTTTGTTTTATCACTTGTCATTTCAAATGGTCACCTGAAAATCCACCAGTACTTCTGAAGACCTTTATGCTTTTTCATGCGTTTTCTTATGTTCTAATGCACTACTAAAAAAAAAAAAAAAATGACACTAGTAGAAGCTCTCCCAAGACAGAAAGCATCCCTTGCTTTTCAGTCCTTTCAGTGCTTCCAGTCACCCAGGGTACCTTGATCCCTTTTAGCTCTTGCATCAAAGGCATATGTAGCCATACCTGCCCACTTTAAAAAAAAAGCACATTGTAGAAACCCATCTGAATCATACTAAAATTTAAAAATTTCAAGGGATTACATCCTTTGCAAGTATTGATACTCATTATGTTTTCCCTTTTCTAATACCAGTTAGGTAATTAAAAAATGGTCTGAATAGGAAGAAGCAAAACACAGTTATGGTAGGTGTCACTTAAAAAAACTATATATCTAATTATCGTGATGAATAACTTTCCTGTACTCATGTCAGTGAAATCTATCAAGTACCTCTTTTGCCTGGAGTACAAAGACCTTGCATGCTAACCAAATTTTGCATTTCTACTGCGTTATACATTTCCACATCTAGTAACCAACATTTCCTTGATTTCAGAAATTATAATAGGTTGTTTAATTTCTCCTCAAAGAGGAGGAGTGCCGTGCACGGACTCCTTGGGAGTGGCAGGAAGGCACTGCAAGGGGGAGGCAGAGTACGGCAACATAGAGCGGTGCCTGCACATGAGCATCCTCACAGAGCCTCGTCTGTCTGCGGGGCAGCACGGCCGTCCAGCTGGTGCCGGGATACCCCGGGGCGGCGCTGGCCCCGAGCAGACACCGGGAGCGGCCGGGATATACGTAAACGTACATATACAATATATATATAGTATTAAAATATTTCTGATATCGTATCCCGCCGCACAGCGCCGCCAGCCCGCCGCGGGTGCGTGCGGCTGGGGAGACTCCGGCTCTGCCTCGCTTCTCCCGGCTGGGATCCAGCCCGGGACACCGGCTCGTTCCCTCTGGGAACCCGCAGCGCTGCCTGCAGCCCGCACAAGCCGCCTCTGCCCCGACGGCTCCTGGCGCTCCGAGGGCGGCCCGGCAGCACTGGGAGCAGATCCCCGCAGGGCTGAGCTCCCGGGGGAAGGATGCGGCCCCAAGAGTGCCGGCCGTCCCGCATCCCGCATCCCGCCCGGAGCAGCCCCGCGGTCGGCACCACTGACCCCGGGGCGGGGTGGCCGAGCGGTGACAGCCACCGCCGCTGGGGAGGGCGAGAGAAAAGGCGGGCGGCGTTGCACCAAGAAGACTCGGCCAAGGTCATGCCCGAGCGCCTCGCCTTCTCCCCGGGGACGGGAGAGGAGGGCAAGACTTCGGGCAAGGGGAGCACGGCCGGGGGAGATCTCGGGGCTGCCGCGCACGCTGCTGCTCCTCCCTGACCTTTGCCGGGGAGGAGAGGAGTGCAGGGGAGGGAGGAGAGGGGAGGAGGGCTGCTTGCACCTTTGATTAAGAAGAGCTTGTCCTGTGAAGCCGCAGGGCTCCCGGCCCCGCGGGGCAGGGACAGCCCACGGCCGGGGTCCAGCGGTGCGCCCCCGGCAGCCGCCCCCATGGCCCAGGCGCGGGAGGAGGAGGAGCAGGGGGCTGCGGGCTGCGACCCGGAAGGAAACGGGCATGGGCTGGGACACGCAGCCGCTTCTCCTCCTTTTCCTCCTCATCTTCCTCTTCCTCCTCCTGGGGCGCGCAGCCGGGTGGGGGCAGCGCTGGGCAGGGCAGGGCTGCTGCCGTGTCCTCGCCGTAAGGGGCAGTCGATGGGGGCGCGCTCATCGTGCCCCAGAGCCCAAACAGCGCAGAGGGAACACTAGCAGAAGCTGTCAGAACCTCTTTTAAATAAAGTCCTATGTGGGAGGCGTATAAGGGTTTTTGTTTGTTTGTTTGTTTTTTGGTTTTTTGTTTGTTTGTTTTGTGGGGTTTTTTTGTTCTGTTTTTATGTGGGACATACCACGTAGTGTACTTTACTAAATAAAACTGGGAGAAATTCTTACTTCCCGTGAGTTTTAATAAGTTGTATCTTGACGGATGGTGCTGCTCTAAAGTGCATATTTTTATTCCAAATTCTGATTCTTTGAAGTTACGTAGATAGTTTTTCACACTGCAAGAACAATATTTGTTGTTTGGGGTTTTTTTTTCCCATGTCTGTGCCACACTAATGCTCAGTTGCTGATGAATATAAATGGATGTACTAACTATCACTTTATCTAACAGTATTCTAACTTGAGGATTCAGTATGGACAGGTAAAGTATATTGTTGGTTGTAACAACCAGCAAAGAATGTAAATAACTCCAAATCAAGGGTTTCTTCCCCAGCTTCCTTCTTTGTATCATTTTAACATCACTTTTAGCCTGTATCTAAGGTCTAATTATAGGGACTGGGTTGCTAGGCAAAAATTCAGTATTTTGGGAAACTTCCTGTTCACGATGCTTCTGGATACCAATCCAAAGCTGTTTCCTAATAGTTCATGTACTGTGTAAGTTAATATTTTACACAGTTAAGAAGCAGTTACTGCAAAAGAAATAGACATTATCCCTGCTGAGTAGTTGGCCCATCAGTACTAACTCCATTTTTTCTAAACTAGATGGCATGTAAATGACTCCTAATCTTCCTTCTAGTCTTCTTTTTCTGTTGAAAAGCACCCCAAGATCCTGTGTGCATTTTGGAGCAGCATTAGACTTTGCCACAATTAATAATAAAACCTCCTGGAATAGCTTAGAGAAGGTGGTCTTAGAAAAGTTACACAGTGACAAAAGAAGAAAGTACTTCATGCTGAGGTGTATATGATTATTATATAGAGTATTTATTAGAATGCATAAAATTAAAACAGCAGTATGCATGTCATTTTGACTGTAAATTACGTCAAGATCACCACTGCATCTGAGAGAAGAAAAATCCTTGAAGTGTGAGAGATAATAACCTATTTTTTGTGTCTAGATTTTCCTCTCAGGATAGTATTTTGAATTCACATCAATCAAGATATCTCTTTTTTCCAGAACCTGGAAGAAAGACAACAGAAAGGTATAATGATGTTATTTATTCCTGATTTGAACAATGCCAAAAATCTATCTTTAAGAGACTCCAGTAAAGTCTGTCTCTATGAAATCATTCACAGAGACTTAAAGTAGGGCATAAAGCCCATGAAATCCACTCCGCCTTACTGAATAACTTAAAATTCTTAGTGCTGTAAAATAAATTGTCTTGTTTTAAAAACAAGATATGTTGAGCAGAATTGTGTTAATTTAGATTACAATATTAATCTCTTCTTGTTATATAATTTAATATAATCCTTTCTTTCCTTTTTATTACAGAAACCCTTGGTAAGCCAAAAGCAGTGAGAGGTGACTGAAGTATTCAGCTTCAAGAATATCTAAATCTCCACTTGTGATTCTGAAATTATGGTTAGAATTTTTATATCAACCCCTGGGGTTTAATGAAAAATTGGTAACACACTGCCTGTCCTGTGGGAATTCATATAATTGTACAGTATTAGTGAGGGGAAGGTGTGGAAAGAGACGAAGCAAGAGTGCAAGGAAGAAATTAAGTAAGAAACAAAATAAACAAGTTTCCCTAACACATTTTATAACCCTTGCAAATGTGTGATATTGCTGCCAATAAGCTGCTCTATCAAGAAATAGAACCCTGGTGTGCAAGCTTCTTAACATAATGCTGTGAAATATTTCAGTCCTGACCTGTGCGTCTTCTGCTCCCCTTCCTCTCCTGGCCATCTCCGCTAAAGGTGAGTTTCACTTGGGAACCAAGCTTGCCGTTTAGGTATTCAGAGGAAAAGAAGCCAATTTATAAGATGATTGGGATATAATAAATGCAGTAATTTGATATATTCACTAAATTATCTGTCTCATTTGCATGTCCAAAAGTCTTGAGTGCCATCACAAAAACTGTTGGCAGCTGAGCCACAGAATCCTGTTTGGAGGTTGAAAATCCAATTCAAAACATAGAGGAGGTTGATTTGAATACTGGTTAAACTGACATGTTCAGTAACAGAACTGGATTATGTAAAAGAACTTGGGAAAGAGCCAAACACTGGTTTTGGAAAGAGAGAATACAGCAGTTGAGCTACCCTCTGGCTCTTAGGAGAGCTGAGCTTTGCTCTCTGCCTGGCTTACTGGGGTTGTTTCCTCTATTTATGGAAGCTTTGATATTTCTGAAAGCACCACACTGCCTCAGTGCTGGCTACAGGTGAGGGCATGAAGAAACCAGTTATGTATTTCCAAGCATTTTCCAGTCGATTGAACAAGAAAGTGTTTTGCAGCTGTGATTTGGTTTCTGCAGAAACCTCTCTTTTTACAATAAGGTGTTACTCTTGTGCATGTCTTAAAAGTCTGGTGGCTGAAATTCGCATGTTGAGAGTAAGTCCTCTAGGTCTCTTGTCTCATACTGCAGCAAAAACCTAGTCATTAAATAGTGATGCGTAGACATTAATCACAGAAATACTGGCAAAGTCAGTGCTCATTTGGCAAATGTACAAACAATTATAAGAAGAGCCCTCCACTGGAGAATCAAAAGACACTTAAAAAATACTGGTTGAGCTAGGTTCACTCACTTATGGGAGGGATATTTTTCCCTTTGGAGAAGATGAGCAAATTAATCAGTTTGCAACAAGGTTCTGCTCTGGTTCGCCGGGAAAGGCTGGAGCTCAGAGGACAGATCTCCAGATTCCCAGCCAGCTCCCCCAGCCCCAGAGCAGCCTTTCTAAGCTGGAGGTTAATTCTATGAAATTTGAAATGCTGTCTTTTAATTTTACTTCTACATTTGGTTATTCAGCAGGGCATGTCAGGTGTAACTTCGGACAGGACTGAGTGTGCCGGCATGCTGCACAGGCGCCACAGTGGCATTGCTTTTTATGGCCAGAGCCTGGCCAGGTTTCAGTAAGTGGCAAAATTCCCATTGGCAATATGGGCCAGAGTTTCAGTTATAAATCCCAAATTAGCATTTGTGGATGATGACATGGCTGGTCAGAGGTGCACTACAGATTGCCGAGCCGTTGATAATCTATCAGGGCTGTCACATGCCTTGGATGTAATTTAGGTAGGGCTGCAGAGGTGGGAACACCTGTGGAGGGTCTTCTTGCAAATGAGTGTATCTACTTGGTTTTTGTTCTCATACTTTACTAAATTTTTGTTTTATTACCTGCTCAGTGTGTTTAATATTCTCTTTTGGCAAGTAAAATATGCCTATATCTCTTTGGCTCTGCTTACATTTACTAGTGAGGCAAATCACAGCTCCCTTCCCAATTTGTGCAGTATTACCACTGTCTTTAGAGACCTAGTAAATATGTTTGTGAGCTGTTTAATTTTACTGGGTAGCATATCTTTAGTGGGCTTAGTATGTATTTCATTATAGAATAGTACTCTATCAACTTTTAATAGTTACTTTGCTGTGTCATGTTAGAGAAACCTCTAACATTGTCTAGAAAAAAAAGTATTTCTGACTGAATTATAAAAAAGAAGCAACAATTTCCATTATTTCCATGATGTCATTAGAGTATGGCCTGGTACTTGAGTCTCAGCCCACTCTTACTGGTTGCCACAACCTGAGGTAGCAGCAGGGGTCTTGCACCACCATTTACATCAACCAGCTGACCATGTTTCGCCTGCTGACAGCCTGGAAGCAGGACTTTTTACAGAGAAAATGTTACAGTTTTCTTAGGAGCAGGTGGAATTTTCCTTTCCCCTACCAACCAACAAGGAGCTAATGGCCCTGATCTTCTCCCACTGCAGATATCAAAGGGTAGATCATGACTGAAAAGGGTTACCTAGCAGCGGTAACTCACTGGGGTGTGGTGAGGGAAAGGGGACACTTTTTGGTTTTCGGCTTGCTGGGGAGGGGAAAGGAGAGGACTGCTGGGGAGAGAGGGGGAGAGAGGCTTCTCGGAGAACCTCTGCCTACGAGTTTGGTCTACTTCCCGTTTTTTTCCTCCTGTTTCCCAATCCCTGAATTCTCAGAGTTCCCAGTTCTTCAGAGGGAGACAGAGAGACGTGCTAAACGGGGCCTTTTGCGTCAGGCTTCCTGAGAGGGCCAGCAGCTGCCGGCCTGGGCGCGAGGCACTCCCAGCATTGGCGGCTCCAGCTCAGACTGACATCTTTTCTCCAACCACGGACTAGGAGAGAGAGTTTTGCTCATGGGAAGAGGATCCCAGCTCTCTTTTCCTTTTCTGCGTGGCGCCTTTGCACCGACTCTACAGCGACCATCTCAGAGGGACACACTAAAACCTTTGCCACCCACCCTGGGGGATCAGCTCAGCACCGGCTGAGGAGCAACATCGCCACCTGCTGCCTGTAAATATTACTGCACCCAACAGGAGCAGGAGTTTCAAAAGGGAATTGTCCCACAAATAGGTCATTTAGTTCTGGTTGCTTTGTTTTCTCTTGATATATATATATAGTGGTTAAGAACTGTTATCTTTGCTATTATCACACCCTAATTAAATTTTGTTTTGAGTCCAAAGGAGGTCTGTCTTCTTCTTGGTTTCTAATCCAACAACTTTCTTAATTTCCTCTAAACTTAGACAGGAAATATGCTCCTGGCCCACATGACCATAATTGGAAACTTTCCAAATGATGGTTGGCAGGACAAAGAAGGCCTCTTGGTGACAATCCAATACATATAGTTGTTGATCCTGTGTGTTACCTGCTGTGGGCTCCAGGAGATGACTTGATTGGTAACTCAAACAGATCCCCACAAGGACAGTCAGGCTCAGATCAGACTGCCTGGAGAGGTTGTACAGTTTCCTTTCAAGGAAGATTTTATGAGGACAAAGCTCTCACTGACCTGCTCTAAGCACACTGCTGAGCCTACTTTTGGGAGGACACTGGACCAAGACCTGGGTGTCTGGTTTGACTCCTCCACAAATTGGTTCATGGGGAAGGGTGTCTTCCAGCTTGGCTCTGATGTAACAACCCACACCACAGTGGCTGCAGGGTGGGAGGGATGTGCTACTGGCATACACCTTGGGCAGCAGAAGTCTCCCAGATGCCTGTCCAGAGGCTGCTACATGACATGGGCCTGTGGGAGTGCTGATGTGCCCACCCCGTGCCACTGGCTGCCTTCATACGGCCAGCAACACCAGTTTGGGGACCCTCAATAGTGGTGTGTGCTGCAGAGCACCTGGCAGAGGGAAGAAATTGCACTGATGCTTCATTTATTGCGGGGAGGTAGCCAGTATAAACTTGACTCGTATATACTACTATGTCACCTGCTGAGAAAGCCAACTGTAAAATTAATTGTCAGGAATATGAGATGTATACTTTTCCTAATTGGCTTCAATGCAATTATATCCAAAAGCCCCTTTTGTGGTCATTCGTAGAGTTTAATTGCTCTAGTTTAATATTCCAATTTAAAAAGACCTGGAAGGAGAGCTGAATATTAGACTCCTGATGAATTATAATTACCATGTTGTGTAGATGGATGGAAAACATTTCTAATTAAACTGCTCTTGTTAATAAATTAATAGTGTGATCTGCATAAAGTACTTCTGATTTCACATCTAAAATATTTCTAAGAGCACAAAAGTTTGTGCCAGAATTTCATTTAGCAGGTTAAATTGTCTTTTAAAATTACCTGACTTTTCAGTCAATAGCAGCTTATCATAGGTTTCTACAGTGAGGATGTTTGGCAATAATAGAATGATTGGAGCATTGCACAGAGAACAAAGTAAAATAAGACTATGCAATTAGCATAATTTCTTAGTTCTATGAGCATGGGGGATTCACAGTCTAAATGACAGGAATTCATAGCATGGCTGTCACACATTTTCTTCCTGTATGAATTTCATCTCTGTCTGAGGGTGTTTGCAAGACATGAACTGTTAAGCTACTACTCTGAAAACAGGAAAGCTCATTAGCAGCTCTGGGGAAGGGAGTGAGATGGGCAAGGAAGGTGCAGGTCATTAAAGGTCTGAAAGAGAAGGAAGTGTGAAAGTTTTAAGAAGGATTACTTGACACGCAATCTGTCTGTGCTCTGTAAAAAGCCAATGATTTTTGTATATCTTGAATTTCTTTCTCATTAGTGAGACCCGCAATGAGTAAAGTAAACAGGCAAATGAAAAGGTTTCAGCTCAAGGTGTCAGACTGCATTTCAAGAAGTGGATTACAGATAATCATTCTCAGATGACCGGTAGCTTCATGGTCTAACACATGTAGCTGACACTGTAGTTGTTGACAGCAGCTGTCTCCAACAGGCCTCATTAGACATTTGGTTTAAGTTTTTAAAGCAACTGTCTGTGACTCCAACAAGGTATTTTTGAAAGGCAGATAGAAGGCCACTTTCTGACAGAAGATAGTGGGAATATTGTGTCAAGGCTCTCTCTGTGCATGTGGAAAACCGTCCCTGAAATTTTCTGCATGCATGCCCTCTTGTATATGCAGTACATTAGTGCTTACTGTATATATCAAAATTTGGCACTGCTGTATCTCTCTAAACATCACATTAATCCATCTGTCTGTCACCATGGTAACAAGGCTCCCTATTGATGACTGAAGAAGAGCTGAACCATTAAAACTAAATGTACACTGTTAAAAAAGTGAGCAAGCTCACTTGGTGTAGCACTACAGAGACACAAATGGTCAAAAATGGGCTGATTAATATTCTCTATGCATTATTTTTATAGATTAATACAGAACTGAAATAAACCACTGATAAAATGACCCTTAAATCTGCTCTTTGCTTCTTCACGTCTTTCATATATTCTGCCAAACTCAATATTTAAATTTTTTTTCAGAAATTTATATGTTCTATGTTATGTATTTATCCCAGCGGATGGAAAGATGAAATGATTTTAAAGATACCAAATGCAAAGCAGACTAGAAATGTTGCTGAATATTTTACAGCATGTTTTCTTTCTCTCTCTCACTTCCATACTTGTAACTTTGCCAAAATAAAATCAGTAAAGTGCACACATTCATTAAAGGATCAATGTCTAACTGAGCACTGTTAGTTGGACCTGAGATTTTTTGAGAAGCACAATGTTGTGGAAACTCTGACATGAATTACTGAACTTCATAAATCATTCGCGAACAACGAATTTCCATTTTTTACTACACAGGCGCCACACATGCTATTAATGGTAGACTTGTGTCTATAATTCTGAGACTACAAAGAGGTCTTTAAATCTGAAAGAAAGCTTAAAACAACAGACTTCTCAACTCCTGTGTTCACTGAGTAGTGCTTTTTGTTCTCTAGTAATAACAGGACCAGAGAAAGAAACAGGAATACTGCACTTAAGAACACTTTGTCACATTCACTGAACTGAGAGTCTGATTATTCCTGTTTATGTCAGGATTTACAGCTCTTTGATACCTGGTTTAAACTACAGCCCTGATCTTATAATAAGCCTTTGGGTGAGGAGGTAGCTCACAAAAAGCGTTTTATTGAACACCTGGAAGGTTGATGGGTTGGAAGGTCAGATGGGGGCATTGCTCTGTCTGTGCATAGGGAGGTGGAGTTTGTATATGCGCACGTATGATGCATGTATGTGTATTGGGCAGATTTTATTAAATCTAATGTCCTAGTGAGCAAACATGGGTGGTTTGCCCCATTATAGAGCAAATTAATCCCTTGAGGACCTGGATGATCAACTGAACCAGGAATCACAGAAAGCAACATAGAGTTTCTGATTCACGGCTGACATTTAAAATGCTTTCACCTCAGAAGAAGCTAAAGGAACTTTCAGCTTTGTGAAAGCAACTTCACTCCCTCCTTTCTTCCCTTTCTCCCTCTTCAGGTAGAGGAAGAAATATGATCCCTTGAACTGATGGAAAAGGGTATTCCTGTCTAATATGAAGCAGACAAGAAAGTAACAACTGAAGAGAGTCTTCCTAGTTTTGCCTTGGACAGAAAATAATTCTGAACTTGCTAAATGCCAGGGTTCTGGCATGTATTGCTCTAGGTGAACAAATCTGACAGCAAATGCTTTTGGGGGCTATAAAACTGGCACTTGGCCATGCAGATGATGGCCCTCTGGGATGTATGTTTTGATCTCGTTTCACAGAGTCACAGAATATGCCAAGTTGGAAGGGACCCAAAAGAATCACTAAGTCCAACCCTTAGCCCTGCACAGGACCATCCCAAAGAGTCACACCATGTGCTTCAGAGTATCATCCAAACACTTCTTGAACTCTGTCAGGCTTGGTGCTGTGACCACTTCCCTGGGGAGCCTGTTCCAGTGCCCAACCACCCTCTAGGTGAAGAACCTTTTTCTAATATCCAATCTAAACTTCCCCTGACACAACTTCAGGCCATTCTCTCAGGTCCTGTCACTGGTCACCACAGAGAAGAGATCAGTGCCTGCTCCAACTCTTCCCCTCACAACGCAGTTGTTAACTTCAGTGAGGTACAGTTGTAATCTCGGTCTCCTCCAGGCTGAACGTCTAGAGGGCATGCTTCTGTACTGCCTATAGATTTGGCTGCTACTCATATAGGATGGAGTGTTTCTTCAGAAGCTGTTCTGGCATCTTCTGACTTTTGCCTGTTAAAAGCCTGTCCAAGGAACAGCCCAACAGCCTACCAAGCAACAGAACCAGCCCAAACAACTTCCAGCCTGAGTATCCCTTATCCATGTTCACCAAATGCAGTGCTTCTCTTCTGAAGTGGTCTTCATAGCAACACTAGATGGAGACTTAACATGTAAGTACTTGGGTTTATTTATTCAAGAGGTTAATCATGGTGAAGTCTTATGAGAAATATTTAGATCTACATGCATGGTACAGCATGGTTTTATTTCAAGTTTTCTGATTGCAATCTATTATGAGTAAAGATGTTTGAAGGCAAGTATTTTCTTCCCTCATCTTGGCTCTGTGGCTGGCCTCCTGGAAAGGGATGGTAGGGAATGTGGCCTGCCACTGTGTTGTGGGGATATAGGGCAGGCAGCAAAACAGTGAGATGCAGTCGATCTGCCTGGGAAAGCCTGGGGTTTGTTCTTGTGTGAGCCTTTCATGGCACAGGCCTAACAACTGACCTGTGCAAAGAGCATTCTGTCTCAGAGGCAGAAGAGGAGCTAAGCTTATGGAGTGTAAGAAGATGGAGACCTGTAGCCTTTGGGTAGATTGCTGGAGAGGAGAGATAAACCGGTCCTTTTCATGACTTTGGAAGGAGGTGAGAAAAGGAAGTGGGAGGATTGAGTTTTTTTGGTCTTTTTGTATAAAGAGGAAACTTGCATTTGTCTTCTTGAGGAGGTGCAGAGGAAGGAAGGAAATTAGGGTTTTTTTGAACATGTATGGATAGAAAAATTCTGCCCTGTGAGCACTGGTTGGAACAAATACCTATTAAAGTAGTGCCTTTCTTGCCCTACAGACCCAGGTGGTGCTTCTGGGGCTGTGCTGTTGCTAACACACATTTGTCTACCACTCCAGGGCTCAGCACTGCTGAGAGGCAGCAGAAGCTGAGATGGATATAGACTGAAAGACATAATTTTATGGGGCTATTCCATGTTGAAGGGTTCACCAAACCCCACATAAAGACTGTATGGGATGCATCTGGTCATATGGATTCTCATAGAATATGGGAAATTGGCATTCCCTGAATCCTGGCAGCCCATGGGGTCGGCCAGCTGAGCGCACAGTCCCTCACAACATGACATGTGTGCAGCTTGGCTGAGTATGGATATTTCATCAAGATTAAAAAACTGCAATGCCTGAAATAAACACAGGTTTTCGAGCTTTGCAGAAGCCAATGTTCTGCAGAGGGGGAGAGAGTGCCAGCTACCCACTCTGGAAGAGTAGAGAGTTGACAATGACTGATATTTTTTCTCTTAAGTGTAGTTGTAAGAACTACGTAGCCACATCCTGTGGGAATGTGAATCTTGTCTTTTGTTCCCTGCGATGGGGGAGCCCACACTGGGCAAAGAGCTATCGATATTTCAGTGTTGCTGAAGATAATGTGGGGATACAGGCTGTAGAGAACGGCTTTGAAGACCTTCATTATAAACAGACCCACCTTGGATTTACTGAAGCTTATCTGCACTGGGTGCCTCCTAAATATGCATGGATGCCCAGAATGCTAGTTAGTGCTGAATGGCAGGTGCTAACTCTGAGACAGGCATCTAGCATCCATAGAGTTTTTGATTATCTACTGCTTATTCCAAATACAAACTATAACATAGTGCAACAGGGAATGTTAGTCTCCAAGATGCAAAACCTCTTTAAGTTATGAAGTATTGCTTATTGCAAAAAAAAGTGGTCCTCAAAGATTAAAAAAAAAATCTATTTTATGTAAGTCTAGAAGTTCCAACAAGGTATTGAGATGTGACACCTAGAGGAGGTTTACCTGGCCCTGGCAGGCTTGGGAGAGGCCTGAGATGCTGCCACGATTTCTTAAGTTGCTGCACAAGAAACAGGTACAGTGGCAGGCACAGCAAGCAAAATAACAGGAGGTGGAGTGTGTTTGTAGTGTAGGCTACACAAAGGTTATGAATGTGTGCTAGGCGTATTCTAAGCAACATGCTGTGGTTAGGTATTGTGGTTAGAGCAGACAATTGCTGAGTGTTGTGCATAATGCATGACAGGCAGGGCTGTGGTATGCAGATAAAGCGTGGGATGGATTTTCCACTAAAATATGCTTCTGGGAGTGTGAAGAAAGGATGAAAGGATGAAGCTAGCCCTCTAGAAAAGCCCTAACTTTGACCTGTGTGCCAAAAGCAAATCTGGGCCAGATGGCCTGGATGAGAACAACAAAAAAAGGGAAGTTAAATTGGGTTCTCATAAATCCCCAGGAGCTGCCCCTTCATACCACCAGTAATTTGCTTTTTCTTAGAATTTCTCTGTGGAAGAAAACTGCCTTGTTGCAGTTATCTTCAGAAGTGCAAAAGATGCAAGTTTTTACAGATTATTTCCCTTTACAAGATGTTCCTTCTGAGTAAGATGTCCTTAAAGATCCACCTGCAGTTTCTCCTACAGGCAGTAAGGGCCAGGCTTTTCCCCTCTTAATGTCCTCTGCCCCTACTCCTCAGCTCTGAGCAGCCACCTGAAGCTTCAGCTGTCAGCTTTACTAAGTATTCACCATCTCTGAGTTATGCAGGGCTGATGCTGTTCGCATGAAGGACTCAAACTCCTCATGGATGTTTGGAGACTTCATTCTTCTACATGAAACTCCACTTCATACATTTTTCCATGTACATATTTATGTTTCTATCTTAAAAGGGGAGCCTACTTACTAAAATCTGAAATTCATCAAGCTCAGATACTCACACAAGCATTCCTCTCCTAATGTTACAGGTCACTTGGGACTCTGTGGCTGAGAGGCAACTGAATTATGATGGTCCACTTCATGTGCTCTGAGCTGGAGGGAAGGCAGGCTCAGTGTGCCCTGCTGTAGGCAAGGTGAAAATGTTTCTCCGATGTCTGCTTACACACACCTATGGTACAAATGAATATGTGGATCTCACATCAGGAGGAACTCTGGTAAACATTTTGGTTACCTTTGTATCAAGTGTGAGTTGAAATTGTTAGAATCATAGAGTGGTTCAGGTTGGAAGAGACCTTAAACACGTTCCACGGGCAGGCAACACCTCCCAGGTTCCTCAATGCCACATCCAACCTGGTCTTGAACACCTAGAGGGATGGGGTATCCATGACTTCTCTGGGAAATTTAACCCATTTTCCAAACCTCCTTTCTTTCTGAAGTTTTTTTTCCATTTTATTCCTGCTGGTATTCTGTACCTACACTGCTTTTAATCAAACAAAACATACGAATTCAGAATGCCTCCAAGACTAATCTTTGCATATTATTTATTGCATGAATAATTTTCCTGGATTTGCTGGTTACAGTTATATTGGTTTAAGACGTGATTATATTCCAGACTGCCATTTGCTCATCAGAATTCATTTATATGACTGCTAGTAGATTAATACAAACTAACTCTATAAAAAATCAGATTTATAAACTCATTCTCCTATTCTGATGTAAAAAGCATATGTTGTAAAGTATTTACAAGCCACTCACAGAACCTTGGCCAAAACTTTCTCTTAACCATACAAATAATCCTATACCTTTTCTTTTAAGTTCTTAATTATTTCTTTTTAGAAAAATTATTGGTTGAAATAATTAAGGCTGATAATCTTACAGGAAAAAAATAGAAATATGCTACAAATCTTATAGTAAAAAATAAAAGTATGTCTTATGAAATCCATTTGGACATACTTGAAGAAGAAAAACTTCTGAGAGTTCTTAAAAGTGAGCCATTGCTTTTATTGCAATATGAAATATGCATTTATTAAGGGAAAATCACATTTCCTCAGAAGTTGATGCATCAACTAGTAGCAGAAATACTTGCTAAAACTCTTGTGGCCATAAACACATACCTAGGTGGGCACATATGTCTGAGCAGATCAAAGCCCATCCATTTAAGTGTTCACAGAAATACTGTAAGGATAACAACAGTAAATAAATGAACAAAAATAGCAGAAAAAATGTTTTTGTTTTACGCCTCTGACCACATTTGTGTATGATCAGTATCACATTTCTGTTGATTGTCAGACTTCCTTTCTCTACCACAGTGTTGTCAGCCATATGATTCATGAGTCATATCTAATCCTTTGTATACAGAGCACATTGAATATTCAAATTCCACAGAGTATAAATTACCAAGTAAATGAATTATTTTTTAATCCTGTTTGCTAGGGGGAAGGGAAGGAACTCAGGCTTTCCAAATTTGAAATGAATTCCGTCCTTGCAGTGCTGTGCCCCTGAACAGCACTCCTGTGTTATTGTCCTGAAAACAATGGCTCTGAGAGGTGTAAAATGACCTGTTCTCCCTTATTCTTTTTGCTCACTGTTTTATAGCAGGAAGGTGGGAAAGAGGGGTGAGTGTGAAATCCAAGACCAACATATCTGTTAGCTGAAAGTATATGCAATGAGAGAGGGTAGGTCTAGAAGAGACACAGAACGAAATTGAAGGTAGGGAAAGAAAAGAAAGGAACAAGAGAAAAATGATGATATATACTAAATCCTCCCCGTTAATGATGCTGAATGTGAAAATTAAGCATTAAAGAGATTTTCAGAAGCAGTTAGATCCATTTTGAGATGGCCTAGTTAAGTGTTTAATGATGCAGATAGCCTTCCTCTGGGATTTACAGAAGTCTCTAATTGCCCGATCCCCCTAGGAAAACCATTATGTATGTTGTGTTAATCCATGTAAGCACACATCATGGATGCATTCCACAGACAGCAATGGATGGTTCTCCTGTACTTAAAGCACATAGTCCAAAACAGTGAAACAGCTCACAACTATAATTATTAAGAAGGCTTTTCTTAAAATGAGTGTCATGCTCCCACATGATCTGGATGGAATCACTCTCTTGCACTCCACAGCAACCATATGTTCCTACTCTCCCACAGTACTGTGAGTGGGTGTTTGCTGAGGCAGCAGAGAAGAGGCAGCCAGGAAATATACCCAGAGGGGCAAAAAAAGTTGTATATGAGATAAAGTGGAGTGGACTTGAAGTTCTTGTTTTGTTGACCAGGAGTACAATCCCTTCCACAGCCTCAAGTAGGAAACAGAAGGGGAAAAAAAACCTGTAAAAGAGATATTCTTTTACACAGGATGTGTTAGTTAAAGAAGACTATCTCAAAACATTTTTACTATCTTAATTGGTTAATTAAAATAATTGCAATTGACAGCATCCCTTTAATTACATGACCCATTGTAGATGTGTATTTTATTATTTTTTGTTTCCTATGGGGACAAACTTAGGCTATTGCTGAAAGTGTCATTCAGACTTTCCTTCTCTCCCCAAAGAAGAATTTGGAACTTGCTCAGTTGAATGGGGAAGAGAGTAGGCGCTTCAAGTTTGATTATATTTTTTAAAGTATCCACGAAATCGATGAAATACAAATTGATGCCAATGCTTTGTAAAGTACCTGGGCATTATGTATTACCGTCCTGAGCAAGTTGTAGTGAGATGACTTATCCAATAGTCCACCACTACCATAAATGAAGGTCCTGCTTTCCCTTCCTTTTCTGTCTTTAAGCTGCATGTATGTCCTCTTGCTTTTTCCCAGCTCTTTCACCCTACGGAATGCCTCCAGGAGTACATGTGGTTGAGCCTGAGTTCAGTGTCAGCTTAGACCAGTATAACTGCTGCATACAGTCTTACTCTCTGCCCCTTTATTTTATATTATTTAAGTTTATATAAAGATAAAAGCTTTCTTCTGTCACTTCCTTTCCCTGCGCAATGTGTTCCTGCCTCTCCCT
Source organism: Formicarius rufipectus (assembly GCA_013399695.1). Classification (NCBI taxonomy): domain Eukaryota; kingdom Metazoa; phylum Chordata; class Aves; order Passeriformes; family Formicariidae; genus Formicarius; species Formicarius rufipectus. The sequence goes on along the minus strand of VXAU01000433.1, from coordinate 2,277,732 downwards.
TGCAGCAGTCCTTTATGATGCTTTGTCATGTCCTTTCCTTTGCTGAGTCATTTCAGCAAGATAAAGTGACAGAAAATGAACTTGGTGAAAAACAAAAAGTGAATAGTTCTCTATTGGTGCTGATATTTTTGTACCAAGGCAGAAGTGAAACTGGAAGGGAGAGTGTGGAAGAATCTAAGGAGATCACAGGCTAACTGCCACCCTTCACTGCTAGTTTAGGAGCAAGAAGATGTGGAGAGAGAGAGGCCTTCTTTGCTTGGTGCCTTTGACCTAGGAGTTCTGCTCAGCCATTCACCCATCTTATGTCACTTCACCTTTGGTCATGTGGTGGCAGCCAGCTTGTCCCCCAGTTAGACACAGTATAGGACTCTCTTGTCACATGGAGAGTGTCAATGCAGACCATGGGGGAAAACGAGGTGGTTGTGATGGGGAAAGGAAATCCAACTTGTTTCATCCACTGCTCACACAGACATTAATTTTAATATTCATTGTGCAGAACACAAAGAATGAGATCTGCCTCAACAGTGAGGAGCTAAGCCATGAAAACATCTAAAAATTGTGAAAAGAGGTGTGGTGAAGAGTACATATAGGTGTGACCCACGATCATACGTTTATTTCTCTGAAGTGCTAAATTCATTTCCTGTACGTGTTCTTAGGAAAAAAAATAGTGGTTTTAAAGAGAAAAACAACTTGGTTTGGTGAACTGGGGTTACAATAAGCCTGTATGAACTGTATTAATTAAGAATAAGTAAAGCGGATGCCTGACCTTCACTAAAGTATACAGAAATTTCTGTATAGTACCAATCGATTAAATTATGCTGTTCTGCATCAAGCAATGATCAATACAAGGTTCTTCATGAGGAAGCAAAGCATCAAACAAACTGTAATTCACTCCACTGTTTGCTCAATGTACTCTACCAATACATGATACATGACTGAGGAAAATTATTTCCTGGGTCCAGAGAGGGAACTTTTGATGTGACTGGTAACACTGGAAAAATTGCTTTTTTTTCCTCGTTTAACTGTGCTTTCCTGGCCCTTTCTTTTGGTTGGCTCATGGTCTGTATCAGCTTCCCAGAATCAAAGATTTTTTTCTTTCCTTCACTCAAATTAGGGCAAGATTAAATGTTCAACAGGCTTAAAATACCACCCTGATAACTTTGCATAATGCTCTTTATTTTTCTGTTCAAATTGTAAGATTTTAAGGCAGTCTCCCCTCATCTTTGGAAGCAGTCATTGATCAGGGAAACATGGCCAATTCTGAAAACTTACGGTTTTTAACTGCATTTTTAAGGAGGATGCTGATTTTATTATGTTGGAATAAATTATCCATAGATTCTGATTTCTATCCAAGCAATGAAGTTATACGATAAGAAGCCGAAGTTAGAAGTAGGAAAACTACCAAAATATTCCAGACTCTATATGATTAAGCCATTTGAGATTTTTAAATTAAAAACAACTGTATTTCTAATGTTTTAAGCCAGATTTAAAAAAAAAAAAAAGCCACCCCAATCAGAAGATATGGTTTTAACATGCGATAGATAAATGTAAATACAAAATTGATTTTGGTCTCTGGAATTTACCATGAAAAAGCTTTCTTACCTCATCTTGTCTGCTTAACTCATCTACTGCGGATAAGTAATATATGTTATACTTCGTATGTTGGAAGGGTATACACTAAATGATTAGTCATCTCAGTCTTTCAAAGGCAAGACTTCAGAGACACTTAAAAGCTTCTTGGACCTGCTTAAGTTGATCACGTTGTAATAAAAAACTCCTTTTTTTTTATTCCTTAGAGAGTGATTATGATGTGCATTCCCACTCTCTCTTCCTGCCAACTCTTATGAAATATAGTATTTCTAGTTTACACAAAAGCTTTTTCAAGGAAACTTACTACTTTCACAAAATGAATAGTTGCTAAGACTAAAATTATAGCAGGGAGAGGTAAAACAGCACAGAAAAAGGAGAAAAATATTTGGTTGGGAGAACTGCTATATTGCAGAAATCTCCCAGCATTACATACTCTGGACATTGTAAACTGGCATGTTTGATGTACTGCAGCATTCAGAGAGGATGGATGTGCAACGCTACTTTCAGTGTCTTCCATGACAATGGTAGTATCACAACTTTGAATTTCTTTTTCATTTATTTTTCAAATTTCATTGTGAAAGATGTGTGAAATGCGTCTAGCAAATGTGTCCATAGCAGTGCCTAATTTTCATTCCACCTGTAAGAATATTAGAAGAACTTTTGCTTCAATACTTGTCATTTCATCCCACTAGTTTGATTTGAAGCAAAAAGCATTTTATTTGGCAGTGTTGGATACATGGAGTACAGATATATTTGAAAATGCTAGAGTTTGCTAGTTTGTGTTTATTTAATCACTTAAATACTTTGCCTGACACTGCTTCCAACATATTCAAGCCGATTCTGCCATGAAGCATGGTAACAGATGTTCTATATATGTAAGGAAACATGTCATCACAGCAAATTAGCTTCCCTGTTGTTTTAAGACTTGCCCTTATGACATCTCCACACTGCAGACAGGGTTAAAGACAGCAATTTTCAGTGGCAACAGATCTTTCATTAGCATTTACATAACAAAAAGATTAAAGTCTTAGGGTTTTGTTAATCTAAGTAATATTGCTGCAATCATATTTATCTATTGCATGAGATCAACCTTAGTCAAAAATAAGAACTCAGAAGAGTACATATACATGATACTACAAGTTTTATGAAGAGAGAATATTTGTCCTACCTACTGCAAGATTTAAAGTATTCAGTGCCTCAAACCAATTTTCATTAATGTGAATAAACAGTAATAAATGCTTTCAAGAATAACATTGTGTGAAATATTAGCTGCTTGAAACCCTTTTTGTAGGGGAGTTTTCAAATTGTTTTGAAAAAAACTTCAAATAGGTGTTGATAGTATGTTCATAATGTTTGCAAAAGGATATGTATAATACTTGAAATTCCAATGCAATACTAGTACTGATTAGAGACTAGAACAGGCTATCATGTGAAAAGTACAATGTGTGGCACTGGACAAACCTGTTAGAATCAAAGTAGATTCATTATTGAAAATAAAAGTGTGATTGTTCCCTGAGTTTGACTTTTAGAATTGTGTTTCAAGGCACTCCTCAAATTTCCTTATGTATTTCTCAGTTAATATGCCTGAGGTTCACTTCTCAGTTACAGCATCCTAAAACCCAAGGCAAAATTGTGGCATGAGACAAAAGCTTGAATGTGGTGTTGGTATTGTTAACAAGTGTTTTGCTTTTGAAGAGTGTTTCTAAAATTAGCCTGAATGTTACCTGTGAAAGTAAGCCAATGATAACATTTTTGCATAAAACATTTACTTTATTTGTGGGTGTCTAAAACACTCCATAATCTCGGTAGAGAAAAGTGCCATTTGACATGATACAGTCATTAATACAGTCAAGGCACTGAAGACCGAACTACAGCAATATGCTAATAAAACCAGATGAAGACTAAAAATGTTTGTCAGTGAACCAAAAAGATTCTGTCAGCAGCCTTCTCCTAGCATACATAGATGCTGTATTCATTAAGAAAGAAAAATTATTATCTGTTTATAAAGACCATTTCAAAGAATAAAAAACACTGTGATATCTAAGTTAGGAGATGGCAGGCAAATTGTCAACAATAGGCACTATAACAGGAGGAGATGGGAAGGAATAGTGTAGCAGCATCTATTATACGTGTGGAAAAAGGATTCCAATGCATTTGCATAAGAGATGATATCAGAAACTGTTTTTGCATGCTCCTGACAAAGGACTACTCCTTTACACCTTGCAGAGGGAGACACCTTGCCATATTTTTCCCATGGGTCATTAAAGTTTCCAAAATTATTTTTGTGTATCAATAAAATGGATCACAGAATCACCAGGATAGTGTCTACCAGGCTACTTCCTGTAATTTGCTTACCAAAGTAATTTTCTCCAAGAAAGGGGAAGTTATCCAGTGCTGGTCAACCTGTTCCATGGTTCATTTGTTATCACACACTGATTATGGATAAAGAATTAGCTTGTTGTATTAAATGAAAAGGATAAAATATTCCAAGATTCAAAACAGAATCATGAAAATAGAAAACACATTGCCTATGTACAAGAATTCATCTGCATCCTCACATGATCCTCTCAACCATGACAGATGCAGCCTGGTTGCAATGAACTTTTTATCTCAACTTTTTACATAAGTTTGTTCAGTGTCCTTTTGGGTTTTCTGAACTGCACTGATTCCTACTGCCTGTCCCAAACTAGTCCATTCTCTGTAGCTGGCACAGTTCAGCTAGTAAACTGCAGAACTTTAACAGATGTGTTACAATGTCTTGTTTGCACTGTGCATGCCCGCTTATCTCTAGCCAATCATCAAATTATGGAATCGTTTTGGTTGGAAAAGACCTTTAAGATCATCGAATTAACTGTAAACCTGGCAGTGCCAAATCCACCACTAAACCGTATCCACGTCTTTTAAATACCTGCAGGGATGGTGACTCCACTACTTCTCTGGGCAGCCTGTTCCAGTGCTTGACTACTCTTTCAGTTAAGAAATTTTTCCTAACGTGCAATCTAAACCTTCACTGGCACAACTTCAGGCCACTGCCTTTGTCCAATTACTTGTTCAACAACAGACGAACGTCTACCTGGCTACACCCTCCTTTCAGGTAGTTGTAGGAATTGATCAGCTGCCCCCTGAACCATCAGGTTAAACACCCCCAGCTCGCTCAGCTGCTTCTAAGGCTTGCACTCCAGGCCCTTCACCAGCTTCCTAGCTCTCCTTTGGATGCACGTGGAGAACATACCAGCCAGCAGTAACACCAATCAGCTTTGAGAGTGGTTTGCTTTAGCCGTGGGAAGCCTCCCTGGGCCTTCTGAATGCAACTCTGCCACCAGTGTGTGAAGGGCTTGGTACAGGACTGCATTTATGGACACGCTTTTCCTTCATGCCTCGTCTCTTTCTGGGACGTGCAGTACCTTCTAGGATGTGAAGTCAGGACAGAATGAGGGTCTGCACGAACATGTCGGCGTCGTTGGGCGAGCCCTGTTCTTCCAGCAGCACCTCTGGAGCAGCGAAACACTTGACATTCAAGAGCGACGGCGGGGGCAGCGGCCCGCTAGCCCAGCAGCAGTGCGAGAGCACTTCGGGCAGGCGGGACGGGAACTACAGCGCGCGGGGGCGGTGGGTTCCAGTGCCGGCCCTCCGGCCTGACTGAGAGACACGCCGGGACGAGACCCCCGCCTGGGGAGGAAGGCAGGGGGGCAGGCGGGGCCGCCCGGGGCCGCGTGAAGCACGGCCGCCCCGGGCGGAGGCACCGCCCACCGACACCGGCCGAGGCAGCTCCGCCCCGCCGGGACGGCTCCCAAGGCATGTTGGGGCTTGTAGTCCCGCCCGGTGCCGTCCCGCCCGCGGCTGCGAAACTCCAACTGAGTGAAACTACAACTCCCGGCAGGCGGCAGGGCGTGCCCGGGAGCGGCACGTCCGAGCCCGCACGGGGCGGGGTCCGGTCCCGCTAGGTCGGGACGCTCGGGCGGGGTACCTCCGAGCCCATCGCTCGCCCGCTCTCGGCTCGGCAGAGGGGCAGGAGGACGGGGCCGCCGCCGCCTGGGGCTGGTGGCACACACCGCTTGCGGCTCGGCGGAGCGTCGGGTGGGGGCGGCGGGGGCTGAGCGGGAGGCGGCGGCAGGAGCGGAGCTCCGGCGGCGGCAACACCCGCTGCCCGTGGAGGCGGCGATGGAGAGAAGTTAGCGCTGTCGCCGCGCTCCGGTGACCGGGGAGAGTGCTGGGCCGGGCCGGGTCGGGTCGGGTCGGGTCGCCTGGTGCCGAGGACCTCCTGCCTTCTTGCCGGACTGAGTGACCGAGCGAGGGGGCGGCGGAGTGTGCGCGCCTGTGTGGTCCCGTCCCTCGCCGGCTCCTCCCGCG
>VXAU01000433.1:2183869-2271342 GCA_013399695.1 Formicarius rufipectus | reverse complement strand
TTTTTAATGTCTTCTCCCCCTTAACGATTTGTTACGCGTGTCTCTCGAGGGAACGTCTTAGGAATGGTCATTTTTAGCAGTGGAATCTGCTGCTCGAAGGAGGATTATAACAAATCTCAATGAATGATAGACTCGATTGCTAAACCTTGCCTTGACCAACCTTCTGACCCTCGGAGAGAGATCTCAGGGTGTGCGTGGGAAGGAAAACAAAATCCTCCCATCTGAAAATAAACTTGAAAAAGAGACTAATTTTTTTTAATTTTATTTTTGGAGCTTAATTGCTTTATGATTACTTTTTTTTTTTTTCCGTTTTGTTTTGTGATAAGTTGTTTTGAAAAGGATTGTCCTGCACGGTTGTTTTGTAACTGGTGGAGGAAGGAAGGATCCGTCTCAAGCGTTTCTGATATGACAGCTTTGGTTTCTGAAGAGTTAACTGGTGTTTGCATGGTACACCTATTGCTAGTCTGGTAGCAGACTTTTCATCATTTTATTTGCTTTTTTTATTAACTGGGGCTGGTGGAGAGGGCTGTGTTGGTCAGAAGAATATTTGCACATATATATATTGTATATATTTTTGGTGGGGTTCTCCCCACATTTTACTCTATCTTGATGACTCCTGGAGGTGGTAGTGGGCCCATGAAAGACTGTGAATACAGTCAGATCAGCACACACAGCTCTTCGTCTCCCATGGAGTCTCCCCATAAGAAAAAGAAATCAGTTCCCAAGAGAAAATGGGAGGTTTTTCCTGGAAGAAACAAATTCTTCTGCAATGGGAGGATCATGATGGCTCGACAGACTGGAGTCTTCTACCTGACTCTTGTTCTTATCTTGGTCACCAGTGGACTCTTCTTTGCATTTGAGTAAGTGATGTTAAAGTCTTCATGTCTTCCTTCTTCTCTAGTTATATATTTTCTGGCTGAAAGCAAAATAAACATTTTTATTTAGGTGTCATAGAGAATGCTGACTCAATTCAGCTAATACTGGTTTATATAATTGAAAATGTAATCTGATAAGATGCTGAGGGGTGCACGATACAGTTTGGGTTATCAGACTCTGTGGAAAACTGGTGTTTGAGGATTAAGGTTGAAGTTCTTTTATACCACAAGTTACCAGCTCTTGCTGATGTTGCATGAGGAGTGTAAAACAACAGGTCTGAGGTAGCCAGGAATGATGTAGCTTCTTGTGTGCTAATTACTCTGAAAATGAACATTGGCAGATGCAAAAATACTGATGGTTTTGTTGCAGAACTGAATGCAAGAAAAGCAGTATCTTTATTTAGTTTATGAATTAAGCCTGTTTTTGTTCTCTTGACATGGTTTAATAGCTTGTAGATGAGAAAAAAATAGTTGTACTGTTTTGCATTTACCTAGCTTTCCACCACTAGGTAATAGCATTACTTTCTGTTTGTGATGAAAACTTGTTATGTGAGTTTGGTCCTGTGTTTGCTTTGGAGATTTGGTTTGTACTCTTTTCAGCAAGCCTGTGGTGTCCTTCTAGCACTTTTTTCCCTGTTGCTCTCTATTTTCAAGAGTCCTTTTCAACTATATAAAGTGAACATACAGTGACAGCAAATCAAATACACTGGGTTTGTCCCTTATGTTGAAGTGGTTGCATTAACCATGTATGGCAATAAAGAATTAAGCACTTGGTATGAGCAATACAGTTTGACTTTTATTTACTTATTTCTGTTTAAGCTCCAAGTACAAAGATGTATATACATCTAAATATAACAATAATCAAATTATTTTTAAAGGGTTAGTGCTAGTTTACCTGGTTTAAATTATTGTAGTTTGATTTGTGGCAGGGAAAAAATCTTCACCTTACTTTTTTCTGGTTTAGGAGCTGTTATTTATAACTGAGGTTCAGTGCTGCCTCCAGAAATTACGTTTGCTTTGTTAAGTGATACAGTTGAAAAACAAAGGTCATTCATTACTTGATGTCTTTAAGCAAGCAGATTGTGACATTAACAAACCCAAAATTGTACCTGTTAAATGCAGATCACCTTAACAACACTGGTAGCAGTAAAGAAGGTAAAAGTGCTCGGCAGGTAACCCGTGGCTAAATGCATATGTGAGCTCAGCAGATGAGTTGTCATTAGTGGGCTCCGGATTACTTTAGAGAGATTTATTAATTGTAAATCTTCTGCAGACATTATGAAGCTGCTCGGACATCATTTGAGTAGTTGAAATAACACAGCCAATGGTGTCGACACTGCAAGTGTGTTTACTTTCCTGGTTTTGAAGGGGAATTAAAGGTGTAACCTGATAGTGTTGCATCAGGACTGGGTGCTACTGTATTCTGTTTGCTATGATTAGGCCTAGTTTTGGAAACCTTTTCTGTGTGGGCTGACGATGGCATCTATGTGCAGTCTCATAATCTTCAGCACAGCCTCTGCAGGCAAATGCTGGACTTTCTGCAGGTACTGGAATGTAAATGCAGGATCAAAACTGTAATGTTTTATGGTCATGATTGTAAAACTGATTTATCAAACCACTATTTACAGTTTGTTTATATGTTTTAACACTAATCCTTCAGAGATGAATTTTCTCTGCAGCTGCATGATTCAGAACTGTTAAAGCAGGATAAGTGGTTGGGAAGGTTCATCACCTTCTGGTTTCATTACTACTGTGAGTTATGTCTTCTACTGGAGTTGAATTCTGCGACTTCTGTCACGTCTTTAAGATTATTTGCAGCGTAACCATATGTGATTGACAACACTTTTAGCCAAGCTACAGCATTTTCATATATAGTTGGTGCATATTCTAACTGGCAGTCTTGAAGCAGAGAAGAATCTTGGCCTTTATATGGTATAACTGTATATATTCTCTGTGCATACTAGTCTTGAGTCATTCTTGTATCACTTGCACTTTCCTTTTAAAGAAAATCAAAGTAGAGGGTGGCAATGGTGTTTCATTTTTATAATGATAAGGTAGATTTTGGTCTTTAGAAAGCACTTGCATTGAAAAATTATTACTCATCCTCTGAAGGCTAATTAAAACCCAAATCTGATGTTCAGTATGTTAGTGATGCTTAAACTGTAAAAGGTTGTCAATGTTAGAAAAAGAGGGGAGTATTTTATTAAAGTGTTACTTTGAAGGAGATTTTAATTGCATATATTCCTAATAGTGTGAAGTTATTATTTATTGATCAGTTGAGAACATCCTGAGTTGTTAAATGTCGCAGCCATTATTGGCTGATTTGCTTACAGTGCTCCTCATTAGCCAGCTATTTATTGAATATGGCAGGAATGTCCTTCAATCCTTTGTGTACATGTGGAGCAAAGTGGTTTTAAAATGGGCATGTGCCTTGTGTGTCTGAACTGTAAGGTCAAACTGTCACTGTAGAGGAAGATACCCTTCATGTTCCTGGAACTGTTTGGTCTTTGTTTCTATGATTGAAATAAATTGTTTTGTTCCCTTTGGGTTTGGAGACTGGAAGATAGGTACTTATGGTCCAAGCGATTCTCCGGTTACACGCAGTGAAGAGGGGAAGTAGGAAAGAAATTATTTTGACAGTTAATTCCTTGGAAAGCATCATGCTAACATAAACAGTTGTCCTTTATCCTTTGGCTTCATTCGTTTCTCCGGTATGATTTCCCTCCTTCCTTTTATTTTACTCTTGACACTCATTCATCCAGAGCTCTATATCATGTACTTTGGAATACCCTTCAGGGGAGAAATACGTTTCTCCAAATCAACAAACCTTAGGTCTCCAAAAGCAAACATATGTCATACATCCTGACCTGTATAGCTTTTCACATTGAGTCATGCCTTAATAATCTGTTTCTTCATATTGATGCTTCTGTACTCTTCCCCGCCTTTCTCCAGTGCCTGCTTTCCATTGGTTTTATTCCTTTCTCTCTGACTTTTATCTCTCTTATACTCCAAGTACATCACTGCTTCTTCCTTTTATCATTTCACTGTTCGTTTTCATTTTCAAAGAGATAAGCCAGAATTTGCTTAAAAGAAAAATAACAAACCATGAGCTTTCAAGCAGGTAAAATATTTATTATTCCCGTCTCCTGCCCCATCCAAAGGAAGAGAATGCATATAACAAGCAGTTTTATTTCTGTAACTTGTCTATTAAATGTAATATGAATGATTTCAAGCACTTTTGGGTCCTAAGAGGGATGCTGTGCTTGAGTTTTTAAAAATTATGCCTACTTTAAATTGCTCAAGATGTCACACCCCAAATTACTGAATTTGTCTTTAAAATTTTGGTACACTATTTTACCTTGAAACATTTCCCTAACTCTAATCTTGTCATGTTTAGCTGTTCTTTCTTTTTTCTTGTAAATTTGGTATTGTGTTGCATTTTCTTTTTTTCCTTTGCCTTCCTCTATTAGACACATGTACCTATTTTTCTAAATTATTCAGTGCTCATTTATCAAGGTAGCTGCATGAAAAGCTCAGAAAACAAATTCCTTTCCCCAGAACAAAGATAACATCTGTAACTGAAAGGCAGACCTGCTGCTGTAGTTAGTCAGTTCAGCCACTGTATTTACATGTATGTAAAGTCCTTTATTTGTACATTGGAGACAGAACTAGCTCACTTCATACTTAGTGCACTTATTCGGGTATACATAGAAAAGAACCCTTTATACCTATGGTCATTTGGGGTACTGTTGTTGCAGGAAAGCAAAATGGAGGCTGAATGACATTTAACACAGTAGGATTTGTAAACAGACATGTTATTTTAAAGTGGCAAATCTTGTATGTATGCACAAGTTCACGAGTTCCAGAGAGGTGGAAGGCAAACTTCGTTGTGTTGCTGCTGTGAGTTAACGCTGCCCTTGTGTGCCATCTCCCTTCTCTCTCAGACCTCACTGTGCAGGTAGCAGAAGAGAACATGTCTGCACCTCAGCTGCTTCAGTTCAGGCAGACAAATTAAACTTCCCATAAAATGTGGATTTAAGTGAAGATGCCGACTGAACTGAATTGACTCAGGCACAGTCATGTTTTCTTCTGTCAACTCATTTGCAGGGTGAGTGGCTCTGGAAGAAGGTTGAAGCAGATGGTAGGATGCTGGAAGGGCTGAAGCAGTGCAGCTTTTTTCTCTGTAAATGTGAGTCAGAGCCCTGTCACTTCTGATACCATTTGACACTTGCACTGATTCAGCAAACTGGATGTTTTTTTTTAGTTTGTTTGGAGCTAATTAACACTTGATTTTTATTTTTCCCCTTATTTTTGTGAGCATTTGTGTAATTGCATTGTCTTTCAAAAGTTAATTAAGCTGAGACTGTGTATGTGCATACATGTGTACAAGCCATTGATTTCTATCTGCTCTTGCAGTTACTGGCAACCTGCTCTATGCCTCCCACTTTGAAAACCAGTGTGACTGGAGGACATTCATGAGTCACACTCTGATGCCATGTAGATTGTTCAATATTGAACTTCTATGGCAACTTGCTGCTCACTGTGACAAACCTCCATGTGTAAACACTGATGTCAGTAAGCTGAGCATTTGCACTGTGGTATCAACAATCATCATCATCTTATGGCAAGTGTTTTCTGCTCTTGCAGGAGCTGGATGCTTAGCATGAGGTTTGTATTCCAAGTAGGTGGAATGTTCTTCATCTGATAACCTCCTTTATCTTTCTTCCTCTGCAGTTAAGTCAAGTAGGTTACTTTCGTCTTTTGATGACCATGTCCTTAAACTAAGAGTTCCTTGGAAGTGCTACCAGTCTGACTTAAGCTGCTAAAGGCTGCTATAAACTTACAGGGCGTTTCCTGCTGAAGTTGTCAAAATGAATTTTAAAGCAAAACTCATGGTATATAAACTAAAATTATTTTTCAACAAGAAAACTGCATCCTTTTCTACTTGGAAGGTGATAGCTGCCTCCTTGTACCTAGTGACGTAGATGAATGCAGGGTTGAGTGGGTGTTTTTTTTAAAAAAAAACCAAAACAAAAGAAACACTGTCATCAAAACAAACTGGAGCAATATTTTTGTTTCTCATTTTGCCATATTACACATCTCTAAGTTAGTGAAAAAGACATGGAACATGTTCAGTCTAATCCTATGGGTTAACTTTTTGTATTGAGTTTACATAATTATACCAAATGATATGACAGATTTCTAAAGGGTGGTCTGTGTTCAAACCAGATATTGTTTAGTCTTTGTACTTAATTGCCCTGAAAACGTTATCTGTCAAATATCTTTCACATACACAGTGTATCTAATACTTCTTTCCTTGTCAGGGAACTTTTCTTTCACAAAAGTTTTTTTAATATTCCAGATTTCTTGGTGATCTATGCAAGTATGTTTGCTGAAGAGTTTCCCTGGCTGAAAGGGAGTATTTTTGTACTACCAGATCTTAAGGTAGTACTTCTCTGAGCAGGTGTATCAGTTTAAACTTGTAAACCTGCTTTGAATTAATTACATAAATTGAAATAGTTTCATCCTAAAATGAATTAACAGCATTTTATATTAGGTCATGCATCTCCACTTTTCAAGGCTAGGTCTATTTACGTAGAAATGGGTGATGATAAATGCTTCATTTTTAAAGGTAAAATTCTGTGAGGATAACAGAAGGATAACCTCTCAAGGTTAGAACCTCTCAAGGTTTAGAAGTTATACCTTCTTTATTTCCTCTGGAACTGCAAAACCTTTTTATGGTTTTGTAACACTAACTCCTTTTCCAAAATAAATATTAAACAACTTCTTTCTTTCTGAGGATGTTTGAGATTTTTTTTTTTTTTGTTGGTTGTGCCTTTTTTTTTTCTTTTTCTTTTTTTGTATTTGCCTTCATTGATGGACTTGATCTACTGTTTTGAACATTTTTTTTTTTTTTCTTTTTGTTCTTTACCCAAATGAAAAAAATTTTCATTTTTTTGTGGAGGTGCAGGGCAATAAAAATAGGGACTACAGTGGTGTAAAAAGGCATGTTGGCTTCTCAGATACCGTGTCCTTTCAGGACGTTGGGAAAATCACTGTAGCTTTGGACCATGGGTACATATGAATCCTCAGAGTGAAATATGAACATTTGTGATTAATCTTTGCTTGATGTCACCCTGACTCCTTGAAGAAAGAGGGGAAATCCCATCACAGCTGGCTGGGGTGTGATTTTTAGACTCATGATTGTAGATAGATGTAAATTCTCACTTGGAATATTTAATATCCTCTCCAGAGTGGTGAAAGAGGTAACTTCAATAGTTTAGTTGTTCTTACCTGTATAAATACCTTCAAATATTTACACATGCTGATGCATAATACTTTAGTACATCTTGGGTCTCTAGAATATGGGGTTAGACTTGCAATTTTGTGACAGTTTTTGATACAATCTACCTTCATTTGTCACTCAAAAGTTTCGAATTTCTATTGCTGATATAATCTGCAAAGTATGCCGGTTTTATTTGGTTCTTCCCTGAGTAAGTACTATTATCCTTTTTCTGAATGGATGTGTGCCAAAGGCATAAAATGTATCTTCTGGAGACTAGTGTAATGAGAGTCATATTAAACAGATATACATTATTGAACTTTCTAAGTTCTTCTTAGAAGTCTGGTACTGTCACGTGACCATTTCTGGCAGCCTTCTCATATCAACCCTGCAGAAATCTTTGTACACTATTTAAAGGAAAGATGATCTTTTTCAGGTGCTTTCTCAAGCTAGTTTCTCAGGAATTGTGTTATATATTTAGGTTCATGAATTCTTTTCACTTATGTTTAAAATTGGATTAATTATGAAAAAAATACCTTTGTTGCTGCATGATTTATTTTCTGTCATAGCTGTGATGTATCATTATTTTGTAGATGGCCTTTCCTACAAAACAAAGTTTATCAGTGGATCTGAATAGCTGAGAAATTACCTTCCTGTAGAAGGAAAAGAGGATATACTAGTCTGTGCAGAACTTGAACCAAACTGTTCTCTTCATATTTTGTTTTATTTTAAAAAAAAATATTAAAAAGTATCTGAGCTTACTTGTAGGTCCAGTACAAACTGAAATGCTGAAATTTGAGCTGGATGTAAAATATATAAATTCTCTTTTAACAACTGAGTTTCTGATGAAAATAGTTTCTCCATTCTGGTGCAGCATCAAACTGTTGGCTGTAACATTCAAACATGAACTAATTAATGAGAAAGTGAAAATTACTGCAGAAGAGGAGAAAGCTGAGAATACTTTTAACTTTCTAAGCCATATCATTGTTTCAAAATAGCCCAGTCCAACAAAAACAAACAAACAAACAACCCAACAAAAACTCAAACCAAAAAAAAAACCACAAAAACCCCAAACAAACAAAAAACCACACAACTCAAAAAAACCCCCCACAAAATCAAAACAACACAAAACCTACAACACTGACTTAAAATACTGAAACATTTTGAAAAATTGCTTAAGAAGTTAAACAACTTTATCTTGGAAGTTTTTCTTGTCTTGATGGATGATTCTTCTAAGGGAAGTTGTAGTAGCTGACTTGAGGTGCGGGCTGCTAGTAAATGCTTTTACATGACAGTGCGGTTAATCTTTCATATGACAAAACTGATAGAGAAGGGGCAGAAAATCCCCTGAAGTCACCTGAAACTAGCAAAAGTTTATTAAACTTAATTTTTTTTTTTTTAGAACAGAATACAAAACTAAGGTGGTTAAACTTTTTACAATTTAAAGAAGAGACAAATTGAGAAATCAAGTTGAAACCTGTATGTAGCCGTCCAAAATAAAATTCTGTTCAGATTTCTCACATTGCAGAAGTATTAAATGATACTGACATAAAACATACTTATGGAAGGAGACTGAAGTGGTTTGAAGTTTGATTTATGTAACACAGGCCCTGTCCCTTGCCCTCTTACGTGTGTTTGTATTTGAGCTCCTGTTCATACTGCATTTAACGGGCAAAGGGGGCTTTGCATTTGCAAAGCCTTACCGTGGGCTTTCTACAACTTGCATTAGTGGAGCTCTTACCCAAATATGTCCTAGAACTTCAGATAGTAAGTTGATGGTGTGCTGCAGTGCTGTATGATTATTCACTTCTGTATCCCTGATCGTTTCCTTTTCATCAGTGTCCATAGGGTTTATTCACATTATTGTGGGATGGTGGCTAATGAGGTCTTACATAATGAGCTTGGCTAATGAGATCACAGCTGGTTGTGTTTTATGTTTTTCCACTCCTGCTGTCTCCTTAAGTTGCTTGCTGCAATAAGTACTGGCAGCATGCATTTGTTGTGGGGAAGATGCAGTCAGTTCAGCTACATCTTTAAATTTTAATCTTATTTTAAAAAATAAATTACAAAACAGATTAAATAGAGTACTGAGAATCAAATTGAAAACTGGAAACCTAAACTCAGAAGTACCTAAAATCTGAAGCTTGTGAATTTCATGTTACAGTTTAAGACAACATTTTTACATTGGCTACATTGAATGAATGTATTACATAAATTTGATGGGTTTAGTATATGTTTCTTGTACATATGATCAATACATATCAGTTCTTAAGCGCAAGGAACAGATATATTAGAATTTGTTAATGTTTTTGCATAAACACTCAGTATACTACTCCAAATTATGAGTGTAGATTTAAAACGTCGTCAGGGATTGAAAGCTTTCCCTTCTCCACACCCCACCCCCCTCTCCCTGCGAAAGGAGTACCGATACAAAACTTCTCTGATTTTGATAAATTTTGTGTACCCTCTTTATTGAGCTCTGTATATTTTGAGCTGACCAGGAAACTGTAGTCCTGGTCTTGCTTGTCCATTGCACTTGTGAGATATCCCACCGGTTATGAATGCCGTAATTCAGGACAGAGAAGGAAGTGTCAGACCAGCATGTGCTTAAATTTCTGCTGACATGCTTGTTTGTGCACATGGTGTAGATTTTCATGGCACATCTATGCATGTTCCTTAGTAAGCACTTTTATTGTCAAAAAGGGTTTTCTAATGTTCAGTTAGTATGTGAAAGAGCTACAATTGTTCCTAATTTGGAGCTATGTAGAGCAGTTAAAGCCCTAAGAAGAAAAGATAGAGTAGTGGTGACTTCTTTAATCAGCGTTGCATCTGATTACATGGTTTCCCTAGAGACGAAGCTCATAGTGCTTCTATGAAAGGAAAAAGTACAATTTCAAAGATACTTTTATCATTCAACATGATTTGTGTTGCATGGTGTGATACCAGAGATTGGAGTGCACTGTGTAAAGAGCATATTGATTTGCCTCATTGAGTTAGCCCGAAGAAGAGAAAGCTCATGAGGAAATCTTATTAAAGTAAATACTTGACTGGAGAGGGGAAATGAAAAAAAAAAAAGAGCCCTGGACCCTTCTCAGTGGTGCCCAATGACAGGACACAAAATTAATTAAAACAGAAGAAAAAAGAGAGGGATTTTTTTGTATTTTTTCTTTTAGTCTGCTTGTCTGTTTGTTTTAATTCGGTGGGTTTTTTGGGTTTTTTGGGGTTTTTTTTTGCTGTGACGATGATTGAACACTGACACAGGTTGCCCAGAGAGACTGTGGACATAGTGAAAACCAACCAGATGTAGACTTGAGCAGTCTTCTCTAGCTGACCCTGCTTTGATTTGGGGGGATTTGATTTGAGTCAATTTTCCTTAGCTATTCTGTTACCTGAAAATCTGAGAATTTACCAGAAGACGGCAAAAAAATTATCTAGCAAGATAATTTTAATCTTGTTTTGGGGACCCATTTATCACATGCATACTTCAAGACAGCTTCAGTCTTATCTAGTCATAGGATATGAACCTGAAGTCTCAGAGTAACAAAACTTAAAATAGTGTGAAATAGTGTGGCTGTTCTTTTTGTCCCTTCTTCTATTTTGTCACCTATGAATGTAGCTTTCTCCATTCAAAGAACATTTTCCAACGTTCTTTGGAGGTTATTTTCCTGCTTTTTTTTTTTTTTACTTACATGCTGTTCTCACCAAGTTTTGCCCTCTGCTAACCATCTGGCTTCTGAAGAGTTATGGTTAGTATTTTCTTGTCCTGTGAATAACAGTATTAAGTTCAAATAAAATCACTTTAATACAGAATAATGTCTCTGTGTATAGTTGTTCCAGGACTGTTACGTGCTCTTCAGTTTGTCTGTATTTTGCTTAACTTTTGTGATCTTTTCTTGCCTTCTATTTACTGTTCCTAGCCATTTGTTCACCTTAATAGGCTAAGAGCACTGTTGCTGTAGAAGGGTTGTGGTGTAGTAAAGGTGAAGTTCAAAGACTTAGTTGTCCCCTTTTTGTAGTCATAAAGGATGAGAGTACCATTTTTTTCCCCTGTGATCTCCATTGTTTGCCTATATAATTGTACAGATATGTAAAATCATGGTGTCTTTCTCCTAGTGCTTGAGTCAGGTAAAAAGGTTGTTTGGATCCTGCAGTTCAGCTTTCTCCTTAAGCCTATTACTTGACCATACCAGCTTCAGACCAATTCCTGTACCTGAAATGATAGTGTGTTCCAGCTTCTGGATGCTAGATATAAAGGATAAAATGGCTTGTCTGAAAAGCTGCTAAAGCTGGATTACTTATCTTTGGGGAAAACACCCTAGATATGTCAGGTTAATCCAAATTCCCTTTAAGTGGTGATTTGCTTAAAAAAACAGAATGTATAATTCTAGTAAGGCAGATGTACATTTAATATGGACTGGACTAATAATTGGAAATAAAATGATATGTGAAGAAAGCTTAAAGGAAGCAGAATGTGTTTGATTTCAGCAAAACATATCTGAATCTGTATGTCCCATAGCAGTGATCACTGCTAAGTTTCTCTGAGGCTGGTGGAGGCCAAAGGGAGCATTTTCCCATACTACATTTTCAAAGCACTGTTTTTTAGAGTGAATCTCGTGCTTGTAGACCTGTCTGCTTTTTCTGAGTAACAGGGTTGAGTTTCTGCTTTTTTTTTCTTTATTTTCTTTATTTTATAGGAGCATCCCAGTTTCCTTTCTGTTTAGCATTCTTCATTGCAGCAAGATGAATCTGGTCTGTAGGCTGCTGAAAAGGATGGACTCACCTTTTCCCTTCTCCCAGGCTTCAGATGTCATTTCTTTTGTCTGGCTCTGCTGTTTTCCCCCCCCAATGGTGAGCCACTTCAGGGAGTTCCCTTCCTGCATAGAGTTTAGCATTCCCTTCTGCCCACACAAAGAAAAGCTTTCTGCTGCTTTAGATCACTGAGCTGGATCCCTAAGAATTCAGAAAAATGTTAGTACTAGTGCATGGGAGGAAGTGAGAGGGAGGAGATTGTCAGATCATCTTAGCTGTGATTTAAAACCGTATCCCAACTTGAGGAAACTTGTTGTTGCAAAGTCTTGGCTCTTTTTGGCATCTGTGAGGGTGCGAAGAGAACATCTCAGTTGCCTAATGAGAATTTGGAGTGTTCTGACTTCTTAACTGTGCTTTATTTCTGAAGTAACTGGATTGTAGTTTGCAGAACTTGAATGCAGCATCTTTCAAATAGCTCATTATTAAATGCTACTTAGTTGTCTTAGGGATTCTATGATTTTTATTTTTTAAAAAAAACACACTACACACAATTCTGTAGCATAACACAGAGGCAGAACTGAAGCAGTTTTTCTTCCTGCATTGTTCCTTCTGTAGCCTGTGCTTCCCATATCCAGACTCCCGAGCCAATGTAATGTATTGCATTTGATAGTAGAACCTCTGGAAAGCTGCATGAATGCTTTTTCACCTTAGTTTGTATAAAAAGAACTGAGTTAGCTCGAAGTATGCTAAACAGCCAGGAAAGTTATTGTCAAGTATTGTCAATCCTTGCCACATCTTTTGTGCTTCAGCTGAGATAGCAAACAACGCAGGGAAATTGCCAGTTTCTCCACAGTCCCATTTAGCTGCTACTTGGGTGGGGGTTTTTTGTTTTGCTTTTTCGTTTGCTATTGTAAATGTTGAAGCTTTCAGCTTAGAAGGATGAAGGAAGAGCCATAAAGCAGTTCATGGAAATTGGAACAGCCTCCATGCAAGAGGCAGTTGGAGTGTATGCCTCTATTCGCAGTACGACTAGAAAAATGGCCTTTAAAATGATTTTGTTAAATAAGTCACCTAAAGCGAGTTAGAGCAGAAAGGATTGTCTGTGGAGCAGAAGACAGGGGAGAATTTGTGGACTGAAATCTAATAGAGATTAATCCAGTTCAATGTAAGACCTTGAAAGGGTAATCAGTCTTTTACAAGACACAGAGCTCAGATGACTCTTTTTACCTTGAGCTGTGGAGGAGGCTTTGAGACTTCTCATCACTGATGCAAATGTTAATCTTCAGAATAAAATATGGAGTTCTCTTCCTCTAATGTAATGAACCCCAGACCCTTTTAGGGTCAGGCTGCGCTATGTGTTGTTTTTAATGCTAACCTCTAAAAGATGAAATCTCTTTTCCAGTACTTGAGTATATAAAAAGTGGCTTTCTGGAGGGCAGAGAACATTGCAGAGGAAAGAGTGTAAAGGCTGAGTGGAGTAAAATAATTTTACTTTTTTACTCAGCTTGTACTCAAGATGAGTTTTGGAACCCAGCAATTGAGTATGAATGTGAAAATCCAAACAGTCTGATGTGAGAAAAAACAACAGAATTTTATCCCAGAAAGTGAAACTGTTATAGGCTGATATCTAGCTCGATTGAAAGGTAAACATGCCCTTCCCAATGCACATAACTTTCTATTGTTGCATCGTAGCAAATTTTAACCAACAGTTAAAGTTGATAAATGATAGTCTGAAGGTGCAGTTGACTGTTCTTGATGAAAGTAAGTTTGTTTCCTGTTCTGAAACTTCTTTAAATAGTTGTTGGCACTTGCTCTTGCAAAAAGAAAGGACATTTGAGAAAGGAGAACATAGGTTTGTTGCTTCTTAGTTCCGTAGAAGAGAAGCAAGGTTTGTTGTTTCTTAGTTCAATACAAAAGGTAATGCACTGTTATTGAAATAATGCTGTCTTTGAAAGAATATTTTAATTTGAGCTTTATTGCAAGTATTGTTTCTGACTGCAAAATGAAGGTTAAAGATTTATGAAGTGTATAACTTGTTACTGAAGTTGATATCTGCAGATAAGAGTTGCGTAGTTATCTTGTTCATCCAGAATGAGTGCACTCCTAAACCAGCTATACTTGCCTTCATATTCTGAATGATAAAAAATTGGTCAATTTTGGAAGATTATTCAGTGCATGCAAAGATGTTGGGACTGGAAGGAACAAGAAGTGGAGATGAACTGAAGTATTTGCTATAATATTTGCTTCTGGAAATGGATCTTTTACTCAGGGGAAAGTGGTTTTGTTTCCATATTTGGCCAGTAAGGTAGTAATAACTTTGGATATTTCTGCTAGATTTTTCAGTTATTACTGCATCCAATACTGTAGACAGAGTTGGACTGCACTTAACTTGCTTAAGCAGGTTGTGTCCTATCAACATCTCTCTCACTTCAGAGGCTGAAAGTGAAAAATAAACATATGAAAAATAGTTGAGAATAGATAAAAAAAAAATATTAAAGAGGCTTACAATGAAACTTTGTCAGAGCAGAATTCAGAACTCCAAGAACAACAGCATAATGCATAGACCCCTTTGGGGTTTGGCTATTTACATATTTGTTTTAAGAGTGGTTCAGAAAAGAGGGCTGTTAAGAGTAGTTTTACCAGTAGGAGCTTAAAGTTTCGAATTACTTCTGTGAGGTTTTTTTCCCAGTCCACAAATACTTTTCCCTTTCCCTACTGTTCCTGGTTTCTCTTGTGCTAATTTTCCATGACAGGAAGCTCTGTAGCTCTGGCCAACCTTTTTTTTTTGGTTGGAGACTTTCTTGCAGGTTAAATACAGTAAGGACAGTGGGTTATTCTGAAACTTTGTTATATATAGGCAGGAGTCTGCAAGTGTGATGGTACCTCAAAGATGTATATTGTGGTGACCTAATGAAAGTGTTTGATATTTGCCAAAGCTTGAGTCTTGTGTGTGTGCCAAGAGCTTGATTTTTATCACATAAGGTCTGAGACCTGTGCCTATGTTGGGCATGCCTCTCTGAGGGCATAGCAGAACTCCTTCACGGAAATTGCAGTGTCGAGCAATGCCAACCTACTCATGAGTTGGGTAGCACAGCTGTTTCTGGGAGCTAAGCTCTCCTCTGTGGGGCTGCTTTCATCTGTGGCTGTAGGCAGCATAAATGAAGAAACACAGTGTTTCATTCACCACACATCTTCCAGTTTATGCACTCTCCAGTTTTGTGTATTATTATTACCACACCGAAGTCATCTTTTCTTAAACCCCAGTTCATCTCCACAAGTGCCCCACCTTCAGCTTTAAGTGAAGCAGGACTCTTTGAGGGCAGCTGGGGGGGTCTTGAAACTAAAAGCTCTGTCATAAGGCATATGACAGAGCAAGGAGAGTCTGGCAGAAGAGTATCACATTTAACTTCTACAGGCATGCTGGCATTTTATTTCATTTTGGCAGTCTTGAATGTAGCAGTCTTGCAGTTTGCTTTAGCACAGCTTTTCTGTGTGTAATTACTAGACTAATAATTTCCCAAACAGGCACTGTTTCTGTTTTTGTCCACATACTCCCTCCCAAAACAATGTCTCGCCTTCTTTTCTCTTGTAGTACAAATACCTTGTACATATTTGTTCTTTACCACTGTGTTCTGAGTACTGAGACTTCATCCTTCAGCACTCTTCAGACAGCTGTAAGGGGCAGCGCTGCCTCTTCTGCTTGAGACAGCTTTTGAACCCATTTGAGTGATGGGAAAGGTAAAGACCAGGGCTTCATAAATTTTGTAGTGGCATTGTCGTCTTGCAGTATTTTCTCTTCATTTCTGTAAGGCCTCCAAATAAGTCTCTTAAAGTTTTTGTTTCTCAATGCTTCTCTAAGCAAGGAGGGAAGCACTGTAGATAATGAGAGTACTAGAAAAGAGGAGTTGCTGTGCTGTGTAATTTTACAAAAGGTATTTGGCTGCTCAGGTGGCACTTATTTGTCACTGTTGAGTTATCTTTCACAGTGCTCACAGTGTGGGTCTTGGAAGGAAATGGTGAAGGTTCAGAGGTGCTCTTTGAAGGCAATAAAGTAAATTGGGAATGAATGGATTTGCATGGCCCTGCTGTAATGGAAATGTTTCTGCACAAGGGGCTACTTCTCTGCTGTGTAATATAGGCTGGCTTGATTCATCATCTGTTTGTAACATAGTACAGAATACATTGTACAGAACACTCGAGTAAGTGTGTTTAAATGTTGCTTGTATAGAAATAAAAATACAAACCCCACTTTGTAACCCTGAATATTCATACTGCTTTTCTAGTCAAGGTTCTAAGCAAATTGCATAAATGAAGATGTTTAAGTACATGTCAGTAGTTAAACTTGTGATATAGGAAAGTGACCAGTGAAACTACCTAGGTCTTGAAGTAATATAAGTTTATGCAAAATGTAGGTTTGCACAATCCATGGCATAATATCTTGTATGCCATTTTCATTTTGTGACCATTTTACATGCTTAAGATGCTATTCTTCACAAGGTAATGTAATGCAGACAGTTTAATAATTAGGCATGCCATCTGCATATTGACTGTTTTTGATTTTCATATTGTAGTGCTTCAGAACTTTCTTTTTTTACTATTATTTTTTGTAATGACTTCCAACGTAAATCTTGCATTCTAATTCTGACAATCAGGTTTGATTTTTGCTTTTTATGTATCAGCATTAAATATTAATTTTTTTTTTTGTTTTGAAGGTGCAGAAAACTTACTGCTGCTTCAGCTTTGGTCATATATCATAGTTCTAAATTTATTTTCAGTTTGTAAGATGACTCTACCTTTTGATAGCTTGTGTTGACTAAAGTGGACTAAAGTTCATTTGCCAGTGGAAAAAACTGAGGAGTTCAGCTTGGTTATCCAGTGGCAGTACTGGTCTAGTATGCATGAAAAAAAAGATAGATACCTCAAAGTAGTGTTTTAACTGTATGTGCTAGTTATAAAAGGGTCAGGGTCAGAGGGATGTGTGTGTGTGACAGATGTGCTGGATAAAAATTTTTACTTCAGTACAGATTTTTCTTGACTGTTGATGAGCAGGCACAAAAACTGGTTAATGCTAAACAGCTGGCAGGATGGAGAAGCAAAACTACTTTTGCTGTTTATTAATTATTTATTATTATTATTTTATGATTTAGTGTAGGTTTTTTGTAGTAAGATTGGCACTGGCTGCTTCCTCAGCTAGTTATCAAGGCTCCCTGCTATTCTGAGTTTATTTTTCTTGCACAAAGCCTGGGAAAAAAGATGAACCCTATTCTGAAGGTCACTATGTCCAGCTGTCTTTCTGAGCAATGGGATTGAATGCATTTCAGAACTACCAGCCCTTCATACATAATACTGTGCCACTGGTTGCCCTCATTTAAAGCAAGGGCCCACAGGATACTGAGGGGATTTCAACAGTTGTGGAAATGAATGAGGAAGATGTCCTGTTAAGGTTGCTGAGTGCAATGGACTCCTGTATTGGCAGGTTCCACTGGAATTTTCTTTAAGCAAAAATTCATCCATGAAGAAACCTTTTCATTTGTTTGAAGACAGCAGAGTTTTAAAGGTACTGTCTTATGGTAAGACATCAACTTCATCTTAGTACTATTTGTGACTGGCTCTGATGCAGGAGTTTGTCTTCTGGTAGAGTTTGATTCCAGTCTCTTGATCTCATGTTTGTGTAGGCATATATGTCACCAGGTTAATAAAGGTGTACTTGTAGAGGGGAATCTTTAAAAAGGAGAAAATGTCCACTGACAGATGCAGTCATGATATTTACTTGTTTTTTTTTTCTTTTTGTCTGAGGACAAACCTAATACATCCTTTCCCAAGAAGTATCTGAAATGTAGTTGTGTTCTAGAAATATAGTTAGTAGCACAAGTCATCTTACAAATTGAAGGCCAGCTCTAAAGCCTTGCTTATTGCAACCAAAAATAGCTTTTGGAATGCCTCATTTCCAAGATGGTATCTTCCCAGTTGTTTTCTGCAGACTTTTTCACATGATTATGCTTAAAATTCCGAATTGTTCTTCAGAAAGTCTGTTTTCAGTTTGTACTCTGCCAGTAGGACTAACATAGTCAAATCAAACTCTTCAGAATAGTGTATTTCTCCTTGCTGCATTGCTTGGTTAGGTGCAGGATAGTAATTCAACAAATTATGTGTTCTTTGTGTTGTGCAAAACAACAATAAAAAGATCTGTAAAAAGAAATCACTTGTGGATGAGGAGCATAGAACTATGACAAATAGGGCATTAATAATGCATTCAGAGACCAGATTAGATCAGAATATTCTTCTCAGGCTTGAATGATGATTTCTGTGAAAGAAAGACTTTGGAAGACTTTGCAGGCAATACTTATAATATGTACAGAAATTGTTAAATGCTGTTAGTGTCAGTGTAAACTGCTGCTGTAGATCAGAAGTAGCATGTGTTTAATTACTTGAACATGTGCTTTTTTCTGTTGCTTTTACTGGAGAACTTAATCTCCTTCCTAATAGTCCTGATAGTGCATGTAGTGATATATAAGGGCAGTATAATGAAAGTTGCTGTATTCCTTTTGGTGTTGCTTTCTTAACAATAGCTAAGTTAAATTGGGAAATGTTTCAGATATTTTTGTTTTGATTTCTTGAACTTCTTCTCTTTTATGTCTCTGAAAATTAGAGAACATATCACTAAAACTGACAGTTTGCTTCATCACAAGAATTTCTTCCTTCCCTTCCCTCTCACCACCCCAGATGCCTTAAAAAAGGTTGGAGTTTCTTTTACCCAGACAGGATGATGCTGAGAGTGTTAAGGTGATTGCTTTTGGATATTTTAGAGGATGGTAAAAAGTGGTTCTCCAATTTGTTTTTGATGTGACTTGACATTATGATTTTAAGTTGCAGGAGGGAAAATTCAGTTTAGAGGTTAGTAAATACTAGAAGAAAAGAACCTTTTCCAAGAACAAGGATGGATGAAGGAGGACTGAATTACATTTCCTACGAAGACTTCAGAATTGTCATCATTAGAAGTTTTGTTGCAAGGTGCATTAGACAAAGTTTTATCTGAAGTGGTTTTTGTATAGCTAATCTTTTCTTGAAGATGGATAACTTCCAAATATGGTTACACTACCACCAGTCAAGTACATATCTATGAAATACTAGAAGGATTGTAGCTGCAACTCTTGTTTTTCTTGTCTTTAACAGTGCAATACAACTGGAGGTTGGGAGAAGGAATGTAGTGTATATTGAGTAGAACATAATTATGTCAGTTATTTAATGCGTTTTAACTATTACTATATAGAAGTGATATTGGAAAGGACTTTTGAACTTTCAAAACCAGGAGCACTATTTGTCTCTCATATAGAAGAGTTTAGAGTAATCATAGTGGACTATTAACGTGTGAAGGAATAAATCTGAAAATCTACTGATGTCTTAGAAAAGGTATTTAAGGAAGTATCACATAAAAAATTGAGAAGGTTGCCAAGTTGATTAGGTGGTATTTTCCAGTCCTACTGCATACAAGAAAAAAAAAATCTCATTACAAAGCATGATATTTTTCTGTGTTGATATTAATCAGTTAGTTGTAAATCACACTCCAGTAAACTTGTTTACTCTAGTAAACATACAGTTTGTTTATTGCCTACTAGAGCGATTCATCAGTTCATCTCCTGCAAAGCCCATGGGCTTTTGGAAACAAATGGTTTTGTACTTCTGGGCATAGTCTTTTCAGATGTCACCTATGATACATATTTCATTGTAGTAGAAAAGAGTTGGCCCCCTTGAAGAACAGCTTGGTGATGCCCGCAGCTTCTTTGATGGCTAGAGGCAGACTGGACCAAGTAATCAGGAGTGGTGTTTAGCTCCTGCTTGCCTGATTTCTCAGCTAGTGTTTGCATAGTTTCTAGGAAGCCCTGGAGCTGTGCTATGTACACTTACCAGCTGTCTTGACATATAACATGGAAAGAGCTGTTGCTTGCACCCACCTTCTGCCATTGAAGAAGCTTATACCACCTTATTAGAAATTGTGTGGTCTGTGTCTTAAATATGTTGAACTAAAATCGACTCTATGAAACTGGCAAAACTTCCAAAGGGCTTCCGTGTGATACACTGAGGTCTAAATATTTGAATTTTTAAATTACAGTATATAGTATGAGTCTCCAGTGAGTTTCAGTAGCATTGTCAAGAGAGATATTAAAAATTAATAGTGTATGAAAACATGTTTGGTTTGACCTACATAAAATGAATGCTTATGGAATCCGTTCTAACCGTTTGCATTACTAAACGTCTGGATTTTAATGAACTAGTATTTAGGATTATTTTAACACGTCTAAGCAGGTTTACCTATCCAGTGTTAGCTTTGGAATCAGAATGAGTAATGAATACTTCAATTTAACAAGATAACTTAGAGGTAGGCAAAGATGGGTGACGAAAGAATTGGCAGACAGACTGCAGTATCAATCCTGAATTGAGTGATAGGACAACAGACCAGTCCACAATGGCAGGTGGAGGTTAGTTTGCTTCTTTTGAACTGTTGAAGTACATCTGGGACAAGTAGTTAGGGTTTTTACAGAAATAACCTCTTAAATTGGCACGAAAGGAGTTTAACAGTGCGAGAGCAGTTTTGGATCTCGCAGCATAGCTGTAGTTGCTGTGCTTTGAATGTTGAAGTAAATAATTTGGATAGGTAACAATCACCTCATTGGACCTGATGTTTTGCAGATCAGTGAGATCTTGTTTTTCTGCTGTCACTAGGTATTCCCACTCACTACTGTTGATAGTCTCTTCAGCACTTAATAAGCAAACAGCTAACTTGCTCCGTTGATTAGAGTTACTTGTGTACTACTGCAGCTGTGGTGGCTCATTAAAAAGGGGAGAGATGAGTTCTCTTTGGATGGGTGGATGCCAGACTTTGTTTGTGTGTGCTTCTGTTACTTTGTATCTGTAATGCAAATTTATATTATGAAAAAAAAAATAAAGGAACTACATGGGAATTGTAAAGCTTTTATAGTTGAATGTTAACAATCTGTGGGATAGGAACGGATCATACCTGCCTAGTATCATAGTCCCAGTCTATGCTAACAAATTAATTGTGCTTCTGCCTGAGAAGGGAAAAAGGCTGGCTGTAGATTGTATTATTCTCCCCCTACTCTGCAACTTCACCACATGCCTCTTAAATATAATGCTTTTAAGGCATTCTCTTCCCTGTATGAGAACTCTAAATGAGTTTCTTTTTAGGCTTAGCTTGGTTCTTGTCACTAGGACTTTGTAACTAATTTCATTTTTGTCCTGTTTTGTTGGAGTTTTTCTTTTTATTTTTAAAGTCTCATGTACTGTGGCAAAGACAAATGTAAATAATGTTGCCCATTTTCTGTTTTCAGTATGGTAGTGTGATTGATTGTAGGCTTTACTTTCTATTGTGTAGAAACAGGAATATACTGCTGTGTGTGATGCTAGACAAACCAACAAGGGCTTGGTCTTACCATGCCTTATTTCAGGTTGGTCCATCCAAAAAGTTCCTAATTTTTTCTAACACATGTAGTTGAAATCAGTACTGCAATTACCACTTGGATGGATGTATTTGAGAATTAGCAAATGGAATAGATAGTGCAATAGTTTTCCAGCTATCTTTCTTCTGCTTCAGGTGGCTGATGAATATGTTTTTTGAATCTTTAGTGTTAGCTGACTTGTATCACAGAGATCAAAAAAATAATGTAACATACACAATAAAGATAAAACACTCATGATGATTTGTTTCTAAGTTCACTGATGCTTGCATTACATTTGTGTGTTATTATCAAGAACACAGTGTTCTATATTTTTCTAGTAACTACTTGAAGATATTTTTGTCAGAAAGCACTTCATTTGTCTGTGATTCTAGGAATATTTAGCCACAGATGAAAAAATTAATCTCTTTGTAAATATTAGGTATGGTTGAAAACCATTTACCTGTTAAGTAGCTTTACACCCCACCCCCTTATTTATAACATCTCACTTTGATCAACCCAAAATTATATAGTAGTCTTTATTCTAGGTAGGTGTTTTAAGGTATATAGCTTAAAACTACTTCCCGTGTTAAAGAAACCTAAGTGACTCAGTGCCTTTAAACCAGTAGGCAGTTTCTTCATAAATTCATATACTCTACTATCTTTTTGGTAATGCAAGAATAAATAACTGTTACAACTCTGACTGGCATGGGACTTATAGCACTTTCTTCAGGGTACACTTCAAGTCTGCTTTATTTACTCTGTTGGGGTTTTTTTCCTTAATGCTGATTTGTAATAAATTTAGTCCCTGTTTTAAGTGTGTAATTGGTAAAATTAATTGGAAGCCTGCTTCTTCTGTGTCATTTCATAATGATAGAATTATGTCTTGCTATTGCACAGTGGTTTACTTTTGGTGACCTGCCAGAAGCCTGCTGGGATTTAGACACTTACAGGAGAAAAAAGATTTGTAAAATGTCTGCTGTAAACTCACAGAAAGGTATACAGGAAATACCATTATAGACAACATACTGTATATTTGTAGAATGTTTGTAGATGTTTTTGAGAGTTTGACTGAAAGGGTGTAAAACCTACCTTTGAGCATGAAGGAAAACTAATTTAGGGCTGTTTCGTTTGATGGCTGTCTGTAGACCCTGGTATCTGGTTGTGGAATCCTGTCCTGAGTTAATCAGTAATGCACAGTCACGAGACTGGAGGATGTTAAAGCAAGTCCAGTTAAAGATCGAAAAATCTTAAAGCAATTTTGTGGACCAGTTGTAATTTTGGTAAACTGAACATGTTTTAATCCTGCTTTTCAGAGAGCAGAAATCCAAATCTAGGAACTCTGAATACTGTAATTACTAAAATCTACACTTGGATAGTTGCTTACAGGGGAAAGCAAATGTTTTCCTTGTTACAGTCATCAGAAATGTGAGCAATTCCCATCAAAGGAAGAATTAGTCCAGATTCTTTTGGGTGTGTCGTTCTAGAAAGTAAGTGAAGAGTAGCCTGTTTTGGCACAGTTCCTTATTTCATAAATTCAGCCTTGTTATCAAAATTGGTGTCCTCCCTCCTTGCAGTACAAGAATTGTAACATCATACTTAACGGATGCAGCAGAAAATAAAATCTTACTTGCAAAGATTATTTTTCCCTTACATATTACAAAAATTACTTTCCCCTTATATATTCAATCAATCCTTTTTTAACTTGTTAACCTGTGTTTTTATTGCTCCTAACACATACNAGGTTTTTTTGTTTGATTGTTTTTGTTAAGCAAAGACAATAACTTGTCTTTGCCCTATTGAAAGGAATAAAGGTAATTGCTGCAAATTTCTAATGGAATAACTTGTAGAAGAAATTAGAGAAAGTATTATTAGTTAAGATATGGTCTACATGGATTATAGTAATGGTCTGAGTCCATTTAATACAGATAGTGAAAATGCATTTTTCTGTATAAGCAGAGTTTGCCTGCATGAAACAGTTTCCTTTTTCATTATGATCCTGTCTGACAATGGCAAAATCCAAGCAAATGTAATGATGGCCTTCTAACATAAGGTTCTTAAGTATGCAATTTAAATAAGGAAGCATGATGTATTTTATTATTTAAACTCATTCATGCCATTTAGAGAAGGGATTATGTGCCCTGCCCTCTTTCTTGACAGCTGTCTGAAGATACAATTTAACATAATTTTTGAGAGCTGCATTGATTGTTCAGACAGTGAGCCATTCTCTGTAAATTACACGTATTCTTTCAGTTTTGTTAACAAGAAAGATCAGTTGCAGAATGTAACAAACATAATGTTTGAAAGACTTGCAGAAGCCAGAGTGAAAAAGCAGTTATGATGATATTGCTAGCAATTTAAAAATTGAAGGCTTTTTTAAATAGGAATTGACAGCATTTCCTAGTATTTTTCCTCTTCTGAGATTAAGAGAAAGCATCTAGGCAAACTGGGATCTATTTTTGCCCTGTCTTTCATAAGTGATATCCTTTGGCTGACTGTTGAACTCAATGAACAAAAATGTTAGTGTGTTTTTCTAAACAGTACTTGTGACTTCTAGCTTAATTGTGGAAACAGACTGTAGTGGTCTTCAACATGATGGTACTACCTTAACCAGGTACAGTTTCCCTCTTGACTAAAGAATGAATATAGATACTTGAAAGTATAGAATATAGTATAGTATAGATATTGATTACTTGATGAAAAAATTATGATGACTGAGAGGTAGAATACCATTTTTCACTTTGATTGCAGAAGTTACGCTGTGAAGGCATTGGAGCAAACTAGACGATTTTGATGCCGATCCAATGATATGTTTTTCTCTTGGGCCTAGGACCCTAGTGTTCTCGGATGTTTCGGTTTCACAGCTGGATCCTTATAAGAGGAAAGTAATGAAGCCGGTTTTTTAATCATCTATAAAATCCTTTTTAAAATAACTGCATCTCCTCTCCGTGAAAATGCCATGGAGAACCTTCAGATATACCTGCCCCCAACACCCATCCACTTGTCCTCCTCCCACAGTATCTCCAATCAGAAAGATAACAATTGGTTTAAAGTAGAAAGACAGCTACTGGTTTAGTAGAGTACTTATTTCTTTGTCATCTCTACCTTTTGATTTTTAATTAGAACAAACAACCTTTTAGATATTATTTATTTCTTTGTACTTTGTCAAAATTGGATGGAAGGTTTGTGCTGGTCTTTTGGAAGTTATGGAAAGAAGCTCGAAAAGGAAAAGTAGATGGTCAGCATGATGGTGTGCACTCTGGTCCTCAGAATATCCATGATGAAAATAAAATGGTTGAGCTTTGTTTCAGTTCTTCACATTTCTTGTGTGGTGGAATGGCCTCCAGAGGATTTTGAGTGGTTTTTGTTCACATGTGCATACTGTACCAGATGTTTTAAAGTGAGGTGAAAATACACAAGTGATATTTACTGTGAAATGTAACTGAGGTGCTTTTGTATGTTTCCTTTACTTCCTCTCTCTTTAATCCTTTTAACCGGAGGCAAATAAGTAGTTGAAACGTTAAAACTTTTTGCAAACTCGGAGCCAGGATAGCATGCTCCCTTAATTTAGGTCTGTGATCCCGCCTGAGTGGAAAGACAATGGGCACAAAATTGTAGAAGTGCAGACCACACAGAATGAAATGTCACATAAGTGAAAAAGTGATACTGTCGGGAATAAACTCTCATTTTCTCTCATGAAAACAATATGCCAAATGCAACAGTTCTGGGTTTTCATTCTTTGTTCCCAAAATCATGTATTTTTTTTTCACTACCAAAATAATTACTGAGATACTTTGAGGCTATTGGTTAAAATCTCACCACCAAGCCATACTAGTAGTTTATATCTGCCTCTTTCCCAAAAATACCTGTGTGTGCTTTTGGATGTTATTTTGTATATATTCTGATTTATTGTAAAATGTGTAAGAGAACTTCTTGGCCAAGGGTGGATCTGCAGCTGGCGAAGTGACTATTGCAGCTGATTGTCACAGAATGTTTCTTTGGAATTTATGTTGTTACCTGTTTTTAATTTTCCTTGTGTAGTGGTATGGAGTTGTACAGAGACAGGCAGTGTTTTGACTGCAGCATGTGCTTTCATGTGTGTTTGACTGAGACACCTGCCTCTCAACTGCCACGTTTTTGGTTTGAGAACTCTTTGAACTTGAATACCTAAGATGTAGTTCAAATTTAAGTATTAGCTAACACATACAGATTTTTCTTCTTGTTTTTCACTGCTGCTTATTTTTAATGGTATTGAGGTCTGTAGAGGACAGAGGAATGGGCAACTTTGTTTTCAGCAAATACATGTCATCTGCTTGGCCTGAACAGGATGCTTGTATGTATTTTTGGCATAATTGACTGTCTTTCAGGTTAACTTCAGATATGTAAACTCCTGATTGTGATGCATTAATGAGATTTTTTTTTAATTTGACATAAATGATATTTTAAATCATACTACTATTTATTTTACTTTTATATAACTTTTTTTTTGCTGTTCAATAAAAGTAAAGTGAATAAAGCTGTTATATCTTTCTCATAGTAAAACTGGTTTATATGGGATTGATGTACAAGTGGACTCGGGTCCACAGAGATATTCAGATACCCAGCTTCCCAGTGGAATCAGTAGAAGTTCAGAGTGCCAGCATAAATATATATTTGAACCTAGCCACCAGTACTTTTAGTGCTTTTTAGGCTTATTGATAACTGTTCTTTAAAGTGATCCCTTTATCCTTTAGAAGAGTAAGTTTATTTTGCGAAAGGTACTAATACAATACTAGGTATCACAGAGCATGCCAGCAAGAGTAACTGTATTTCAAAATTATTATGTAGATATATACGAGCAGAGTCAAGTTTTCTTTGCTGGCTTGTAAAAGTGCTGTACAATTCTGTCCTTTAAGGGTAACTTGACTTTGCTTTAGGAGCTGTGAGAGTTACTGTTTTGGTAAATAGCCATGTTTTGCATATTAGATTTAAGCTGCCTGCTGACAGTAATTATTCTAATTGAGAATGTAATTAAAAAAACACACAAACCGACAACCCAAACCTGCTTGTCCTAATTTATTTAACCTTTTCTTTGGAAAGAACATCAGTGTGTGTGAGGGAGACTAAGATGGAGGGGTAAATATATTCAAGTACATAGGGAATTGTGTTTGAATATAAGGAAAAGAGGGTGTGTAGTGGATGCATTTTGCTATTCTGCCTTGTAGATAATACCTCCAAAGGTGATCTTTAGCTCTGGCAAAGTGCATAGTGATGGAATGTTAGGTTACTGAGTTGATTATTGGGTTACTGGTCTTGATTTAGTTGATTGTCTCATGTGTTTATTGCATGATTTCTTTTGGGACAGTTTTTGGTTAGAAGGGACCATTACATTGTGTACTCTGCCATTCTTCACATTACTACAAGTCTACGTTTCATCCAGTTCTCCCAATAATGAATCTTTTGACTTAGCTGACCAAAATGTAGTCTGTGCTTAGCTAAAGTGCGTCTCCCAGAAGTATATACATCATTCATATAGACATCAAGGGATGGAGAAGACACTGCTTTTTGTGCTAGTTTTGTTCTAATGTTTGCTCCATTTTCTTGTTTGTAGGGAAAAAATATTTCTGCATTATGACATTGATTTAAAATTGATCCTTTTTGTGTTACTGACATGTTTTACAACTGTAACTGTAAATAAAAATGCATATATGTACATGGTATATACAGAGGTCCATACTTACAGTCTTAATTCTATTTAATATATTTTTTGCTTTGGTGGATTCTGCAATGCCGTTTGTCATTCACCTATGATGTGCAGATGTGGCACCAGAAACAACAAGTTGATTGGAATGAGCATAAAATTTTTATGGTAGTTTTATCTAGTACAGACACTTCAGTATAATTCTGTAAATTAATAATTGCAACAACATGATTATTTCTGCTTTTTATTAATAACCTTTGCTCTGGAACCATTTGCAGTACAAAGCTTTCATTAAACAGTGTCAGAACAGTAGTGCAAGAACAGACTTTAATAACTTCTGGTATTTGTTTTTTAGCATTTGCTGGTTATATCTAGAATTCTTCTATCTTAAGAGTTTTTTTTCAGTGTTCTACAAATGCTGTATTTTTATATTTATATTTTTGGTTCAGGTGTATATGTCCGTAATACTCATCAATTCCTATATTGTGTGGGAACAGAAAAAGCATTGCATTGACCAAAATCCCTGATTGCTTCACTGATTCCTATGAGTGTGTGCTTTGCAGCCAGGTTTTGGATTATTGGAATCTGTCCCACGTAGTATTAATGAACCTCCAAATATGGTGGTTTTTTTTCAGTTCTCCTTCATTATGTTGCTGTTTGTCATGCTTGCATTAAGGTGCAAAATTGATCTCAGTATGTTTGTTTTGGAATACATTACTCTAGTTTTCTGTGTTGTGTGATTTGCTTTAGGACGTGTTCTATGTCCTCCCCCTACCCTGTTACAAAATTTCAGCCTTTCATAGGTAATCCTCTTATTTTTAGTATGGTGACCTACATTTTTTGGCCAAGTATGTATTTGAGAAGCTTGGGACTATCAGCCATATCATTGACTTTATTTTAGAATTTAATTATAGAGTACAGCTCAGTATTGTGTTGAGATTGGTACAATACTCCTACCTTTCCCAGTTTTCTTATGGTGATTCACTTAAAATCAGAATTTTTTTAGATATCCACTACTTGTGGGGGTTTTTTGTTCAACTTAAGAACCTGGAATTTGACTTGGAAGAGTGCTCTGAGCTGTCATGTGCCATTGAATTAATAGCAATTTAGTGTTAAGTAAATATAAAATTCTATTTTTATACATAATAAAAATACTATGCAAGGCCACCAAGTTGAGCAAATACACTGCTGGATGTTTCAGTTTGGAATCTAAATCTTGAATGTTTTTTGCCTTTCTGTGTCTGAGTTCTTCTATCTCAAATCTTGAGGTAATGCTTTATAGGTCTTAGGGGTGCATTTTTAGGACAGTGTTTTGTAAGACACGTAGCTGATACAATAATGAGCCCTATGGGACACCACACCAGGAAACTGAGGAGTCTGCCTTCGTAGAAGTACTTGACTAGGGCTCAGTGTAGAATGTCTCAAACTGTAGTTCGGTTGCTGAGGAGAAAATCCTTAGTTGCTCAGTAAATGTGTGTTGATTCTTCTTTTTCACTGAATCAAGGAGCAACCTTGTGGGCGGTAGTAGGATGTAATTCTATAAATAAAAACATGACCATAATGCATGCACACAGGGCGAGGGCAAATCAAGGCTCCTAGGCATCTTGCCCATTGTTTCTGGCAATGTCTTTGACTTTTGCTGACTTTGGAGTGCTTGATTTTGCAGCTTGATTTGTCTCTGCACCTAGTGTCTGCTCGTAAGCATATAACAAGGAACAGCCTGCGGAACCTATGACACGAGAGAGGTCTGGTACCGACCAACTTTTAAAGTTGATTTTGACAAGGGCCCTTGTAGGGTTGAAAAGGAAAGGGTCAGGCCACGAAAAAAGGTCGTGAGTTTTTGGGTTAAGAACAAATGACTGATATGCCAGTATATTTGTAAACTGTGTTTAATCATTGCTGTGAACAATCCATAATTTATCTGCCACTAAGGAAAAGGAACATGAAATTTCCTTCTCAGAATGAGCAATCTAGTGTGGGAGCTATTCATCAAAGTTTGAATGTCAGAAAGGTCATGGGAAGAGATTTGTAAAATTTTCATAATTCCAGAAATAACTCCTTCGGCATCCAAAAAGAAACTTGAGTGCTTAGGAAAGAACCTAGTGTATCTGATACCATCCTGTGTCAGGGTGGTTCGGCTCTCTGTGATGGATGTTCTGGTCAGCAGGGCTGTATGTTTTCACATATCTCTCGTGTCCACACTGTGGGAAGAAAGAGGGAGGTAACACACATATATTTTGTGTGAGACAAGCAGAATTCATTCCCTTTGCTGCATGTGTCTCTCTTGTTTTGATTTTGCTACTCTATATGAAAACCAACAGTATCCTTTAGAGACCCTATATTAAATTTGCTGTTAATTAAGTACTTCAGTTAAAATTCTCACAGCAGGAGATTTTTGAGTTGGGAAGATTTGAAACGGAGCTCTCATACAGAGACTCCTGCTATAACATGCTGGGTTCTCTGTGAAAGCTTTACATAACTAAAATGTCTGAATAGCAAGGTATTAATCAGCCTGTTTGTTAATATTTTTTCCATTCAGATGTTTTCTGCCTTTGCTCAATGTTCTTATATCCCCTAACTGCCCTTATTTCTAAATACGTTCTATGTCAGAATGGTTTTCCTAGTATCTTTTCTTCAAGTTCTAACTCTTAAACTGTTTACATTTTGTGAGTGCAGATAAGGAAAGAAAATGGATCTCAACGATTCTTCCCCCCTGCCCCCTCAGATTAAGTATGTCAAGATGTAAAGTACTGGGTTGCTTATTGTAGATGTCTATGAACTACCCTTGGAAAATTCTACTTTCAAAGACCTTGATATGAGGAAGCCATATTATTCCCTTTATGCTCAGTCTTTTCTCCGCTCCCCAAAGAGTTTAATTAATCTCTGATCAGTATTGAAGCAGGTAATAGCAGAGAATATGTAGGCTCTTTTTGAAGGAATAGTAACAGAAATAATTCTAGTTTCTTTTGCTTAAGAATTTATCCCTAATATCTAGTGTAAATCTACCCATTGTCCTGTCACTGCATGCCCTTGTAAAAAGTTCCTGTCCAGTTTCTTGGCTGTAGCATTAACTGCAGCAAACTGATTTCAGTTTGATGTGTTTGTGGACAAGATTCGGTTTACATCAAAAAAGCTGTTTGCAAAAATTCCCTGTATTTTCCCCCTTTCTTTTTTTTTATTTTCCATGTCTATGTTATATACAGGTTCATAGAGAAATAAGTGTGCAATATCAGATAAAGGAACTCTTGCTACATGATTGGGAGGCCAAGATAATTATTTTAGGGAAGTATTTGATTGCAACAGGCAACATTGCACTTAAAAAAAAAAATCTAAAAAAAATCCAGAGCAGAATTGTGTACATTTCTTCCTATAAGTTTTTTTTAATCAGCATTTTGGGTAAGACCTTGTTGATTGCTGAAGTAGCAAGATAGGCAGGAAGCAGAGGCAATTCAGGAACACCTTAGGCTCTTTCCATATTGTTATCACTGTTTGAGTAGAATCAGTATGTTAACAAGGTTTTTAAAATGTTCTCTCATCCATCTTCTACGGGTATTTATATAGTTTGTGGAAAAATGTGAAGTTTTCAAAGAGTAAAAAATTTAATTTCAAGCATTTTAAGAATAAAGATGAGGAGGAAGGAAAAATCTGATTTTCTATAGGAATTAAAGTATCGCTTTGGGATTTTGGGCTTTTTGTTTGTTTGTTTGTTGTTTTTTTTTTTTTTAATAGTACCTAGTGTTGCATTAATGTTTTAAATTTTGTCTGTTTTGTCAACTGTTTAATCTGTCTGCATCCAGTTTCATTTTCTGTGTGATATTCTGTGCCATTTTTCCCTTCTGTTTTCATAAGCTGGAGTGAAGCCTGGCAATTTTGTCCTTCCTGTATGATATCTGGTACTTACAGTGAAACATAGGCACAAATTTAGCGAAGCTTTATCTCAAAAATTGTTTTGTAGAGGACTTGTGAATTTACAGTCATATGTTAATGCTGTATAAGTATACATAGAGGACAGGTTTAATTGTAGTGATGTTTTGAAGTGCCTTGACTCAACTGGAAGTGGCTCCACAGAAGATGAAAACTGCTGTTCTTTGGCTGACAGGAATTAGCAGAGCCCAGGAAGTGCTGTGTAATGGTTTTCTTGATGATTCATAAACACATTTATTTTTAGCCAAGGGGAAAAAAAAATACTTCACAACCTGGCGCTGTTTTGAAATACTGTGAAAAAAAAATCAAAGGGTTTGTTTGGAATGTATCGCTCTTATTACAAAGAAAAAATGGGTTTAAATTTCACTAAGTAGAATTTATTTTTATACATTTGGTCTTTTTAATAATTCAATTCTAAATTTCACTTTACTCTTTTTTGAAGATGTACTTGCTTTTTGTTATGATAGAACATTTTATTTTTAATGGATTTTTTTAGGCCAAAGGATAATATGACTATTATGGCCTGTGGAGTTGCACTGTCAGTTTTACTTCCTCTTACCTGTATCAATACCTCTGTGCAACAAAATGGCTAGTTTCAAACCAAGTGCTTATTTGCAATACTTAGCTCTGATGAGAGAAAACAATTTCAGAGATTGTTCTACCAAGCTTTCTTTATCAGATGTTCTGGGAGAGAAGAGAATTTCCAGCTTTGCTGTACTCAGGCCAAATATATTTTTGACTCCTCTGAGTGTCCACTTGGATTATGATTAGTACCATGCTATGAAGTTAGGACTGTAAAACCCTCTGTCAGAATGGACTCCCACTAGTGTTCAGACTTACTAGCTAGCTAATGTTAGAAGTTGCAAGGTTTTTGTAGTGACTTTTCACATATTATTTTGTTCAGTACGTTTTTTGTCAAATTCCCACTTGTAGATGTTTAGGTCAGCTTTATACAGTTTGTTTAGAAAAACAAGCATTACTGTGGCACTCCTAGTGCCAAATCTATAATGGTTTTTTTTCCTTTTATTCCTCAGATTTCTCAAATTCTCCTGCACACTAGCTAATACCTGTGTCATCTGTCTTTGTTCTTTAGAGATAAAACTCTGAATTTGATTTTGCATTGCTCCATAGCTGAATATAGTTACCCTGGAAACATTCTAAAGTTTCTGGGGACCATGAGGTTCAGAATACATACATGTGTGTGTGTACACTTGTGTATATAAGGAGGTATGCATATGTATCAATACACAAGTGTGTATTGATAAAAGTGTATAGATTCCCAAAAATACGAGTTTTCTTCAGGACGTGAAGATACAAAGTTTAGCAAATTCCTTGGTGCTTGTGAGATTTACCCATGCAGCTATTTTAGAAGAATTTAGAGGTTGTTTTTATTCTATGACACTGCATGAGGTGATGATTTTTTATGCAAAGCATCTTTTGTTCCCAGTTTTGCCAGGGCAGCTAGCCTATTGTGGTGAGCAGTCAAGATGTTTATAATTTTTTCTAGACAATTGAGATGTCTAACCTCAGTTGGAAGTCCTGTAGCCTTCGCCATCACCTTTGGAAGCTTTAATAGAAGACCAGTCTTAGTGTTTCTGTAGCTAAAAAATTCTTCCACTTTGGATTATATTTAATATGATGTGTTGTGCTGTATACTGTTGCTGTGTCAGGTGCGGGTTTGCCAGTTTTTCTGATTTTTTTGGTAGTAGAATGATGTAATGTTGTGCTGAGAGTGAAATTAATGTTATTTATAATGAACTTTTTTTCTAAGCTCTTAGTAGTTGTATTTAGCAATAGCATGAGTAAAAATAATATTTTGAAGTGGTCTTGAGGAAGCAAAATGAAATATTGAGGAGAAATAATTGCCTAATGGCTTACTGCTTTTAAATAACGGCTGCTGTTATAGCTGGCTTTTTTCAAATAGGAGTGAGACAGCACCAAGCAAATGTAGTACAAGAATAAAGCCCTTAAATGCTGTTTGTGTTTTGTGTCGGCTGTCTGCTGGGGATGAACTCAGACAGAGAATATCAAAATGAGTGGCTGTAAAAACCCTTGCAAAGATTGACTATGAAAATAGCTATCAAAAGAACAGTAAACTAACTAGCTCTGGGGGAAATACAAGCTCTTCGTTTCCAAGAGTGGGGCAGGAGTTTTTTCGGCTGAGACAATCAGTTGTTTGGTTACCATTACCAGAAGAGAGATGGTCTTTGTAATGAACTGTAATACACTCCTGCATCTGTGTTTATGGTACTTTTCTCTCCCGTGCTGCAGTTCCAATGCTTCATGGGCTAGTGTCTGATCTCCTCCAGGTTGCCCTTCCCCAGCCCTTGAGCTGGACGAGGGAGCTGCGTGGGCTCCTGGGGAGGCTGGCACAGGGAAAGCAGTGGGGCTGCACAGCCGCAGGGCGTGTGGGCAGAGCAGGACTAATTGACTCCTTCTGTCACATGGAGTCCTACCTCTGGCTGTAATCTCTCTGCTTTTTCGTACTACACAGCAGTCATTTTCCAAATACACCCTGCATTCAAGGTCTGATCTTGCACAGTTCAAACCCTTATTGCTGATCTCTTCTACCAAAGCTGCTCTGCAAGAGATCAGATCTCCTCGATCTCTGCCCCATGGGCTTTTTTTTTTTTTTAGCACTTGCAGACCTCACCTTCTAAACATATCTCTTTCCACTTGCACATGTTAGTGACTTAGAATTCTTTTTACTGAAGCTGTACTTCGTAGCCTTCATATTTTGCATAGTACCATATCAATATGCTTATTGTAACATATAAATCCTCTGAATGAGTTTCTTACAAGTTGCACAAATCCTTTCTTGTGAAGCTTTCAGTACAAAATTTTAGCATAATTTTCTACCCCAGCTCCTAGTTAATCTTTTTTTTTAATCATATGCCTCTGTTAATCCAGGGATTAGTATTGGTTTCCTATAAATTAAACAATTTAGATGAGGATAATTCTTTTGACCAGAAGTATTTAAATATGCAGCTTTAATATTATTACTAGAAGTTTCTTACATGCAAAATTTTACTATTTTTATACAAGTTAATAATTATTAAGATTATTATTTAATATAAGGGAGCAGTTTCCAGGTTTTGAGGCGTTCATCAAGAACATATTTTTATCTCTTAGCAAAAAGGTGTAAATCTAAATAACTGTAATCAAGTCTAGGCTTCTCCTAACTCGCTGTATTCACTAAATGTCAGAGATACTGACTTTTATAATTGACCTTTTTGAGGTAATTTACAGGATCCATCACTTCCTGTAGTCTCTAGCTTGGTTTATAATTGTGTGTATCTTGGTTTATATTGTGCATGAGTTAGTTTATATTTTGTGTATGTATTATGAGGCAGTTAGCTGAGAAAATATTTTTATCTATTTTTTCTTCTGTATAAAATTAGATTTAAACAGCTGTTTCCAGTGAAGCTAATTTATATGTCTGTTTAAATCAAAGTTGCTACATAACAGTCCTTTTTAATAAATTAGGGTCCTCTAGTGTTGTAGCAATATAGGATTGGTAATCTGCTTTTAAAAAGTGTACTAATCTGAGACAAAATCATTGAAGCAGGCTGTCAAACAGAGGGTCAACACTTCATGTTGGCTTTTTGACTTATGCATGGAAAATTTAAATTGCCAAAGCAACTGTGGTCAAAGTGTGATTGCGTTGGCAAAATAATACTCCAGAAATTTCTCAGTATTCTCCTCTAACTTGTAAACTTTGTCTTTTAATTTTAGTGGGTTATTCTGCTATTGTGGACTCCTGCTATGATTTAGGTGAGGTAGAGATTTTTGTCTATCCTGAGTAGAATAAGGGTATGGGACACTGCAGGTCTTTTTGCAAAAGGTGTGGGACCTTAAATAATGTAAGCTGTAAATCTGGATGGGACAAGAAGTAGGAATTTCTTTGATAGTTTTTGTCGTGAAGGAATCCAATTAAATATGTTTGCCAATTCATTGTAATTGATTTTATACATTTTTGTAAATATCACTATTTCACCTAAGTTGGCAAGTGAACGGGGAAAGAACAATGCTAGGAGATAAGATTTTCATTCTAGTTTGCTTTGTTTACTTTGTATTTCTTCGGTTCTTTCAAAATGCATTCTAAAGCACTTATTTTCTTTATGGTCCTTAAGGCGAATTCAGAGTTCTATATTGGTTTCTCAAATGTAGTTATTTATTGGTTGCTAGTCATATGGTAACACACACTTTCATAGTCTTATTACAAAAAGCTTCCTACTTAATTTCCATTTTAATAAACTGCTTTTTTCAGTTTTCTGGATTATCATTCCCTCAGCAGAGCATTACATACTCTCTGGGTTTCTTTCACGTAAGATAGGGGCATTTGCACTCCACTAGTTCTTTTTGATTTTTCCCCATGTATCTATTTATGCTGATCTGTTATTTCTTGGAAGCAGGAGCAAAACATCTGTTTGATGGTATCTTTGATTTCTTTATATTGCATGAATGCACATTTCTCTGGTTTGGTGTGTTTGTGTGGTGGTGGGGTTTTGTTGTTGTTTTTGTTTGGTTTTTTCTTGTTTGTTTTTTCAAATAAAAAAAAGAGTGACAAAATTATACTTCTCTGTACTAATTCAAATGTTGAGCAATACACTTCTTAAGCAACCACTTCTTGACTTCCAGGATGTAAATGTTTTCCCAT
The DNA here is from genome assembly GCA_013399695.1 of Formicarius rufipectus. Lineage (NCBI taxonomy): Eukaryota > Metazoa > Chordata > Aves > Passeriformes > Formicariidae > Formicarius > Formicarius rufipectus. The sequence continues at coordinate 2,235,719 of VXAU01000433.1, read as the reverse complement.
AGTATTTCTGTTGAGTTTCTATTCCGTCCTGGTAATTTTCTTGAGATTTTTATTTGTGTAGTTAGTTTGGGGTACCTGCTTCTCTCTCTGCCACCATCTCCAGTCAGATAATTTTTGTGCTTTTTGAGTTAAGAAATGCCAAAGCCTCCTTCAGATCCAGGTTTTTGTGTTCTCCAGTTCTACTCTCTTTGTTCTTTCAAGCCGTTGGAGGAAACGGCGTGGGCGAAATACCTAGTTACTGATGGGTTTATCCTTTTATGAAATGTCAGTGTTAAAAAAGTTGATTAATATCAGTTTATTTCCTGTGACTTGCTCCTCTGTAAAGTCCTTCCTTTTATCCCAAACCAGATTTTAGTTGACATTGCTTCCCTGTTAGCTCACTGAAGAAGTCAATTTATCAAGGATGCTGCTGTTTGGTGTTTTTTGTTTCTTTGTAAAGATAGTCTTTGCAAGATGGCATTATTGTTCTGTTATCCTCTGTTCCTCTCCCAGCCCACTTACTACAAATTGTAGCTCTGTAACTATAATTATTTTTAAGCTATCATTTCCCTAACGCTGACCAATGCTAATTCTGTTTTATCCAAGGAATCCACATTTCTAGTTGATGAGGCATTACTAATGCACTTCAGTGTCTAACTGACTTTACTTCTGTTTTACTTTTCTGAATACCACCAACCCTTCAGCTTTGATGTGGAAGTTCCACTGTATTTTTCTATAGTGTCTTTAATGTTCTGAATTTAATGTCTGAAATCATTATTTCTAATTTTTCACCTTGTGTCTCCCAAGCTTCAAATATCCAAGTGCATATGTCTGTTGGTGCTCTCTAACCTCTCCTAAAAGAGGCAGATCACGTTCAGTTCTTTCATGAATGCTACTGCAGTGACTCCAGCTCCTATCCATGTTGTATCCTCCACTGTCCTCGTAGCTGGCGAATCTTTAATTCTCTGCTGTATCTGTGTATCCAACTTCACACGATGTGGAGACTAGAACTCCATTATTACTCTCTTGGACCCCAGAATCCAAAATCTTGTTGTGTACTGACTTCATGTGTAAAAGGGTTTAAGTTTAAGCTTGTAGGCTACAGGGAGTTTCCATATTTTGTTCCTAATGCTTCTGTTAGACATTTTTGCTTTGGTCTGTAGAATGACACATAAATCAGCCTAAAGTGGATTGATTGATTTACCTATATAAGTATAAAGCCACTTCAACTTACTTAAAATCCTGCCTTTAATTAAGATGATGCAGTTCTGAGTGCAAATGAGACATGATTAAAATCCACAGTGCAGTTGACAGCATCTTTGTTAGACCAAGTGAAAAATCAGACCCAGAGGAATTGTTGCTAAAATTGAAATAATATACAAAGCTGGGTATATATTATATATAAATGTCTTACGACGATTTTTTTTTAAGAGTATTTTTGTACAATTTGTCAGGCTGGCACTTGCTGGTAATTTTCATGGTGTTGACCCAGTTTACTCAATATCATATCACTTAGAACAGTAGTGGTGGTGTGCAGTTAGTTGCTAGGAATATTTCAAATTATAGAAGAACTTTGATAACTAAGGACTGTTTGTCTCTTGGATGTTTGCATTTCTTTAGGGATCTTATTTTTCTTTTCTGAAGCTTGAGGCCATTCAAGGACATATATTTTGGTATGGCATTCATCATTCACTGTACTGTTGGGTTTTGGTAGGTTTCTTTTTTCCCATTTCAGACTTTGCCATTGATTGCACAGTCACAGAGTGAGCTGCAGGGCAGAGAGAGAAATGTACTTTTCTGTCACTCAGAATTTGCTTTTGTTGGAGAAGGAAGCAGTGCTGAAAGGAACAAAAGTGAAGCATTCAGTCAGGGCTGCATTGAAAATGCCTTCCCCCAAAAAATGATTCTCCTCTCTTTTATTGTAGGTTTATAACACTGTAATATAGTTCTTTCCTGCCAGATTGAGAGAATTGAAACTACCAAGTTACAACATCCTTCTGAATAAAGAACCTCTCAGGTGTAGTTTCTGTAGTCGTTTCTCTGGTGAGCAGAGGGAATGGTCCTCTGGCTGGAATCCGCAGGGTTGGAGTGCTGAAGTATTTCTTAGGTGCTGAGATAGTCTTATGACCTAACTGGGAAGAAAAAAAGTTGTTTGCATTTTTATTTATAAGACCTGATTATCAGAATATTTCCCGGGACAACTGCCTTCTAGAAGTTTAATTTCACCATGAACACATGGTGCTGTTTTTATGGCTGCTACCCATGTGTCGCAATTGAAGAACAGGCAACACTCAGGACTCTTCCATACTGAAAATGGGGGCTGATCTGCTCACAGGGAAGGGGCATGAACTAAGAAAGACTATTAGTTTTGAAGGAAGGCATTTTGGTGCTTCCCAGCTCAGATGATCAGTAAGCTTCGCTGCTTACTCCGTTTGTAGTCCTGCTCCAGTGTTAATCCTTTTTCCATTTAGAGGTGTTTGTGTCATCTTAAAGATGGCACCGAGCGTTTGGCATTTGGATTAGGCTCATGTGATTCATTCTGTATGCTGGAGTTGATTTAATCAACTCTACAAGCATCTGGAACAAATACAGATTTGTCCAGTTTCTTAAGTAAAGATTTCTAATTGTAAATGCCAGAGAGACTGATTCGGAGATGTGCCTTTCTTGCAAATAAAAGCAAGAGAGTGTCTGATGTCTGTATTCAGGATTTAAAGAAAGAAAGCAAAAAATAAAGGAAGTTTGACAATGTAGGAATTTTTTTACTCGTGGAATCATAGGATTATTTTACAATTTACTTAAACCTAGACATCATACAGTTATTGAAGTATTAGCAATAATGATATGCTGTAATATGGAGATTATAAACTCCTGAAACAACACCTCAGCCTTGGCCATATTGACCACCATCAGTGGTTCACTCTGGCCTCCGGTGGGGAGACATGGAGATACACAATCTATAACGCTGCTGTCTCCTTTGAAACCGCACGCAGAATCAACCTGGAGGAGAAAAGACAACGCAGAAAGAACCGTGCCTTGACAGTGCCACCTACAGAGACTTTCTGCTGTGCCTTTTGCAACCGGACTTGCCTATCTCACATTGACCTTATCAGCCATCAGTGCGCTTGCAGCAAGGGTGGGTAGAACCCTCCCAAATCTTCGTTCGCAAAGTCTAGCCATGATGATGATGGTGATGATGATGATAGTAACTCCAACAATTCAAGTGTTTTCTGCCCTAAGAAAACTTCATTTCTACTAAGTAAACTCACAGCAAATATTTTTGCTTGACACAAAAAGAAATTGCAGACTAAACGAATTTTATGTTAAATAGGAACAACTCTCACATAACACCAACCCTTTTTTCAATATCTGGGAATCAGAGGGCTGCTATATAACAAAATCAACACCAGAAGAAAGGAGAAAAGTGAAACTTCCCTTGTTGTTATGATGGTAATGGTAGAATTTGCTCTGACCCAATTTATTTTAACTTAATTATGTTTTGAAGAGGCTGAATGAAATTGGGATTTTTGTTTGAAAAAGTTTTGTCTTCAAAATTCTGTAGAGTTCAAGAGTAAAATATTCAAAGGGCCAGGGATTTTTGTGTGCTTTAGATTGTTTCTTTAATCAGTCATCTCAATTAGAATGGGCTGCAAGTGCTGCTTAATAATGTCTATTCATATTATCTGTGAATGTCTGTTGCTTTTCTTTAAAGTTCAGTGTTACTACATGGTACTTACTGTGCTGGAGTCAGTCCTATGGTGTGCCTCAAATTAAATAGAGGTATCTGATTTTTTCCCAAGGGTATTTCACAGCTTTTCTCTGTTGTAGCTGTGTTTATAGTTTAACTAAAGATTATTTCAGATCTTCAAAAGCTGATGATCAGCTATTTATGAACAACCTACAACAAGAGACAGAAAATCTAAACAATGAAACCCAGCAATTTTAGAAACAGCCAACCAACCATCTCACTTCTCACTCTAGCGTGTTTTCTGCACTTCATTTTCTCCTTGGGAGGGCATCAGTCTGGTCGATTTCCTCACTCCCTGGAACATTTGTGTCAGCACAAGGCAGGAGTGGAAATGACTAGGCTGGCTGAGAGGAGGTGTAGCTTCATTTGGCACCAGCAACAAAAAGTTGCTCTCAGCATGGTGATGATGGAGGAAATTCCTTTGCTATGTATGGACTACTATTACTCCTCACAGTAGCAAGTAGGTAATACCTGATGGCTTCAAGGCTCAGATACTGAAATTGAGTAAGTCTAGGGCTTTTTTAAAATGAAGCTTCTCTTGGAACGTGTATGTTTTTCATTATCATTCACTTCACAGAAAAAAGGAGGACCCATGTATCTCAAGAATTCTCAAGAAACTTTTTCCTTCAGTACTTTGATGTAATTTCCTCAGAGTTCCTGTCTAAAGAGTTAAGAGACATTTGCTGACTGTATTTGGAAAAAAAGTAGTGATGGCACATCTGTCAACATCAAGTTCCTATAAAATATTTTTGAAAACCAGTTAAGTTCTTGTCTGAAACTGAATGATACAATTTTTTAAAAACAACATTAAAATGTATAAAAGACAAACACTTTGTCTCTTTAGGAGAAACTGAAACAGTTCTAGTTTGATAAATATTCTTTATTTTTTGTAACCACAGTATTTTAATAAGACAGCTGATAATGAGCATAGTATTATATGAAGTTACTATTTTAAGTCCTCCTCCTCTTTTTCCATCTATTGTATTGCTTAAGGCAAGCGGTGTATCCTGTTAGTTGTTATGTGTGTTTCAGTATTACCAAGATATTCTGGCTGATCTACTTGCTGCTTAGACAGAGTTTGTTGGGGGGTTTTGTGCAGTAAAGTTCAAGACCGCCATCACTGTTCATTGGCAGCAAAAAAAACCCCAATAAAATAAATAAATGGGGGGATTTTTATAGTCATACAGAATTTGGCACATAATTCTGTCTTGAATGTGCCCTGGGTAGGTGTACGTTCAAAAAAACCAGAGGGATAATAGAGAGGTGAATTGCCTTTGCTCAAGGTCATGCAGCAGATTGTGGGCTGATTCAGGAAGGCAACTTTACTGATTCCTGATCTCCTGTCCTATGCACTGAACTGTTTCTGACCTTTGTTTTAATGGACCTCTCTTAGGTGGAGCATCTCCTTTTTGAAAGAAAATAAAATATTATTTCATCAACTAAAAATGAAGTTCAATGCACATGTTCACCATTGTTCAAAAGAGACAAAATAAGCAAAGATGGGTTTTGTATTTAGCAACAGTTGAAGGATAGAGTATTGTTTGTGCAATACTCTTTAGGTCTCCAGAGAGGCTTTCCTAAAGCACAGAAAGGCTGAGGAAGTGAAGGCATTGGCATGGTGTCGAAGCAGCTGCAGAGTATTGGCTAAGCTACAAGCGTCTGAGTGCACAGTAGGGCAAAATATAAGGAATGTTGCTTTGTTGATTTGAAAGAATATATAGCTTTAGCTAATTTTAGAATGAATATTGTCATATAAAAATAGGGGTGAATGCACTGTAAGGTTGCAGTGTAGCAGATAAATGATTGGGGAGGTTTATGCCATTTATTTCCAAGTATTTTCAGTACTTTTTTTTTGTGATCTAGACTCTTCCTTATACCAGTTTAACTCTGATAGGCCACCTCTGGCCAGTAATGCTGCCAAGGCTTTTGTTTGCACTTCACTTACTCCTGTTATCTTCCTTGGCATATAGAGTTGGTTTTTTTTGTTCTTGGGGTTTTTTTCGTAAGTCTTTTGTGAAGGACAAATAAGCCTGCAAATTATGAATTTTTAAATTATGTTTATAGGTTGAAGATTTAATTTAGTTCTTCAGTCCCATATGAGAAGTACCTTGACAGGGTTTTGGCTAGGACAACGTGCCAGCTTTTTGCAGAGAACAGTAAGGGAAAACAGAGCAAAGCTCAAATCTGTTGCATTGAGCATCAAGTAGTAATTGAAAAAATAATAAAAATAAAGTAATAAAGGATTTGCTGCTGTTGAACTCTCCTTCTTAAAAAGTCTCCTCTTTTGTCACTTTTGACTCATCTGTTTTCAATTGTATCATTTATTGCTCTATTGCAGTTTTTGGTGTAACTGTCATTAACATGCTTTTCTGTGAGTTTTTTTCCTTATGCTCTGATGCTCTTGACTGTGCCAATGGTGACTGAGCTTCCAGGAAACTCCTGCTTAAAAGCTAACAGTAAGAACACAGGTGATTCTGTGTATAGACCTCTATTGTGAAAGGTACTCCTTTTGTTAATTACAGTATTTAGCTAGATATTTAGCAAGGAAACACCAAATTGTGGACTCATTCCTACAGGTGTTTTAATTATTTTTGTCAGTAGTATGTACGTTTCCAGAAAGAGAAGGGTTTAATACAGTATTAATTAAACTCTCTCAAATATTGGATATATGTTGGCACTAGGTTCCATTACAATCAGTGCTAATCATGTTTCTAAATGCTGTTTTTTCCTGGGACCTTGTCCAAGTGTAGGACAGGCTTGCAGAACAAGTGTTTACATTTTTGTTTTAGGTTACAGATCAAAATGCAGCTGAAGGTGTTATGAATAATTATTACTGCTGTTGAGAAACAGTGTGTTCATGTTCGAAGAGAGAGATTTGTGCTGTCCTGAGGATGCTCAAAGTGAGCTGGTCATACCCTCTGCGTAGTGCATGAGCCTGAACAAACCTGGCAGTCATTCCTGGCTGGCAGATGTGGGCTGTTACATTTTAATGGCTTTTCACTGCTCTATCAGACTGAAAAACTGCAGAGAGCTCTTATCTTAGTGTTTCTCAGTGACTTTGAGGAGTTAGACACCAGTTACAGGGCTCATATACACTCGTGGCTATGAATTTTAATTTCAGAATAGTTGCATTAAAAATCTTTTGGGGGAGTGGATGCAGCTGTACTAGCAACTTGATATTTGCCATTCTGCTTGCCGTTCTAAGGTTTGTAGCTTTTCTGAATGGAATAACTGCACTCCTAGCTCTTGCATTTTTTACTTCTATTCCCTCCAGCCCTAGTGTTTTCTGCATGTTTTAAACAAGGTTGTTAGTATGTATTTGGGACATAGGATATGAATGTTGTATTGTAATTCAGGACAAAAATTTAATGTTGTGTTTGTAATTAACATAAATTTAAAATTGGGTTTCTCTCTAGATTAGTGTGTGGTTTAGAATAATGTCTGGTTTTCCTAAGTCGTGTAGTCTTCAGTCCTCTTTTCATCCTTTCAGCAAAATTTCATTAGAATCTTCTGTATCCTAGTAAGCTTTGACTTCATGGACAGAATAGAAATGTGTCTGACAAAGCATCAAATATGAGAAAAGAATGAAAGTGGTCTAGTAGTGAGAATGATTTTGTTTATTGTTTTAATAAGGGCTTTAAAGAATAAGCAAGCATGAATTGAATACTCAGTTTGTTGAGAAGTTTAGTTGCCTGACAGTGCTGCTGGACTTCAATTTGTGAACTTACAGTCATATGATGAATTGGTGTATTTGTCATACCAGTGAACCTTTGGGCTAATAAAACACTAGGTAGTATGTTATTGTTCAATAGATGTGAAAAATGAAGTTTTGTTTTGGCATGTAAGAGGGCAAAATAATTGCTTTTGGAGGAATAAGTGCACATAATGTTATTTAAGGTTGTAATATTAAGTTCAATGGACCTGAAATTAGATTTACAGCTGTACTTTGATTTAAGAGTGCTTGCATGACTGACCATTCTTTTTTTTTCTTCTTCAGAAAAAACAAACTATTGGAATAAAAAATTCTATGCTTCAGCTGTAAAACAGAGTACTTTTGTTTTCTTTGAGAGGAAAAGGTTTTTTGTATACCTGAAGAAACAGAATCTTGAGCTTCTAGTCTGCCCTTTATATGTAAATAGAAATTGCTTACTCTGCTGCAGTGGATGTACACTTTGCTTTGTCACTGACTCATTGTGAGCATTAGCCTTATGTTTATCACTAGAAGCAAGGTGCACCAAGGTCTTTTCTGATCTCATGCAGAAAGAAAATGCTATAAATGTCCATTATATCACACCTTTCTGTAGAAAAACTGTTCAGACATGAAGCATGAACTTGACAACTCCTGAACTTTGTTGTCATGTAAGCGATACTGGAAGGAGGGAGCAACAAGTTGGCCATTTACCCTTTCATTTAGTGCAGCTATTTGAGTGACATAATCAGCAATCTTCTTAGTTACCTGTAGCTTATCTACCTGAATGTAGTATGTTCTGCAAACCTGAAGGGCAAGCTTTTCCATGGAGAACGGACATAATCAGAGGACAGGTTAGAAGAAGGCTGCAGAACGTTACCAAACACTGGATCTTCTTCCTGGTTATGACCTGTTCATGCCGTTGTGTACAAAGCCACTAATTAGTCCAGGGTAGCAGCTGCTTTTTAAGTTCAGTTGTCAGTATCCTCAAAGAAATGGGGACGCTAGTGGGATGTTATGAAAGCTGCAGCTCCCCTCTAGTACTGTAGCACAAAGTGCTTGTGCATTTGGAGCTGGCAGGAGGGCCTGTGACCAGAGTCCAGCCAAGCAAGAGCCCGAGCAACTTGGGGGAGACTGGCCAAAGACAGCAGCCAACCTGGTTAAAAAGAGAAAAAAGCAGGGCAAAAGGTGAAGCTCATGATATCAATGCTTGAAGGACTAGTGAAATAGGTTGCACATCACTGATGTACATTTAGTGATGGTGCACTGCAGAGGTATTTGCTGTAGCATGATGTTGTTTTCTACAGCCAGTTGCTTGTTGTGTTTTGTAAGATAGTAGTCCTATAGTGGTGTTTCATTTGTTGCTGCAGTCTTTGTTTTAGCTTTTGTGCAATTGCTTTAGGTATTGGGAAGATTTACATTTCTATGTAACTTCATGCCCTGCTGGTTTTCTGTTTGTGTAAAAGTTTCAAAATGAAGACCAAGGGTTGGTGCAGTTGAGAGTGGTTGAGAGTGTTTGGAAGAATTGTTTTTATGTCAGCATCTGAAACTGGAAGGTGGACAGCAGAACATGTTTAACAATGGAAAGATGGAGAATAAATCTTGTGTTGTAATTCCTGGGAGTATATTCTGGGAACAATGAGGTAACTGAGATTTGCTCTGATTTTCATGGCTAGCTTGCCTTAGGGAGAGAGTTCGCATCATTCCACTTGCAAAATTGTCTACTAGATGTCTGTATAAATACTGCCAATAAAAGTATTCTTGTAGGGATGACTGGGAGTAATATCACAGATGGGTGCTAACAAGTTGCATAATTGAAATGTTAGGAAAGAAAATTTGAAATTTACAGTTGCAGGGGATGTAATAAAGACCTTTTTTTTTTTTCCTTCACCTCCTTGTGACAGTTTTTAGTAGTTTTGGCAGGCTGACAAAAATAGACGGATGTTATAATGAAGAAGTAAATTATACTTTCAAAAAAGGATAGCAGTAACACCCTATGTTTGTTATTCTCCCCTACCTTAAACCCTGGTTTAATTTACATTAAAATTGAGGGTTGTGGTAATTACTGGACAAAATTGCAGTATCAATGCACTTGGGAAAAGGCTTGGAAATGTTAATGAAATAGTAGAAAGATAAATTTGCATATGAAAAAAATGAAAACTGAATGGGAATTTTAAATAAAATATTTTAAAGAAACAATGGACAAGTTGGGCATTTCTTTGTTCATCTTACATTCAGGTCCTGTTTATGCATTAGCAGTTAAAATATTTTGTTACTGTACAGTAGTTACAAGTAAAGTAACTGTGGCTCCTCAGTGACTGACATTTATATGAAGAACAGATCTTTTAAATGTGGAAATTTTTTTTGCCTTTGAGCTTGCTATAGAACCTTGTGTGATAGCCTCAACTTTTAGCCATTAACAGGGATGATTTTGATCCTTAGTTTTTAGTTTTCAAAATAACATTTCTGTGATAACTTTCATTATATTTTTCTGTAATGCTTTTTTCTTGATGTAGTTGGTTTAAGAGAAAATATCTTGGAATATGTTTTTCTTATTTAAACAGGTGATTTAAATCATAGAATTGATGCATGGTAGAAATTATTTTGGTGAATTATACAGGTGTTCAGGGAGAGATGATGGAGTTAATAATTTCAGTCAGTGCTCTTTCCCAAGGGGAAAGTGCCTGTGCGTGATGTGCTTGTGGAAGTACAGAAAAAAGCAGACTGTATTAAATCCATTGTTTTTCAACTAGGATATACTTACCTAGGTTTGATAAGAATTTAGCATAAAAGCATATTAAGAGCATTTTACATGTCTTCCTAAAAAGGGAAGAATTCATACAAAAGTATTTCAATATTCAAACACTGCCATCATTTCTTCACACATCCCTATCCCTAAAGACAATTAATAATTACAGAAATTAAATCTATGATATTGCTAAACTCTGGTGTTTCAGATGCAGTCTTTCAGTGTAGAGTATTTCTTAAACTTCCATGCCTGGACTTGCGTGACTTGCACTCAAATGTCAGTTCTAATGCAAAACAGTAAAAAGCTATTCCTAGTTGTTTAAATTGCATTGCTAACCCAAATATTTGTAGTGGTGATGCTTTCTGTGTAGATGAAGCCCTGTGTGCTTTATTTTTTCCGTTAAATAAATTATTTGCCTCAAACTGGTCTTGCAAGTTGATATATTTAAACTGACCCATTTCAAGATGTGGAGATCTGGCACTGCTTTGGAATTATGACTGCCAATTAGTTGTTGGGAGATTTTTAATCTGAAGTGGCCTGAAAGGTACCAGTCTGCCTGTCCAGTGAGTGCTTAGCCTGGGATAAAAGAATTCACATATTACTGTGAGGAGGCAATAGGAGTATTTCAGGTAAAACTCTGACAGCACCTGTGGAAACCCACAGCTGTGAAGTTGCTTAAGTTGCTGAACTGCTCAGCTCTGCTTCTTTTGGGCAAGAGGAGGTAAAACTCTTTTGGTTTTATCCTCCTGCTAGCTTTATGTTCCCAGTTGCTTTAGAATAATGTGATGTGCACTTTCATATGTAGTGTGGGCACATCATCCGTTTTTAGAAGTAAAGGAGCCCAAGGAAGTGGTGTATCTGTGTCTGTTTTTCAGTGAATGTGCAAAGGCTTTTATTATAATGTGTTCCACTGAGAAGTTAAGATTTGAAGATTTCTTCCCTGTATTTTTGATGAGAGTTCATTTGTGTGTTTTATACTAAAGACTTGCAATATTGAGAATTGCAAAGGAAAAAAAGTGTAAAAAAAAAAAAGGGAATCCACGGTAAGTGGGCAGCTATGTGGTGTTTAGCTACCTGCCAGGTTAAACCATGACCATAAGACAGTGGATTTACTCCTCCTAGGCGCATATGACTATGTGTGGGATTTCATTTTAAGACTAAGTCCACAGAGCTGCTGAGTGGATCTAGAAATGACAGTTCAACTTCATCCTGCTTTCTGTATGTTCCTAACTATTCACTGGCACTCATTAATTGTAAAGTGAGGGAAGTTGGTCAGGAAACTGGTCAAACAGAAAATTAATGTTTTTGGAGTATTTTGGGTTTGTTTGATTTGATTTTGATTTGTGGTTTCTTGGGTTTTTTTGGTGGTTGTTTTTTTTTTTTCTTCAGAAAAGAGAACAGGTTGGAAACTATTTGTTTCTTTTAACTCGGTGTTAGCCAACTCATTTGTGCTGTACAGGGGAAGTAACAGTAGAATGTGGCCAGGGGTAGGGGTTGCATTTACAGGCCTTTGCCCTTTAGCAAGTGCTAGGCTTCACATCTAGCCTTTAGACCTTACAAATTGTGTAGGGTGAAATCAAAATATGGTTGACTGAAAGCTCGGAGTCTGCTGTTGGACAGCAGCTTACTCGTGTGTGCTTCAGTTTCCAGGGAATCCTGTGAAAAACCATCTAGAAGCTCACACTCTTTCAGGGACTTGCTCGTGGTGTGAGGCATTTCTGCTTGTTTTGTCTCAGTTTTCATTTCTGTTCATTAGGACTTGGGATTAGCCTGATGGTTTAGTTATAAAATCACCTAACAGGAAATAATAAGAAATAATAAGGAAGTAATATGAAGCATAACAGGAAAGAAAGTGTTCTATATGAGCTGTTTAAAAGAAATTGAGTTTATGTATTTAGTGAAATTCATTCATTGGTTAGTCCTGTACTATGAAAACCAGACCTTGCACTGTATCCAAAACTGGTAAATTCAAGTACAAATTTATTTTTGTCTTGTTGAGTAAGTAGGCAGCAGGAGTATCAATAAAGCAACACTTTGATTTGCTGTGTGGTTGGAAACCATGCCTCTCTTCTACATTTTGTCTTGTGAGTCTACATCATACTTGCATTGACCTTTCATAAAGAGACTGATTCTTTGCTAAGATTCAGGCACTCAGTGTAGGGTTTGGTGGATATTCCCCATTTTCTTACTCCCTCTCTTGGTAATTTCTGGTCAACAGTTGATGCAATCAAAATATTAGAAATTATATTTTGTAGAATAAAGCAGTCCTTTCTCTGTGTAACAAAGCAAAATTTAATTGCCCTTGTAGGAGCTTCAATAACCACATCTGTTTTGCAGACAGGTTCATTTTGCATTATGCATTTTATCTTTCCCAGCTTTGAAGTTTGACAGCAGATCATTAGAGTTAATTCACATAGCAATAAAAATCAGGAGGTCATGCAAGGCTGTTCCTTTGGTTGTTGCACGCCTCTTGCATTAATCCCTTAAGACCTTTATTTATAGGAGAAACTTTGTGGTTAATTTCTATAATGTCATAATCAACACTGCTTGCTTAGCTGCATCTAAACTCCTACATCCAAATCCAGCCGATGTAAATCTGATTTCAATGGTAATGCACTACGCCTTAACGAACTCAGTGTTGCCAGGTATTCCATTGAACACTTGCAGGTTTGAGAAGAGGATAGAGATGTCCCTCCAGTCTTTCATTCTTGGTAATTGCTTATGTGTTTGGTCAGCAGCTTGAAAGACCTAGCTGCATAGGATTTCCACATGAAACTTTAAAGAGCAGTTGTTGAGCTTTTTCTGTTTAGGGTAACATCAATTTTATTTTGTACTAGATTTGAAAGAACTTCTGCAGTACTTAATTTATTAGGTTTAAGGATCGTGCTGTTCAGCAATTGGTGTGATTTCATCATATTAATCTTCTTTAATTTAAATAATCATGTCTAAGTGCTGGTGGAGGCAAGGACACTTAGGTACACACTGTAATTACTGTTAATCTATGTGTGTTACCTCTTAAAAATTATTTTTAATTAGAATTAATGTTAAGTGGAATCACCTTTTACATCCTTTTACAAGTAAATTTTAAATCCTATTGAAATTGGTTTGTGCATGCCATAATATCTCTTAAAAAATTCAGAAGGAATTTTAAAGGCTGTTCAAAAGAATCAGGTAGATGTGGGAAACTAATGCAGAACTTCCTCAACTAATCTTGTTGGGAATTTCCTGTAGTGTTACTTGGACTAATCTGTGCTCAAATTACACCACATTTTCTGTGTGCCAATGCCATGCTTGTGAAAGAAAACAAGTAAAAAGAAGCAACCCTTTAAACCCTACAAGAGAGTGAAATTATTTCACTCTGATCATTCTCTTTGTCCTGTTTATCTTTGTATATTCTTTGTCAGGCAGCAGCGTCCAAGGTTCTTGCTGTGCTCCTGCATTTTGCCTGTCTTTCCATCTTCCACTGTCTGTGTTCTTCACGCACATCTTTGGCTGCTTTCTTTAAATGGGCAATTTGTCATTAGAAAAGTAAATTATAAGCTATTTTTGTTCTTCTAGCCCAGAGTCTTTATTTGCCTTTAATCTGTCTACGTGGGTATTCTGTTGCTGTCTCTAAATTGAAGGAGGTCAAGGTTAGAACATGGTTTCAGAAGAGGCAGTGATCTGAATGAAAACCTTAATGACAGCTGCTGAAATGGAGGTCTCCTCCCTCTGTCCCAAGTTCCCTCTCACTATAACTTTGTGTGTGCTTCTTTCTCTCTTGCTTTGTGCCAATATCAATGCTCCTTTCTAAGTGCGTGTTTGGTTTGTTAAAAAGGTAGAAAAATCAACAAAATGGTGTTATTTTCCTACATTTTAGTAAACCAACTTTGCCCACAAAAGAATCTGATGAAGATTTGTGTTGGCATAAGGGCAGAAGTTTGGGACCCAGAGGCTTGAAGCAATGATGCCATGGAGTTGAAAGGAAGGGTAAACTGAGAGGATCCATAAATGAGAGTGGAAGGAGAAACCTTTGGGCTAGTTTAAAGAAAGCAGCACAGTCTCATTTGTATGTTAACTTGTAACATGTGAAACTGAACCCAGAGTTCAGTTTCAGCCTTCTGTTTAGTTGGGCGTCACCTGCATCCCAATAGCTACTGGTATATTAAATGGGCAATACTTGCAGAATAGACATTAAGCTGATGATGTAGGAAAATGAACAATAATATTATTTCTTTATGTTACTTGGTTCAGCTATATTTGTATTATGCTTTTCCTAGAGTATATATATTTTATATCTGCTGCAAAGAGTGCATATCGATGAGAAACTTGACATAGAGTATCCTTTTGACAGTTTTGCTAGCTGTGCTTGTAGGGGTCGTTTTTTTAATTAGTGTAATTAGGTGTGATGGCTACTACATCTCTGCATGAAATGTATACTTTTATTGTTTTCTGCCTGCCAACTTAGAAAATATTAAATGAAATCTCCAATGTTTAAAAACACTGGTTTTTTACGCTCTGTAGCAAGTGGTTGTATTTGAAACTAATTTTATTTTTTTTTGATAGCTACAGTCTTAGCCTCTCTCCATATCTTTATTATCCCTACTGGGTAAATTTGTCATTTACTGAATCTCCCTGTCAGTGGCTAACTGTTAGTGAACTGTTCAGGAAAGTCTTCATCTTTCCAGGAAAGACCTTAAGGAGATTTCTTTTCTTTCCTCTCCTTTTCCTAATGGCAGTGCTTGAAAGTTGTAGGGCTCTCAGTGTGTGTGCTTCTCAGTACAATCACTCTGTGTGCTTTTCTGCTGTAGCCACAGGGAGATTGGTTACACAATTAAGAGGGCTGCTGGGTAGTCAGAGGTACTTTTGTTCTTCCTTTGCATCCTTTGTTCACAGGAGTGGTGCTTGATAATTATCACTTATATGCCAGGGTATTTTTATATTTATCTAGCTATGACAGACTAGTCTTCCAGCAGATTTTATTTCCCACCTACACTCCTGCAAACTTTAACACCGTGCTTCAAAAAAGCAGCTTAGAAGCCAAGCAAAAAGTAGGGCTGAAGGTATAAAACTACTCAATTAATTTAAAACTTCAAGTTGTGTTATAGGTTGCTATGTGCAGATCCAAGTATTTTTCTCTGAGGAAGTTATATTCACAATAGAAATTTCTCATGGGATCTATAGTGAAGTAGTATTTCCTAAAAATGTGTTTTCTGGGATGGACCTAAGAACTTGCTGTCATTACTGATAATGATTAAGAACAATTGTTTTACTCTAAGATGTAAACTGAGAACATCAGTGTCATTTTGGAAAGATTTGTCACTACTTGCTCTACAGTCAAAAGTGTCATAAGGGGTGCTGGTGATGGGCAAGTCTCTGCACAAGGAGTCCCTCTGCATGAAAATCCCAATATTTGTTGTCAGGAAATACCCACTAATATTTACTTTAAAAACTCACTGAAAATAGCATTTAAAAATGTATTTATTTCTTGTAATATCTGAGGAAAGCTGGTCCCTGAAGGGATAAATTTGCAATTAAAGCAAATTAAGAAGAAATTTGAGCAAATAATAGACATAATCTTTTTCTGCGTACAGTATTTGAAAATTCTTAAAGTAACACTAGAACAAATTGCTTAAAATAATATTGACAATGTCGCATTACAAATACATTTGTTATATAAGCATGTAAATATAAATTATATAAATATGCAATTGTATTTCTGCAAATATATTCACAATATAGAGCTAAGGTCCATATTTTTGATTGAAGTCACATTTAGTGGATTTTTAATAACCATGGGGAAATAAGACTTTTTCCCCTCTTTTTAATACAGACATGAAGAAAAAAAGTCCTAACAATGTCTGCTGGGTTTTTTTGTGGTGTTTCCTTTTTCGGGTTTGGTGTTTTGTTTTTTTTTAATTTAGCTGACAGGTATTTGAAAAATTAATTGGACCTTTTTGAAGGATAGATATAACTGAGATCCCTGCAGGCCCATGTAATGTTATATGGTCAGTACATAAATCAGACTGTATTAAATCATCCTTCCTAGGGTTACTGTCTGAATCTCCATCAGGATTGGTTTCTCAGCTTGAAATAATTTCTGGAACATTACTTACTTTGCTACATATTTTCTGAATTAATTCCAAGTTCAAGTTGGTAAAATAGAAGTTGTTAAATCCTGACAACCCCTTTAGGTATAGCAGATGGCCTTACACTTGCTTATGGTGATGAGTACACAGAGTTTTGAGAGTGGAGGTTTTTTTCACTGCAGGTAAGCTTGGTTCAGCAAGGCAGAAGCAGGTGTTTTCATGGGTTTTTTGCTGTATTAAGGACGTCACTTTTCAGCGATGCAAGGCTCTCTCAGTATTTCAGCACAGGAATTTGTTCTTTCTACTAATCTCTTATGAAATTACTGTTAAAAAAAAACCAAACAAAACAACAGGTGTCAGTGTCATTATGGCTCTTTAGTTTCCATCTCTGGGTATCAATGAGAGTTTAAGTTGTGTATGTAGATGCCATTGCGGTTTTTGTGTTGGCACCTGTCAAAATTGTATTGCACCTACTATGCTATCATGAGATTATCTCCTGTTACCTTTCACACACATACAGCTCTTGTTTGGTCAACAGACTTCATCACAACTGCAGTTGCTTTGGTATTTATGATGAATAATGCAATGGAAGAATAATAGCATTGTGCTATATTTAGTGTTCATTAATGTACATGTACCTTCTAATCCTTTTAAAAATATGTTCTTGCAGCGTATTTGTACTCTTGTCTGAGCCTATTACAGTCATTTTGATTTCAGTAATACTTTGTGGAAAGAAATAAATTGAGCACTAGGACATTTATGCAGTATGAAAGCTTCTCTTTGGTTTTTTGTTCTGCTAACATGAAAGGAGCAAGGCTTATAGCTACCAAGGCTTCTGTCTTGCTGCTGCTTTCTTTAGCTAGCACTGATTTTTATAAAAGTGTACATTTGAAGTACATCTCTCAGTATTTAAAGTGTATTTGTTATCAGAAACTACAGTATGTCTTGTCCTTTGCCTCTTTTCTATACCCAATTATCTTTATAATATTTTGTAACTTATTGTATCTATAATACTGCATTCATGTAGGGAGAAAGATGATTTCCACTTGTAGTGATGTTATGCACAGTGTGTGTGTGGACTCACTGCGTTTGTGAAACCCACTGCATTTGATGAAACAACCAAGTACATTTAACAAGATCATACAGAGAGATAAATGCTTTTGTATATAGTAGGTGGTATGAAAAATGTTTCCATTCTCTTCCTGTCCCCTCGGCAGAAGTGATGGACAGTCAAGCTGCCGTTGTCTTCACTTATGCAGCATTAACGTTCCACTGAGGTTGACTGACTTGCAGTGCAAAAGCTTGTGTGTCTGAGTTTTCATTTAAGGCAGTCATGAGAAGCAGGGAAGATTATGTTAATTAAGCTTGATTGATACCTGGAAGCTTTGGATGAAGCCCTAAGGCCTAGAACTTGTTGATTTTGGGCTTTTGTTGGTTTTAGGCTTATTTTATGACTCCTCATGCAGACATCAGAAATACGTGAAGCCATTTGATACTCTGCCCTCCCCTACTTAATATGAGAGCTATGAAGAGAGTGTGTTTTCTAAGATGGTCCTGCAGTGCTTTTATTGTGTGGTTCAGATCGGTGAGACTAGTACACTGTCTCGTATCTAAGTGTTTATATTTCTTCTTTTTGCACAACTGTAAAAAGGTGCTTACATTTGTATATTGTTTAGATTCCAGTTCTTCTGTCCATTTTGATTTAATCACATGTGAAGTACAGAGGATAACTTGTTAAAACTATAATCTAATCTTAAACCCTGCACGTATATTGTAAATCTGGTAACCATAGAGCTGCTTTTGTCCTGGCAAAGGGTTGTTGATGTTGCCATAGACAAGCTCCCCATGCACAGATTATTTGGTCCCAAATGTATTGCAGTGTTATTTGCACTCTTCTTACTTTGTAAATGAGTAAACAAATTTACCAAGTTACAAGAAATGAATTAAGAAAGAGAATCAGTAGTGGTGTTATAATATTGATATATACAGGGCTGTTAAAGGAAAGTGTCACAGGTTCTTGAGCACCATTTTGCTGGTGGTTGTTAAATTCATTTTATAGACTTAATTACATTTTCCAGTGTAGCTTATTTCATCATGTTATGCGCTTCTGCAGGTTATTTCCCCTTCCATCTCTCTACCTAATTTACTTTTATGTAATTGGGCAGTAGGTGAAGCTTATCCTGTACTAAAAATATTTTATTTTCTTATGTAACCGAGTATTGCATATTAGTGAGGTCATTGTTATGCTATTTGGGCCTTTATTAAACAAATTACGAGAAATTTCAGAAGTGTCATGAACACCTGGACAGAAATTTAAGCTTCAATAAACATTCCAAGGCAAGTAATGTATCAGTGGAAGTGAATTCTTCATATGTATATATAGAGGTAAATAGTTTTTGAGAGCAAGTTTCACTATGTGTCTGTGTTTAATCTTTCTCTTTTTTTCCAGTTGTCCATATTTGTCAGAGAAGATTACACCTGCTATACCTGCAATTGGTGGGATTCTTTTCTTTTTCGTGATGGGGACCCTGCTGCGTACTAGTTTCAGTGACCCTGGTGTCCTCCCCCGCGCAACACCAGACGAAGCAGCAGATCTAGAGAGACAAATAGGTAACACTGAAGGTCTGTTGTCTCTTCGCTTTCCTCCCGAGGGTGCATGTACTGTGTGAAGGCAGTGTGCTGCTCTGCTCTTGGGAGGAGTTACTCCTATCCTGCCACACTGTTTTGGAACTGTAATGTCTGATGGCATTGCAGTGATTCCTGTGAAAAGATGGTTGATCAGCTCTTCACCAAAAGAGTAAATGCAATCCTGGCCTTGGAGAGTGGTAGTTATTACTGTAAATACTTTTCAGCAAGTCTGGTAGAAGTCTCTCTGTGGTGCACAAGAGTATACTTTTTAAAGTGTTTTTGGCAAGAAAGCTGATATTATGAAGGTTCTACAATTGTGCATCTTTTAAAGTAGTGTATCTTCAGAGTTCAACTGAATTTAATTATGTTGTTATTTCTATTGCAGAAGAGTCAGATAAGTCTTGGTGTTACTATACAATAAAAATATTACTATTTTTATTTATGCAAAACCAGCATAACTAAAGGAGAGAGGGCTAGATTTTAATCAGCCTCACTTACCAAGAAAATTGTTAACTAAATTCTAAGAGTGGGATTTTTTTACAGCTATAAGTATGCTGAATAGCTAAAATGTGCTACCTGGATAAGAAAACAGGATGAGGTTTGCAGAGTTGCTTCATAATCAGTGGGTTTGTGTGCTTATTTTTCAGTAAGCTACTGAAGCTTATCAAATGCTACTGTATGTGCTTCTGATATGATAGTCAACAGAAATACCATTTTTCTGAAGAAATTTCAGAGGAATGCTCACTCATATAATTGAAAAGACAGATAACAAGTGTATGCAAGCACAGGAGAAATACCTGTGGCATCCTTGACATTTAATACTATAGTACAGTTTTGGGCTTTTTACAGTAGAAGTATTTAAATGTTTGCTATTCATCTGAATTTCAGAAGTGGTTGAATCATCTTATTTAAGCATCTCAAAACTTCAGAAAAAATGGTTTACAACTTAGGCCACAAAACTTCACCAAGGTTGGGGGTTTTTATGCATAAAAATATGGAAAAATATAATGAAGCATTTATTTAGCACCTTTTCCTAATTAGTGTAATGGTCTACTTTCATTGATCTCTTTCAAGGAATTCTTTACCTGGAATGAGGTACCAGCTTTAGTCCAAAATACAGACATAGGTTCCTGTTTAAGGAATTGCTTATTTACCCTGTGTTCAACAAAGCATTAATCCATGTAAGGAAATATATATAAATTATTTCAAATAGGCAGCTGACAATAATTTTTTTAGCATCTGTCCAATAGACTTTTTGCTAAATGAAAAACTAAAAATACAAATTAGAAACAAGGAAAAAAAGACTGTATCAAAAAGTTGATTAGGAGAGTCAAAATGTTTCCATGTGTGGCTATTTCAGAACGTGTTTACAAATTATAATTTTTTTTAAATGGTATTGTATACTTGCTTCACAAGTTCAGGCTGCTGAGCTGATCAAGGCCACTGTCTTTTCTTCAGCAGTAGCCAAGGCAGTAGCCTTTCAAAAAGGGCCGGTGGAGTATTGAAGTGAGGAATTTTACATGGCCAGCAAATGTGGGGTTCCCAAGCATGAGGGCTTATGGCCAGTCTAAACGCTTAGTATTCTAGATTCAACAACAGAAATGAAAAGAAACATTTTTGTGTTGTTAAAATATATTTTTTAATATGCCTTTAAAAGGTGTATCCTAGTGGAATGGTATCTCTGCAGCCGGAAAGACTGTATGGGTTCCTCAGTTGAAATGAAAACTAGTTGCCCCAACACTCTCATTCTCATTTAATTGCCTTGAAACTAGCTGTACCTTTGAACATTAGGTGCCTTCTAAAGATGTGGTACAAGGTTAACAGTAATCTATTTCTAGGCAAGAAATTCTTCAGATAACTCACCTAAAAATAATGCCTTTACAAAATTATTTCTTTTCTAAAATTTGTGTCCATAGCGTGTTCTGTATGTGGCTTTTACTTAAGTCATTCTTAGATACCTGAGTCTTACCCTGCCCTACTTGTCTCTTTGGGAAGCAGCCTCAGAAATTATTGCAGATGCAGTAAGAAACAGTTTCCCAAAAAGAGGAATTCTGATTCAAGAATGTTATTTTGAAAGTTATTAAACTTTTTTTTTATATATTAGCATAGAATAGGGTAAGTTGATTAAGGAGAATGGTTCTCAAAATAAGAGCTTCTAAGGAAGCTGCCAGTACTTTGCTCCTTCAGGTGACTTTTTGGAAACAGGCTTGTCATACTGACAGTGAGAAATGTTTCAACCTAGGCTATCATCCTGGTTTGGGTGAAGAAGGGTGACTAACAGAGCTGTTATGCTGCTGTTTCCACCCCCAGGGTAGAGGAATGCAAAACAGTTGTTTCTTGAGAATTTGCTGTGTTCGTAGGAAAACAAAAAGTGAAAGAAACTGGGAAAAAAATTGTTCAGAAAGCAAAAGTTACTTCTGTTATTGAAAAATATTATGTTAAATGCACATCATCAAGTTATCCTCATCCAGAGGAAGGTTAGAAAGTGTACTAAGAGGCCATTCTGACTGTATTTGTTTGCAGTAAAAAAAGATACTTTTATCAGAAGTGGAGAGAGTTTCTAAATGTGAGTAATAGAGATGGCACAAGCATATTGGCAAAGTGTAGGAAAGGCAAAAGGAGAATAAAATCAGTTACAACCAGCAAGGAAAAGTAGAAGACGGCAAGAGGGTTCTGTTAGAGGTCAAAGGGAGAGAGAAAAGCTGAAGGTGTGCTGTGTTGTTTGGAAATGAAAAATAGCAGAGGACAATCTGAAGGATTTGACACTCCGCTTCGATCTCAGGTAACTTGTAGCTTCTTGATGGCTGGTAGGAAGCACACCGTAGAAGAGCAACAGTAGTTACATGTCTGTCAATCTACTATACTGTGTCTGTTAGTTTATCTAATGTTCTACTTTGATAGAAATCCATCACTTCTGTCACTAGAATCTGATCTCTGTTGAGAGAGACATGGAGTAAACTGCTAAATGATCAAATTACAAGAATTGGGTTTGGCAAGGGGTGAGGTTTATGGTCATTTAAGTATCAAACAAAGTATTTCAAGAACAAATCAAGTGTAACCAAACTGATGTCCTTCATTGAAAGAGTAAGAAACGGAGAAGAAGAAGCAGATGTGCTTAATTTTTCACTCTAATTGAGCTCTTGATACTGTGCTACATAGTTTTCTTTCTATATAAATTTTGGCAATAAGGTCTAGATTAGATTGCCACAAAGTCGATGAACTTTTTGAAAAGACACTGTAGTGGCAAATGGTAAGTGATCAAGTAGGATCTTGCAGAGACTGATTGTGGGCTCAAGAGTAATATGCTTAACTCTGAAGCTGATGCTGCCATAGGCAAACATACAGTCACTGAGTTTGATTTCTTTTTCTTTTTTTTTACTATGTATTTCAAGTAGTCTTAGAAAATTTAAGGTAAAAAACACAAAATTCATAACTGCAACTGGAAATCAAATACTAACAAAAAGGAGTCTAATTGGTGAATGGTACAATAAGAGGAGATTTGAGTGTTATCCACAAGCAGATCGAGTCAGCATTGTGATATGACAAAAAAGGGAAATCCTTTTTGGAATGTGTTAGAAGAAGAGCCATTACATGAACCAGAATTGACATTTTGTGATACCCAGTAGCGATGAGGGCTCGGTTCACTGTCTGGCTTTTGACACCGCCTGTGGAAGCTCAAGAGGAAGGAGCAAAACAGAAGTCTAGAAAACCAGACCTATAAAATTATTTAATACATACGTGTGCTTGGCCTAAGAGAGAAGAGGAGCTCTAGTTTGGGGTTTGGTTTTTTTTTTCATATAACATAATACAGCAAAAGCAACTAAATGCATGCGGCTTGAATAATGCAAAATCCCTGAAGATCATGTAGGGTTATTTGCTATAAAAGTGCTATAATTTCACTGAAATGCAGCATGGCCTTTTTTTTTTTTTCTCTAAAAGGAACATTAAATTTACTGGGTTTTATTGATTGAAGTATTCTTACTTCAATTATACCTTTCATTAAAATTGAAAAGTAATTTTTTTTTCCAGGGGAACCCCAGTGATAATTGCATTATTTTCATGGTGCATATAAGCATGGCTTCTGCAAAAACACAAAATATTATGTTTATAGGGGATATTTTTTTTATTGAAACAAATACTAGGAGCAGCCTTGTTTTGTAGCCTTTTTGCAGCTATTATATGTGTCTCTAGTAGTTACATTAGTGTGAAGTCATCTCAAGTGGGTAAATATAAACTTTTAAATATGAAGGCTTAAAAGGATAACCAAATCCAGGAGAATGGGTTTCACAGATGGGACGGTATTTGTCTGGATGATGTATACAACTTTAACAACATTGATCTTCTTTGCATTGGATACGTGATGCAGATAAATGGAAAATATGATCATGGTAATTTATCCTTCCAGCCTTAAATTCTTGGGATTTTTTTGAAGCTGTGTTAACTTACTTATATCTTCCTAATTTTTTCTGTTCAGAGAACTCAGGCCAGGTCACAGTTTCTTCTTTCTTGCTTTTGCATTTTCAAAAACCATGAATTCAGTGTATAAGCTATGCCAGCACACAATCTCTGTAAGTAATTTATGTCTTGGCTCTTTAATTTACATTGATGCTCAAGACCACATTTGAGACTCCTTCACAATTTCTTGCCTTTCATTTGTTTTGAAAGGCAGAATTTGATTCCCTTTTAGCCTTATAAAATTAAATCTGTGCCACAGTATAGGCACTTCATAGAGCTGACATACTGTGTGAGGGTGTAACATGTTTTGCCGTCTCTCCAAAGGTGGGATACCAGCTTGATAGGCTGATATTGCTGATATGGCACTCATTAAACAACATTCTTAAAATAAATGTAATGAAATTACTTTGTGTGTCAGGTAAGTCTTGGAGAGCTCTTTCCCTCAGCAAATCCCTAAAGATTACATTTCTTTCTGGGAACAAGTATACCTTTCACATAAAGTTTTAGACTTCAGAGAAGATCATGTGATTCTACTTTTAAGAGAGTAATATGTGATTTCAGCAAAACCCAAGTCAGCAAGTCTTTTGTCTAAAGTCAGGAGCAATGTGTGGTCCATATCTCTTGTCAGCTGTCAGAGGAAGAACTATTTGAAGAATGCAGTTAGCAGCTGCTGGTTTCAGTCTAAGTCAGGTTCCCAGTATTGTTTGTCCCTGAGATTAGTCTGGAAATGAGAACATTTTATTAAAGTTTTCTTCCCGACCCCAATAAATAAATTGGTCTTTCCCTTGTAACCCATTGTTGTTAAGCATGTAGCTTGGATTTAAGCGGATAAACACAGAAGAAGACATTTCTTAAAGGTTTGCATTTTTGTAATGGCTTTGTTTTGTTTGATGTTTTTTCTCTTGTTCTTCAGATGTTACAGGTTTTACATGAAGATTCTTTTGGTTACATTGTCTTTTTCTTGTCAGAAAACATTAAAATTCTTTCAAGTTCCTGATTTTTCTAATACTGTTGTCTGAAGATTGAAATTGTGTCATGTTAAAATTGTCAGCAAACCTTGCATAATATGATTGTGCAGCTTGTATAGAGACAATGTGGGGAGACCTTCCAGAGGCTTAGGATCTTAGAAACATTGACCAAAAAAACCAACCCTTGATTGAGCAGGAGAATCCTGGTGATATATATAAAAACTTGCAACTTCTGTGTTTCATCTAAACACCACTTCTCGTTTGTTTTCAGCATAATAAATTGAGAAATCTCAGAGGGGTTTGTTGTCACATTAGAAGGTTGCTACGCTGTGCTATATGTCCATTAAATACTCAGAGTTACTTTCTTGCAGAGTTACTTCTTACTTTCAGTTCAGGTCTCATGGTTCTGCAAGGACATGGATTGTGTGTTTGGGGCTATTGTAACAGGATAATAAAAATGCTGGAGCCCCACCCAGTGCATGAAGAGTTAACCCTGCTAGATAAGTTATAAAACATGTCAGAACAAAGAGGATGGAAACTAATCCCATTAGTGGGCAAATTTTAGCCTTATGGTAAAATAGCTTGCATTACTACATCGGTAATGAATTGGATGAGAGAAATGTAGTAGTAGTCAGATGCAGGTCATTGAGGGAAGATGATTCCATAAATGTTAATTTTATTGTGCATCAAAGGGACCTTATATATTGGAAGATTAAACTGTGTTAGACCCCATGTATGAGCAGTCAAATTGAAGGCTAATTACAGTGTGAAAATTCACAGAGGGACCAGGACGTGTTCAGCACGTTTAGGTTAGATAAATCAGATTATGTCCATGCACATTTGACCTTACCCTGTTGCTTTTTTCCAGGAAAAAGATGTTAGTAAACAGAAAGACTGGGCCTTAGGAATTTGATTATGCAATTTAGGATTGTGAGTAAAATTCTGAGTCTGTGGAAAGTCAGCCAGACTGTTTTCATTAATTTTATTTGCATCAGCTTTGCATCACCCTTGGATTTTGAGATTAATTTTACTCAAAGAGCTAAGATTTGCTGTCTTTGTGAACTTCCCTGCAAATGTTTGGGAGGAAATCCTCTTAAGAAAACCAGCATTGTAAATACAATGGGCTGGAGAGTAGTCTTCCTTCTCCACCGGAGAAGATGGAAGTTGCCTTTGAGATTCTGCCAGAGCCCATTTGAAAGAAATGCAGTGCACTTTTTGAAAGGGAGGGAAAATACAGGGTTCAGTCAATGTGTATTTTATTATGTAAATGTTTCTTTAGGAAAAAGAGCATTTCTCTTCTAAACAATTCCCCTTGACTAGTTTCAGTACTTTTCTTCCAATTATTATGTACATCATAAGCAATACTAAAATTTATAAAAGAAGACCATCTGAAATATTACTGTTAATTTAGAAAATTGAATGCATTAATATTTCTAGCAGCATAGAAAACTACACCTAGATAAAATTCAGGGGTTTTTAGTGGTTTTTTTTTTATAGTTATGCACCTTAATTTTGGTATGAGTATCAAATGGAAATCTTCAATTTATTAATGATACTATGCATGCATATGTTAAATGCTTTATTCAATAAAAAACTAATTAGGGCTAATGACCTACATTTTTACTCACGGTTTAAGTCTTATTTTGACCAAACTATGATAAGATAGGGGCATAAAATTGTCTTTTGTAAGGCTCAAGAATTCTGGAAGGATAAAGAATATTACCAGTCTGATGGTTATAAAGCTTTTTTTAATGTAATGTGAATTGCAAGAAATTTTTGACTGTCTTCTGGATTTACGAGTCATCCATGTCTCTGTAAAGCTTTTGATAGTATAAGCATAGTTGTGCTGTGCCTTCCAAAGAACATCTTTCCTGCTTATACACGGAAGTACACTGATAGCTCGTAATGCAATACTTATTTAGTCCGAAATACTGTGTCAAGTAGGCCTTGAGGTCAAAATCAGTACAACTGATAGTTAGGGAACCCACACAGTAATCCATGCTTTCATGTGCAGATCTGGCCAAGCATCACAAGAACATTGCAGGGCTTTGTTTAGATCCAATACAAGGCAATATCTGTACCTCATCAGGCTCTAGGAGACTGCTTCTAAGCTACTGTTACTTCAGAGTTCACCATTTCATTCTCATAACAAATATTTAGGAGCTTCAGACACAGATTCCATCATTCTCGGCTGTCGCTCCTTTTCTTCCTTCCATCCTCTTCTCCAACTGAGTTTTTTGAAGTCTGGTTGTTTCAGTGGACAAGTTTACAGTGGTGTCCCATGAAGACTTTTATTGATGTGTATCTGTGGAGTGTGTGAGCGTGTCACAGATGAGAACTGCTTAAGCTAGATTTGCTGCCAAATGAGGCACTTTGTATAATTAATTATACCTCTGCTAGCACAGCTGTGCTGTTGCCAGTTTGAATACCTTGCTAGGTGGGAGGCTTTCTAGTTGCCCTCTTGGAAAATATGCAGTTTGTAGGCCATGTAATTGACAGAAATTTTAATTGCGGGTGATATTTCTCACAATTTGAGCTCAAATGCAGCTCATAGATCTTTAATAACAAGCTCCACATATAAGTGAGGGAGACAACTTAAGATGCAGTTGTACAAGTGACTGTGACTTTGAAATGTATTTTCATTCTTATTTTAGAAAGTATTTTACTTTCCTATTGTTTTAGTTGTTCTGCCTATCCAAGAGTAATAATTGAGGATTTGTTTAACTTCTGTGGTTTGTTTTGGTTAGGATTACAGAAGAACAGTTAAACCTAGAAAAAGGTGCCAATTTTAGCTGTTCAAACTGTTATCGTTCAGAGTAAAATTCATCTTGGACAAAATTGAACTTTAGTGATTTAACCTGATCTGTCCTTTAGTTGCTGGAAAACTTACTGCTGTCCTGAAGTAAAACAAAAGGAAGCTAAGAAACAAAACCCAAAATTCTACCACTTGTATAAAATGAGTTAGTTGGAAGCTGGTTTTATGCAGTGAACAAACTTCAGAGTGTGTAGAAGTATCACTGGGAGTTGGATTTTCAAAGTTCTAAACACCAAGAGCTGTAAAATACTACTCTGAATGTGCTTCATGGTATCACAGCATTCAAGAGATCTCAGCACATGCCAAGCCCTGATGACAGAGCTGCTGTTGCTTAAATAAATGTGCAGTTTCCATATTGGGTTGTAGAATTTCTGCAGCACTTTTAGAGAGACTTCTTGTTACCACTGGAATTGTAAAAAAAATTTGAGGAAGGTCCCAAGGATAACTTGTCCAAGTTTTACTATCCTACATTGGTAGTTAGAGTTGTCTTTAATGAATCATTTATGAACTACTAGGGGGTATGACAGGGTAAAAGTTTCGGGATTAAGTTCATTGTAAGCATTTGAGAATTGGGTTTGGATGATTTCTTGAATCAAGTTGATTGGCTGTGTATGCTATTTGTAATGAAATATCTCTTTGCTAGGTGTTATTTTAGGAGAATTAGAAGAGAAAAAATTATTTTTTGTGCTAATACAAATTTGAAGCTTGCTATACATTGCCATCAAGGACATTTATGTGCACACATCACAGAAGAATTGTGAAGAATTTAATGTATTGTATTTCCATGTTTAGATATAGCAAATGGCTCCAGTTCAGGAGGATATCGCCCCCCTCCCAGAACAAAAGAAGTGATCATCAATGGACAGACAGTGAAACTAAAATATTGTTTTACTTGCAAGATTTTCCGCCCACCTCGTGCCTCACATTGCAGCCTTTGTGATAACTGCGTAGGTGAGTAAAAAAAAAGACATGACATATGTTCAATTTAGTGGTTTATATATTGTTATAAGTAC
This sequence comes from Formicarius rufipectus, assembly GCA_013399695.1. Lineage (NCBI taxonomy): Eukaryota > Metazoa > Chordata > Aves > Passeriformes > Formicariidae > Formicarius > Formicarius rufipectus. The sequence goes on along the minus strand of VXAU01000433.1, from coordinate 2,207,611 downwards.
TTTTCATAGGAGAGAGAAAAGAATCAGAGGTAGTGACAAGATTACTCATGAGGTGACTTGCTATGTTAATCCTTCTTTCCTGCAACTTCTATAAGATGTTAAGAATTCTAGAGGAGGCAGAAAAGTAGACTTGGCCTAACAAATATTGCTAATCTAAGAAGGAAAATGTGTTCTGATGCATATATCTTTCCTCATCTAACATCTTTGTGTCTAGGACAAAGACTACACCCAACTCAAGTAGGGCTGCATACAATGTATAATGACCTTTCCAGTGCAGAGAACCAACCTTTACAGGAGTCTCAGAATTGTTTCCTTTGACAAACTAAATTGAGGGCAAGGAGCTGCTTCCCCAGTTCATTAGAAACTGGTTGTAAGGCAAGGTTCAAATGGTTAGGGCTTGCACTGTGACCAAAATATACACTGTAGGTGGTTCTTACCATTGAGCAGTTTTATGACTGGAAATTTTAAAGTCAGAATCCATACAAAATTATTGGCAAACATTAGGTATTTTGAGGGTAAGTAGACGTTGTCAGGACCAAAGTATATTTTATAATGACAGGGTTGGTGTTTTTTCCCTCTGAACATCTTGTCCTTTTTCATTACTCTTTTCTGTGGAGGGCAGACAAGGTGATTAAGATATGCTTGGATTTAAAAGCAAACCAAAAAGTCCCTACCAATCAAATCTGAGTGGTTTCAAGTTAATTAGATCACATTTGGAGTTTAGCACGGTTGATTAGCACACTGTTGAGCCTGGATCTTAAGCATTCAAGAAAATAATGTAGAAAGATGTCTCTAGCTGAGAAATGTAATTGCAGCATTCAGCGGTGATATTTTTAGATATAACGCAGTCATTGGAAGAATTAGAGTTTTATGTTTAGATGAGATTCATTTAGGGAGTACACTTGCATCAGAGTTAAAAGTGTATTAGCCTTTTGGCCATGTAGAATTGATTGGTATCTGTAGATGGTTCCTTCAGTAAATAAATTTTCCTGATGTGTTAGAATTTTGTAAGTGTTGTCAAAGCTATGGGGCTTGCTTTTATTGATCAAGTAGGAGTGTTTATGAATTGCAGTTGACATATTTTTCCGAAAAATATTTTAGCAAGTGTGTCACCTGGGCATTACAGTCTTAGGTTATTATTCAGTAAACCTGATAATGTGAAAATACAGCTGTTGACCAGTGCAGTAAATAAAAGTTTAAAGGCTCTTTACCAAGAGAGCATAAATAAGAGAACTCCTCCACACACACATCCTGAAGCTTATTTAAAAATAATGGTTTGGGTTTTTTAATACATTGGTATGAAGGATTTTTCTGTAGGTTATTCCGTAATCTATGTCCTTTTAATACTCCATTTGGAAAACATATTCTGTGAAATGTCACAGTCTTCTGATTATGGCTGTGATGAAGCAACAGATATGAGTTATTATGAATGTCTGTCAGAAAAGAATCTGAGTAAATTATTCATGTAAGCTAGATGTCGTTTCTGCCTATAAAATAGGTATAATCATTGTAATTTCCTCTTGTACATTTTTTAATTTGGAGTTACTTGTTTGAAAATAGTTGCATCCCTAATTGGAGTGAATTTACTGTGTTTTTTCTCCTCAGCATTTATATTGGAAATTTACAATAAACAGTGACCTTTTCAGGGTACATTTTATAGTAGTTTTGTTTCTTGACTAGGTAGAGTTGTTTGTCACAGAAGTATTCAGGTGTATTGAATGAAAAAAGTGAAATCTACAGGTACCTGCAATTGATTTTCTATGAAAAACCGGTGTCCAGAAAATTGTATGGCTCATGTACTTGTGAAAATGTAAGACTGTGCCAGATTAGATTAGTGTAGCACTTAATCAGAATATGTTATGAAGTTTACCACCACTCTTATGTTAGTATTTTCTATATGATGATGATTTTATTTAATTTTAGTTTGTGAATAAATCTTGTAATAGCAAGGAATGTTCTTGTGCCACTATCATTTGCTAGTTCCTTACTGAGTTAACCAATGCCCAGGCAATCCTACTTCACACATACATGGATATTGAAGTAACTTACTATACTTAAGCATAATGTATGATGTTTAACATCTGATATTTAAGCATCTCACTACCAAAATGCCCATGTTTTCCTTTTTTACTGCATGGATTCCAAAGATTTTGCTGCATAGTTAGAAACGAGCTACAGAGATGGTGCTACTGGCAGGAAGTCTGTCTTCAGACCAGCACTCACTGCTCAGAAAAAACTGTATGCTACTTTTACCTAAAGGTATCTTACAATACTTGACAAATGAATGCAGTGTGAAAGAGAGGTTCTTTCATCCTGTGTTTTCTATTAATGCTTTTTATTCTCTAAGGAATTTATTGCAGCATTTTAAATATGTAAGTACATACAAACACTTATTCTTTGGATTTTTCCCCTCTTTTGAATTACTTCTAACTTTCTAGTTGTTTAGTAAGCATATGTGTTACTTGATCTTGCTTGATCTTTTGTATCATCACTAATATTTTTATAAATGTCTTAGTATTTTTTTAAAGAGTTAATTTGAGTTCTACTCATGGTAATATTTCAAACTCCTGTATGTCTACAGTATTTTCCTAGCAGTATCCAGAAAAATACATATTTTCATGCAAATGTAGTTTGTTGCATTTATGTAATGCCTTCAAAGAATTGGTTGAATAAGTGTTCCCTGAAGCAAATATCTTGGGTGTATTCCTGATTTGCTTTTTTTACTGCCTCTGTGAATGTGAGTTGGAAGTTAGCCCCTCAAGGGTTTTCTGTACTGTTATGTTGCTTAAGAATTATAAATGAATTAAGAATAATGTGCATCTAGACACAAGAAATAAAGACTTTGAAAATAAATAACCACAGCAGACATAGATTCTGAGCTCAAGCTAGTTATTGCTGGGTTTTGACAAGAGGTTACTCTGTAATGCTAGTAAGAAGCCAGTGGTTGGACTTGCTTCTGAAATGACCAAATGGCTTCTTTTTAATTTATTTTTTGTAATTTCAACATCAACTGTGCAATATCCTTTCTTTTTGCTTGGTTTTAAGAAATAATTTTCATCTTGTTTAATTTGATTTCTATAATAAAAGCTGAACAAGAAGCAGGTGACTATGTCCAAGCAATTTATTTAAATATAGTACTGAGTGACTAATGATTAGCAAGCGGTAAATCAACTTAGTCTTCTAATGTAAATGTCTAGAGGCTCGCTTGCATTCAGAGTGCCACAGTTTTGCTTATCAACTGAAGTAACTCTTTTAGACTGAAGACAAAAATACAGTAAGATGGAAGAAGAGACCCACCATTTATATTAATCTAAGACTTTTTATTTATTTCAAAATCTGCTTATCATAGATTTGTGTGTGACTGATGGATAAAGATAGCTTTTTTCCTCTGGTTTCACTGTGTGTCCTTCAACATCTGTTTTTAATTTTTTTACATGGAGCATTCAGAGCTCAAATTTTTAAATTTGATGTCACTACATGACTTTCAGATGTTTAGTTTGATTTTTCAGAGATCACTGATGAACATGAGAATGGCATATTAACTAAGAACAGAATTTTGGTTTGTGTAGTAGCCCATTTCCCACCTTGGCCAGAGTGGATCCCTGGGGAAGAACTGGAGAAGAGAGCAAGCACGTTGGAATGCTTCCTGCTGAATAGTGTCACACTCTCAGAAATCTTCAGCATAGACCTTCTTGAACTTTCTTGAAGTGGTTATTTTTTTTTCAGTATCTCTTGATAGATCCTAGTGGCCTCTTTACCTAATAAAAGGTTCTTGAGAAGGTGAACCAGCTTGGCAGTATTGGCAAAGGCAGACACCCCACACTGACATTTTCTGTTGATGTTTCTGTTTCCTGTAGGATTCTTGTAACGTGTAAGTCAAATTGCTTATATACACATCCTAAACATGAGACAAAGAGTCAAAACTTTGACAGAACTTACACTGTATTAGAAGCCCATAGACACCTGCTTTCAGATTAAATCATCACTTCTGTCAGGCAGATGTAGGCATTGTCATTTGGTTTTAGATTTGACCGGAATCCATTAATGTATTATTTTGTAATTTCAATATGTTATGTATCTAGCAGTATGCCAAACTGCAGAATTTGGATGAAATAAAATTTTATTTTAAAAATGTTTTATTTTAAAAACTTTATTTTAAAATGTTTTTAAAAGTATTTTCCAGATTAGGCACCAGTGTTGTACATTTATTTTTAAAATAATTATTAAATAACTATTACTACTGATAATTACTGAAACACACAGAACATGTAACACATGTGATGTAAGACAGAGTGAGAATTACCAGTGTGTTCTGGGGAAAAGCTTTTCCCTGTAGTTACTCTGGATATCACTGTCTTCCTGCCTGAAAAATGGAAATTACTTTAAAAGCAGAATGAGAGATGACATAACAGTTTGGCTTTTGCAACAGAGAAATGTGTCTGAAAGTAATTTTCTCAGGACTTTGTGGTCCTTTATAATAAGTGTGTATTTACTTAATGTTGGGCTTTGGTTTGTTTGGTTTTAATTCCGCTCTGTAGCACTCTTCCTTCATTAACTTATTTCCCTTTTTGCCTTCAGTTCCTTTTCATGGCTTTTGCTTCTTTCTTTCCTTACATTTTCTGCAAGGAATAGAGTACAATTTTGATTTAATTTTGAGCTTTTTAAAACCTTAGCTCCTGGTGTCTTGAAATGACTCTTTATCTGAACAGTTAAAAGTACAAAGTTGACTGCTGTGACCTTTTTTTTCCTTTTTTCTTTCTTTGCTTTTCTTGTGTATTTTTCCTGGTGTTTACATGTGAGAAATGGCTTTGGCTATTTTTGTTTGTTCTACCTTTTTGGGCCACCCAAGTAGCTGTCAAACAGAGTACATACCAGCACTTACAGAAGTGATTGTGCCATATATATAATTTCATGTACTTTAGAAATTCAGGGAGTATGGCACTTATGACAAAGAGCACTGTGAAATATGTCAGAAAGCCTCTTCAAAAAAGTAAATAGTATTATAAGTTACTTGAGAGAGAGGTTGCTGCTTATGCATTGGTCTGCATATGAAAAAATGCAGAAATGATCATAGTATCTAACTGCAAATAACGCTGTAAACTTCAGATGTCAGAGTAAAAAGAGAAATTACCAGGTTAAAAAAATTAGCAACCTAAAATAATAAACAAATATTTACATTTGGTGCAATAAAATTTACAAGATGGTTAAACTCAAATTCAGATAAACGACAGCAACAGAGATGAGTAAAAAAATCCGCTTTTCTGTGAAAAAGAGAAACATACCCATAAAAGTTGTGGATGCTATTATTTGGTAAGCATAATGTGGTTCCTCTAGGGACAAGTTGAGGGTTTTAAAATCTCTTCCTCACAACTGGGTGTGTGTCTGGCACTCATCTGTTCCCAAAGTGTGAAGGTGTTGTATTGACAGGAATGGGTAGGTAAGGAGGGATTGCTAAGTAGCGAGATCCTTCACTGTGCCCTCTTTGTACCTATCAAAGAGTAGGCATTCTAAACTGCTGCTGCTGCCTTTGGAAATGTCACCATTAATGTGTCTGCAATCGAAGGAGTTTGTTAGTCAACATTTATTATTGGAGAACGCAGTGATCTATGTGACAATACAGTTTAATTACAGTGAGCTGTCCTAGGGCAATAGCTGGATGTTTTCCTAATAAATCAATTGCTATTTTTATATTTAAAATTAGGCATGTTTGTTTTCTTTTTGTGAATAGAATGTCTGTCACTGTTGAAGTTGATTAACATGCAAAAAGTTGACATTGCAACTTATTTTCTTAAAAACTCACCCAAATAGCTTAGCTATCTGGGACAGTTGCAACAATCAGGAGTGTGAAACATTTGTTAAGTAGCTCATGTTTCTGTTTCTGGTTGACTTTTTGTTGTAGATATCCATGCATGTGATTAGTTTATTTCATTAGCAGAAGCCCATCTTTCCCAGTGTTGCATTGCTGTTTCAGTTGGCTTCACCTTGTAGAGAATAGTGTCCAGAATGTAATTTGGAATCAACTTTTTGTGAGTATTTCTCACATGTGAACTTGAGGCTGGAAGGCTCTTTCTGTTCTGTTTGGTTTTTGTGGAGTGTTTTGATTTGCAATCCGAGTACTAAAGTGCTGAATCTTGGTGATTTAAAGGCTCATTGTGCATTGTTCATAACAGATGTTCTAAAATAACATCAGCATGCATATAAATGGAATTTGCAATTGGTCTTTTGTTATTTTCGTAGAAATTTCTACTGACATTTCATTCCATAAAAGTAACAGAAGAGGTATTGTCAGGGGACTATCAAACAGGTGAATGGCACATAAGTTAAATTGATCCCAGTATTTGGTTGCTGTTGCCAATTGATGGCAAATATCGTCAGTGGTTTTATTTAAAAATATGATTAAATAATTAATTTTCTTAGGAGTGGTGATTTTAGTCAGTGGAACTGAACTTCTGAGCTAAGGACAGTTTTTATGAATATGCTATGAATGCTGGGTAAAAATTCTTTTATTATCTTAAATTATCGGACATTTTGAACTGACTGTAAAGGTCCTAGTGCGATTCTTATATTTGCTTTTGTGCATGTATGCATCACTCTCAGCAGTTGGGATTATACTGCTGTGTCTTAGAAGAAAAAAAATACTCTTTGTATTAAAAACTTTTTTACGTTGACTTCTGAAAATCTCATTTGTTTTCCTAAAGATTTCAAGAGCAGTCTCATTCTGAAGGCACTGTTTTTCATACGAAATGTCAAGTCAAGAAGCCTGAATAGCTGTGGTCACATCATGACACCATAGTCCTTCAGAAAGCTGTAATTGTCATCATTACAAATACGTGCAGATGTGTCAGTATCTCTACATAATTGCTCAGTGTCAGTCTATAACAATGGACTTTGTAGTCCTGTGTTATACTACTGCTACTATCAAAAGTAGTTTTGAGTAATCCTGACCCAGTTGGTTGAGCTCAAATGGAATTTTTTTGACTGATGCAGAATTTGAATAGTGGGCTGTTGACTCTTTTCAGTTCTAGGTTGCATGTTTACATGTGTTAATAAAGATGGTACCATTCAGGGAGTGCCTTAAGTTTGTGCCTTTGCCCCACAGTGTTTTACTGGAATGGCAAGGAAGCGTTATCAAGTGAATTCTAACTTGTGCTCATTGGAATTTCCTAGTAATGTGACCTAGATGTTTTTGCACCCGTTAACTTCGTGTCTTTGAGACCTGCCTTCACATTAAGCTTTAGAAAATGTATGCTGGTGTGCAGTGATCCAGTTGAGCAAAAGAAAAAGGAAGGAGTTTATAAATACCGCAAACTGAAGGGCCAAACTGACCTACAAATGTTCCATGTAAAAATGCTTTTGTATTCCTTTTAAATTATAAAGCTTTTATTAATTATTTTGAAAGAGGAAGGAAAGCAGTGGGGTCATTTTTTGCATGATTTCTTGGACTGTAGTGATTGAAAAATGGAAGCAGAATATTTAAGGGTTTAAGAATTTGTGCTTTAAGGATTTTGAAGAGCCTGTGCTGTGGAAAAATGGAGATTGGACTCCTTGGTTCTGAGGAGCAAGGTACTGGTGTGGCTTCTGAAGGAAACATTCCATCTGTAAGATTGTTGCTTATTAAAATGGGAAATGTTCGCTTTTTTCTTTTTTTAAGTGTGAGTTATCCATCAGTTAATGTTTCTCAGAAAGTTTTCAAATGGAGATGTTTCAGGAAAGGTAAAAAATAAGAAATGTTTAAAGTATGAGGTAATGTGTTCTTCTGTGGTCCAGTTAGCATAGATTATTAGGTGAGTATTAATGAAACCACTTAGGTGAGTGCTAATGATAACCACTGAGTCATGTTGACAGCTTGTGGTTTCCAAAGGTCAACCTGCTTGTGTGGTTCTCTGCTTTGTGCCTACTTACACAGCTCTTGGTAACACACAGCCATTGGTAAGTCAGTTTTTTCCACTCAGCAATGAACAAAATAATTCCCTTTTTTCTTCCGGCCAGTTCAGGGAACAGACCTGACTCATCATCAACTTACACAATGAAAGAAGGAAATGGCATAAAGTGACAGGAAGGGTAGCATCTGACCATTTCTTTCACTGCTACTAAGCTTTTAGATTGGCTCAGTTATCTTGTGAAGCCTCTTCTTTTGGATTTGATTATGGGAGTGCTGGCTATACTCAGAAGTTGTTATCTAAATTCCAAGTTCCTGATCACTTGGGTAAGACTAGTGAAATAGTCATTGTAACTGGTTTACTGACAGCTCCTGAGGTTTCTCTTTGGTTTTCTGTGGTTTCTACAACAGCATTTTTAGTCTTCATTTACTCATCTCCTCTTTCCATTGATGCTTCACCTTATGAACTGTTCACACATTTTCTCAGTCTTTTTTGTTTGCTTCAGCTTTTGTTCTCAGATCCTGAAAAATAAATCAAAACTGGATTTCTCTTGCAGTCATGATAAGTGCTAACCTGTAGTAAGGTTGGTGGTACAACTAGGCTGAATTAACACTTAACTGCTTCTGAAAGTGGCATTTTATCTCTTCTCTGGCAGTGTTCTCCCTTCTTCACTTGGGACAGTTTTGTGATTGTCTGATACTGTGATGTGCTGGTCTGAGGAGACAGGCAAAAGAAAGCTGTGGTTTTAAGTTCATCTGGCTCTGTCACCCAGCTTGCCACAGGGTAAAATGAAGACTGGGCTTGGCTTAAGAACGGAGAGCCATAAACGCACAGGCAAAAGATTGTTCACAGCGCTACTGAAAGAGTAGAAGCTGAGCCATCTGTTTTAGCAGGAGTTCTTGGTTACGTAGATACAGCTGTAACATCATACCACATCGTGCAGGCAAAATATCTTGCTGCTTTTGCTCAACATTGAGTGCCAGGAGGATGATCTATCATTACTTTTCTGTCCATGAAATGCTTCCACACACAAACGTTTCAGCCCATGCAGCTTTCTTCCTTCCTCATAGAGTTGTGATACACTTCTGTTGAGAGGCATTGGTATTACAAATGTTTTCATTCTCTTCATTTGTCTCAAATGTTTTTACATTACATTTTACATTAACCTTGTCACAAATATATGATCAAGTACCAAAACACATTAACTATCCTCTATAGATTTAAACCAGAACTGCAGTCATCACCTCTAAACAGTCTTCATAAGAATAAGTTGCATTTCCATTGTTTTCTGCATATTAGGTTTGGAATTTCAAGTTTTCTCAGCATCAGTAGTTTTTCATTTTTCAGTGAAGTTAAATCTTAATTTTGCTGTCAACCTTGCCCAAACCAAGTAGAGATATGAGACAAAGCTTCCTTTACCAAATCATTGGTTGTTCAGTTTACAGTCATCTAGAGTACCACAGGTGAACCTTAAGATACTGTGTTATTTCTTCATTAATACTTATTCAGTTGTGTCTTTCTCTAAGGAAAAAAATCCAGCTCCAGATTTAAAAGGTTTTATACTTTCTAACAGCATGAGAAGTTTCTGTTTAGCATTTGTCTGTTCATTTTGCAAGGGTTGGCATTTTCTCCTGCATTAATAACTAAGCAGAGCAGCTCACAAGCTGTAAGGCTGTTATCTTTAAATTGCATTCACGTATTTGTGCTCTGTGGAGTAGAGTGTCTTGCTTTCTAACACACTGTTTTGTGGCATGTCTCACATGCCTTTCTATTTTATGACTGAGAAAGATGAGGCCCTCTGTATTTATCATAACATTCATGTAAACCCTTCAATGCATTTCTCTTTTCATTAGCGTCAATTCCAATTTAACACTGACAGTTTTTCATATCCAGCCTTTTCTGTCCATTTCTCCTTTATAGACATCTTAGGTAGTTACTTAGCTTCACAATGATTGGAAAGGTATTTATGGACTAAGCAGAGCCTTTTAGTTCACCAGGAAAGTTTTGACAATGGATATTGGAGATGAGTGACGAATAGGTTAAAAACACCAAGTAAGTCTTTAGAAAGGAATGTGTATATATACATGTGTGTGCGTATGGATGTGTATTTATACATAGATGGGTTGTGTGTATATGTGTGTTTTTATTTTTGTCTGCATTTTTCTGAGTGTCAAATAGATGTCTTTTTATTTCTAAGTATTGTTTCATGGCTAGAAACTGAGCTTTATGTCAGTGTAATTTGTTGTTTCCTACTGTGTCAGCATAGAAGAGAATGAATCTGTATGTATGGAATTTGTCTTCCAAGACATTTTTAGCAGTAGGGTACAAAACCACCCTAATATTGTGCTCTTTATAAATGCTCTGTAACTGTATGTTTGTGGTGTTGTTTGCTCATTTAAATGAAGTAAAGTGCTTATATATAAGGACTCAGTCAGATGCACAAATTTAAAGCCAAGCAACTGTCCAAATGCAATGTCAGTTTATTTTGGGAATACAACTGTATTGCACTGAATAAAGGTAATATCACCTATCCAGGGTGTTTAGTTCTTGGTATTCTTAGCACTACTTGTCCAGTCAAAGTATTCTGAAGCCTAGTCCTAAGAAAGTTCAGTAACTTCACCTTGAATAGCCCCATTGGAATTTGAAACAGATTTATGGCAGAAACATGTGTTCCAAACAGCTGTCACGCAAAGCCATTTAGCAAACCCCTGAAAGTCTGGTGAACTCAGAAATCCATTATGCATGATGTTTTGTCCTTTTTAATAAAGATTATCCTAAACACACCCTTCAATGAAAACCTCTAGTGTAGGTCTATAACATAAAGCAATAGCTAAAATAAACTGGTGCACTTGGTCAGTGTGCCTTTTTAACACAGGGCTTAAGGACTTCAAATTTATAGCTCGCCTTCCCTGTGGAATTACAAATAGTTTGATATCGTACGTCAGCAGAGGCATAAAAGTCACAGAAAACAAACCAGGATTTGGACAAGGATCAGAGAGTGAGAGAGTCAGCATGAGAGCATCTGTCTTATGATCTTGGATTTGATTTAAAAAATTTAAATTTCTATCAGTGTAAACTCTCCAAAGTAAAGTTAGGCAATGCAAGTTTGTTTCCTGGCAATAGCTCTGTTTCCATTATCTGGCATACTGGGACACAGAGGGTGGGTCCAGGCTGCCTGGGGAGAAGCAGAGCAATCAGTTCCCTCTGCTGCCTTCCAGCACTGGGGCATTTCCCCCATGTTGGGGACAGTAGTTTCTGGTCTACCCTGGCCTTTTCCAATCTCATTAACAAGTTAGGGAAATAAAGAGAAAGAACTTAGCTTAGTAAAATGAGATGGAACCTCTAGCAGAAAGGGTAACAGAGCATTCAGATTACATCTCTCAGTTTTTATACTGTATGTTTAAACTTTATCAGTTGAAAAATGGATTATGCGAATGATCTTGCTAATTTTAATGGTTTTGTATGGCAATATCGACTCCAAGTGGTAAAATAGGTGGTCTGGAATGAATAGTACCTTGAGTGAAGCAGTAAAAGGACGTGGGAAAGGGTAGATACTTCATAATGCATGGGTGATATGATAGCAGACATAAGTCAGAGGTTTGATTGTGACAGATATATGTAGAACAACCTCAGAAAGTCCAATTTTGAGTAGAAGATGCACTGAAAGACAAAAAAACCCCCACCCTTATTTTTAAAATCATCATATACAACTGAGTTGCTAATGCTTCATGCAACAGTGAATAAATACATCTTAGTCTGACAGCATAATTCATCACAATAATACAGGTAGTTTAACAGGAACTCACCTCAGCCATGCTTTGATTTCTTTAAAAAATGGAAGGTTTCATTAAAATACTCCTTTTTTTTCTTTTCTGTTTCTGTTCCTTTCTAAATAAGAACTTCCTTGTGGCTACTTCGCAAATGCCAGTTAAATCATGAGTTTTAATGTAGTACTCAGAGAGCATTTTTTTGAATAAACAGCATTTTATTAATTGTTTTCCATTTTTTTTTCTTCTGCCTCTCATTTCAGAACGGTTTGATCACCACTGTCCCTGGGTAGGCAACTGTGTGGGGAAAAGAAACTACAGATTTTTTTATATGTTTATTTTATCTCTGTCCTTTCTGACAGTCTTTATATTTGCATTCGTTATCACCCACGTCATCCTTCGTAAGTATGCTGGTGAAATCAGATTACGTATGTAGCCATTTGCTTGAGTTTTTTAAGTTAATATTTTGATCATTCAGGGTTTATTTATTTATTATTTGTTTATTTGCCTTTTCTCTGAAGCTTCACAGTCCCTAGTGAGTCCCATTCTGGTCTATAGCAGGCCCTGTTCATAGTAGTCATTGATCTAGTACTGGCTTTAATAAGGTGTTAATTTTGTTAATTTTTTTGGTCCTTTTATGGATAATTTATTGGAAGAGCATCACACATACTGTATGTCAAGATATACAAGTGGTATTATTTACCCAAAGAACTTCTGTGTGCTTTATTTAATGTTAGCATGGATCACTTGCCATCCAGACAAATAGGTAAATTATTGAGAAATAGGTTGGAGCAATACTTCTTGTTGTTTGCTGTTTAGTTTACATTGTTCTCTGCCCTATTTTTACATGTTATTTTCGTTTGCATAGACATTCTGAGAATAACTCATAATGGAGTGAATCAGATAAATACTCCTAAGTTTGATTTTTCATTTGTGTCCTGGATTGTATTTGAGGTCAGAACCCTTGGGTGCCACCTTTTTTTTCCACACCCCCAACGTATTTTGCTGGCTGCTATATGATGATGGTCTTATTTATGATGACAGGTTACATGACTTGTCTTTAAAGACCTTTTGTATGTTGGGGTTTTTCACCCCACTGTCATAGGAAACTCAGGAGTGTTTTTTGGTGTTTTTTTTTTTTCACTAATCATGTAGAATATTACCTTGAAGAGTATGTCTTTAACTGTTTTGGAAATGCGATATTTCTTTGTATCAGAAATCTGATAGAAATAGTAATAATAATTATATTAATAATAAGTAGAAATAACTTGACAATGATAATATTAGAAAATGTTTTACTGGAAAAATAATGCTGAAAGAGATTGTACTTTTCTGAATTGCTTACAGTGTGCTGGGAAAAGCTGTATTTTAAAAAGCAGAACTCCTGCTCTTATTTGTTCTTCACAAAAGAATGATATGAGCACTGAACAGCATTCCTATAGCTCAAAAATCTAGCTCATAGGCTAGAACTGCGGTACCTAATCTTGAGGGAATCTGAATCAACAGGTTATTCTCACTACCAGATACAGCATTTCTAATATCAGTTGAAAATGCACAGCTAAGATATATATTTATTGTTTAAAAAGGGAAAAGTAATTACTGGAAAAAGAACACTTGCCACTAATACTTAAATCCTTGGTGTTTGTCTGGGCATACATGAGAATATACATAACACACCTTTTACATTTACGAAGAAGGAATCATGGGTTTTTCTGCCATCTTTGCTAGAGTTGAAAATTACTTTACAGTAGTTGAAATTATTACTAATCTGACAATGTAATGCTACTTTTGATACTAGTCTGCCTTCATTTCACAAGGACTGCAGTGCTTTAGTTTTCAGCATATGAACTACCAATATTATGTCAATATTTCATGTACTATATGTCAAGTAGGTTTACCTAGTGGATTTTAACTTTACAGTGTCCATTTCTAACTCTTAAGTATGATTTAGGCAAAGAGTAATTAATTGTGTTTCTGTGTGGTTGATAAGCACTTTAGTATCGTGTAGGTGTTCTAGATAATGTACAGTACATGTTGAATGCTGAATTTTTTAGCAGCTGCAAAATATTCTTACTGTGGAAGTTTATCTACTTGGATGAGACAGGGAAAAACATCCATAAGTTCTAAAGTTTGGTCAGTCCTCAAAGGCAATGGGAGCAGGTATGAAATGCGATTAATTCCTTGATGTTCATTTGCTACACTGGTACTTAAAGCCCAGCTTTCAAATCTGTATTCCATAATCCAGACAGTGTCCAAAAAGAGTTCTTTACACACTGATCACTCTGCTCTCTCTGTGCCTGCCATGCTTCTAGAAGTCCTCATATTTACCTTTCTGATAGTTACCACTCAATTATTTGCGTTTAGTTTTGCAGCCCAGCAGTTCTTCAGTTGATGCTAACCATTAAGCAGGATTCTCAGTTGTTTAATCTGGACTTTTGCACTTGTATAGACTGCTTTTTTTCAATGTGGCTGAAGAAGGTCTCAGTTTTTAGACCTGGGACTATGACCTTTCTACAGTGCTTCAAAGTCATACATATGTATTTCCGTTAGTCCTGGCAAATTATTTTATTTTAGTGCGCCTTGATTTGGACAAATTTTTGAAATTTGTATCTTTTTCTAATGCATCTTTCAAGCTGGCATTTTTTCATTTTGAGGGGACCTAGGTCGTAATATGAAATATGTCTTTTTGTTTTCTGTGGCCTTCTGAGGCATACATTGGAAATACACTCTCTCTAGGATTAAGAATATGCACCCATGATATTTTTAAAGATCATAAAACTCATTTTAAATAATAATGGGTTAATCAAAGTATTGTCTTGCAAGACTTTCTTCCATCTCACCAAGCTGAACGCATTTTCAGTAGTAGTAGTGTGTGTCTTCACACTTAGTCCTCTGAGGCTTCAGTATTTCAGCTGTTTGTTGCAATGAAGAACACGCCCCTTCTGATATTTTGGGAATTGCTTGGATGAATGTGATCAGCAGTAGGGTATAGAGGTTGCATCTACCTGCTGCCATTGCCATTAAGGAACCTGAAAACAGTGAGAAGGTAGGGGATATTCCATTAGTCTTGTATAGTCTCTTAATCTTGAGACTAAGAACCAGTTACAAGAGTCTGAAAAGGCTCAGAAATACAAGGTAAGTAACTTTCCTTTTGCGATGGCAAACAGTAAAATTGACCAGACAGGTCTAGGGAATTATATATACATATTTCTTTATTCTTATAAAGACAAGATTCTTCTCTCCATACAAATCTTCAGATGAATTTAGCCAAGTAGAAAATTTTTCCTACAGGGAAAACTTTCAACCTGATGCATTTAAATAATTTACATTTTACAGTAAAATTCGAACTATGTGCCAACAGTATGTCATATTAAGTCAGTTTCTAGAACAAATTCACTTGTTGCAGCCAGCAAATTTCGAAATCACCCTTTTTTTCCTAATATGTCATGGTTATGGATCCCAAGTGCCTCTGCACTCTTCATACTTGAGCATCTCTAGTTGATTGGCTCATGCTTCTCTTGAGCTCTTTTCAGCTAGTAGATTGCCTTTTATTTGCAGAGTGGCAACAGTAACCTATTAGAAAATTTCCTGTGTAGGTGTACAGGAGCAGGATTATACCCAGGAGAGTTTGCTTCCAAAACAAAGGATGGAAAGTTGAAGAAGTTTATAGAATAAATTTTCCAAGTCAAAAGTTACTTTGAAAAATAATATTTCAAAATAAAACAGGAGGTTATAATTTTTTGTTTCCATATTTGGTCTGAAAAGAACAGAAAAAATCAGAAATCTTATTCATAGAAAAGTATGTGTGCATCAATTTGGTATGACTGAGAAAATATCCTGCAGATGTTAAACCTGATAACTTACTCAAGGGTTTTTTGGTGATGTTTCTGCTGCACAACTTGTTCTCCAATTTGTGTTAGTAAATCTATTCTATGATTATTTGGTTATCTTCAAGTATTAATTGTTTTAACTGTAGTAAAACCAGCCTGTAGTCAATTTCTTACTCAGCAGGTAATTTTGGGTTCTATTTCTACAGGTTCTCAACAAACAGGGTTCCTCAATGCTCTGAAGGACAGTCCTGCAAGATATCCTTTCACTGAAACAAATTGTAGATTTTGTTGCAAAATAGTATCTGAGATGTGGTTTTGCTTGTTTTCCTGCTGTTGTTGGATATAATGGTTTGTGACATTATCAGTAAATGATTTCATCGCTTCCTGCATAATATGATTTCTTGCCACATGTTGGAGGTAGGAAAGAGACTGTAGCCTGGAGTGTTTATTAATCTTTTGTGGAGCAGTACTCTTGACAAAGATCTGTAGTTTCCATGTGTGATGAAATATGCTACGTATTTTTGGATGGATTTCATAAATACATCTTACACTATGCCTATGCTATGGTTTCACTTAAAATATTTCAGTAATTGTCCTGCTTTTACAACTGAAAGTATCCCAAATGTCTGATCTTTTTCAGGACAGAAAAAGGAGTTTTGAAACAACTGAAACCATGTGCTGTACTTGAAGGGTTCAATGCCTGGAACTATTCTTATGGGTTATGGATAAGTCATTTTCAAATAATAACTTCTGTTAAGTTATACAGCAGTATGTAATTTGCATACACAGGGACTACTATTGTCGTTCAGCCTGGAGAAGATGAGACTCGGGGAGGGATCATTGTGGTTTGTCACTACATAAAGATATCTCGTAAGAAAAACAGACTTTTTTTACCAGGGCCTGTAGTGACGGGACAAGGGGCAAGGGCTTTAAACTGTAACCCAGAGATGCGGTGGATGCTCCAGCTCTGGAAGTGTTTAAGGCCAGGTTGGATGGGGCTTTGAGCACCTTGTTCTAGTGAAAGGCATCCCTGCCCACGGCAAGAGGGGTAGGAACTATATGATCTTTTAAAATCCCTTCCAACCCACGCCATTCTGTGGTTTTATTCTGTAAATGCTCCATGCACTTTTTATCACTTCATGGGAGGTTTCTGTATATTTTCTACCCAGTGAGAATGAAGTCAAAAAGCAGCTGACATAATGAAAAAATGGGAAGCTGACATAACTACTGGTTAGTTTCTTGCTTACATTTCTGTACAGTCCATAAGTTTCCCATTCCTTATGTATATATTTTGAATGGTTTGTGTCTGAATAAACAGTTTATACCTCTCACAGATCTTCTATAAAAAGAATTCTTTCCCATTTATGCATCATGTAGTTTGCTTTCCACAGAAGAGTAGGAATTAAAATTATCATTCGGAGTTGTGTATAGAGACCTCCCTTTCCAGGTAGTTCTCCCAAGTGTCATATTCTGCAGATACACTTTTTTGTGTTTTTATTCATTGGGTAGAGTCACTGAGCTGTAAATTCCCTTTTTCAACATAGCCATTGTTCAGATATTTTTGTACAAATAATTTTACAAAGCACAAAATAACTGCTCTAAATAGTATAACAATAACTTCCAATTAAAACAATTACAATCAATTTTTACAAAAGATGATTCTTTCAAACTATTTTCAAACTGGGAATAGCATTCAATTGTCCTTAAATCAAAAGGTAATTGCTTATGCACTTGATGAATTTTTTGTTCATGAACAATAGGCTATTAATTCATAATTTATGTTCAGCGATGTGCTGCTTTGAATGGCTCGGGAAAGCATCTTGTAGAAATGCTTGGTTTGATAGTGATACTTTGGACAATTTAATGGCTTGGTTACAATTACAACAGTAAAAAATTAAATTGTCCAAGTAGTGTTGGGAATGCTGCTTTGGAGCCAGTCAATTCAGGCACAAAGAACATTGCCATTACTACCTTGCTAACAACCCTATGTGAGTTACCTTATTATGCTAGAAAGATGATATACCATAATGTGCTAGCGAATTACACTTTATGTCGAGAATATATTGCTGTGTTTGTTTTTTAATTAATGAACTCAGGTTTAATTAAGGGAGTCATATTAATTTAACATAAACCACTCCTGTTCTAGAGATTTTTTTGGATCTTAGTGTGGGGAACTGAAAAATGTCCCTTCCTGTTTTGAACTAAAAGGAATTCCCTTTTTTGTCAGTAGGAATTACTGTGAGGAGAAGAAAATCACTTTTGAGTAGTCTTTTGAGTATAGTTGTGGTGAGGAACATCCTGTTAGTGGTGTGTACAGGAGGGAACCCTTCTCTCTGTAAGGTTCTTATTTTCTGACCAGGCGAATCTTCCTCCTGGTGTGTAGATTCTACTCCACAGTGCTTATCTACAGCCTTCTGTACTACTGCCATCTCAAAGCCCAGTTTGCATTGTGCATTATATTTTGGCCTGTTTCCTCATTTTACATGTTTGGGAACCCTCTCCCAACAGTCTGCTTCCTTATCCATTCTCCCTTTTACTCCTTGCTTTAGCAGGCAACTGGGAGTTCCTGTCTTGTGTTGGTTTGACTGCACACAGTTGAGAAGGAGATGAGAGGGAGAGAATAGTGAGCATGCAGCTCAGACATGAACTTTGGTCATCTTGCTGCTTTTGGAGCAAATTTGCTCGTATGCAAATGGCTCTTTTCTGTCTTTAAACCACTCTGACTGGAATAGGTTCTAGGGAAGGTTACACAGGCACTTCAAGTATTTCCCAGGTCATTAGGGAAAATCAGCCCTGCCATACAAAAATCTTCACGATTAACTAATATTAGGATTTCTTTTTGTGAATACTTATGTCTATCCGTGCATTTTCCAGTCTGTCTCTGGGTAATGGTAAGGAGTCATATTCTCTTCTATTGATACGTTCAGTGACAGGGATGTTTATTCTGTGTTTTAAGGATGTGTCCTTGTTCTAGAAAATTTTGAGTTGATATTGTCTTGGAAACTGACCTCACCAAAGGTTGATATGCTTAATATACAGATTATTTTTATCCTATTATTTTCCCATTGTCTTGCTCCTACTGATTAATTTTGTCTGTATCTCTGGAAATCAAAGCCTCTTCTGCTGTTGATTTCTGTTCCATAAAAAAACCCAAAAAAAACCCCAAAAAACAAAACAAAAAGAAAACCAAACAAAAAACACCAAAAAA
Organism: Formicarius rufipectus; assembly: GCA_013399695.1. Taxonomy (NCBI): domain Eukaryota; kingdom Metazoa; phylum Chordata; class Aves; order Passeriformes; family Formicariidae; genus Formicarius; species Formicarius rufipectus. Next base: position 2,188,926 of record VXAU01000433.1, on the reverse strand, counting down.
ACCACACACAAACAAAAAAAAACCCACCCTATTGAAGTGCTGTAGAAAATACATTCTCAAAGCGGACGTGTTCTGAGTTCATGGCTATGTTATGTAAATAAAAATACATATAAGTAAAAAACTATAACAGAAAGCCTTCTATAGAAAATTCCTCTTTGATTATATCAAATTTAGAAGCAACTTTATTGTTCTATTGCTAAGACAATGATTCCTTTAGAGTTAAAGGAATTATATGAACTGTAGTAAATATGCAATGTTGAGTGCTGACTGATTTTTCCTAGTATACCAATCTCACTTCTAAAGGCTAGCTACTTCTTTATGGGTGTAATAGTTGAGTTATACAGTTTATAATGAGTGAAAATACAGATAGTTTTAAAAGCTGTAGTGGTGCACACACGCCACATGCGTGTGTGTGTGCCATTACTGCTCTCTTGAGGATGAGGGTGCTCTTGCCGTACATGTACCTGTGCTATAACTCACAGGTGAGAGCACCCCAAGAGCTCACATATGTGTACCTCAGGTGCAAGTCCCTGTATGTTGCACTTCATATCGGCAGTCTGCTGTCTGGATGCAGAGTTGTCAGTCTTTGACAGGGATGGTGCAGTGTCTGGGCTCAGCAGATACCAGCAGAGTCACTTGTAGCTGTACCAAACCAAGTTTTGACCGCTGCTGTTCCAGATTCTGTGGGAACAGAAGTTACTTTTCTGCCATTTTTTGTGATTTGCTTATCATTCAAGCTGATGTCGCTATTAAAAAGTCTGCTTGTAATTCCTCAACTAGTGTTTAATTGCAGCACAGTGAATTGGGAGACGATAGTCTTCCTTTTTAACATAAGCTTCGGGCAAATGCTGCTGAGTTTTGAATATTCAATCCCACCTATTCAGGTTTAAAGGGAGTTGCTTTCCAGACTATTTTCCAAGTCTGGTCATTCGGACACCTTCACAGTTTTAACACAGAGTATTGGTTATCCAGTTATGAGAGGGACTTGAAAGAGCAGGTGGACTTCATATTTTATTTGGACTGGTGCACTTTGATGCTAGTGTTAAGATGCCTATCAGCATCTTAACTTCAGTAACAGAATATAAACAGCAGAGTCTAGCAGTTAGAACATATGACTGAGATGCAGTTTCCTCAGTTGTTGCCATACATACGAGCAGAGATGTTGAACCTTTAGCCCTGGCTCAAGACTCACACTATGCAGTAAATATTTGTACAAACATATCTGTTAAGTTTTTGGTATTCACCTCACCCTGGGTTACTTCTCTTTGTGTATGATCTACCCCTCACCCCATCAGAACTGTTGTTTACTTGTTACTTACCAATTTCTCTCTTAGTACAAGTGTGATGACTCTTACAGGATGAACATAAAAATTTGAATTTCAGCAATTAAGATTAGAACCACTCATCAGTAGTTTCTAGCCTTTTTCAACCTGCAAACCCTTAAATATTTGCTGGTGTACTACTATTCAGTGGTCCATATGATAAAGCCTACTGACAGTAGTCTTGCTCTTCAGAGTTTAATTTCTGCTGACCCCTTTGAAGTACCCCAGAGATCTCAAGGGACTTGCAGACTAGCCTGAATGTTGTGATTTTAACTTTGTATTGGATTTTTTTTTCCATTTGCATGTATTTCCTTGACTTTCAATTACTGTGCTGGAAGCTGTGGTGTGTTTTTTCTCAGTATGGTCCATTGTTGGCCTCTCAGGTTTTCATACATATTTGATCAGCTCCAATCAAACAACAAATGAAGATGTAAGTTTGTAGTATATTTCTACATGTATGTTTCTAAATAGTGGTGAGGAGGTTTTTCTTAAGTTACACCTGTCTGCATCATTTTGTCCATATCAGTAGAAAAGAAGGAAATAACATGATTGTGCTTGATTTAAAAGATAGATGAAACCTGTTTGTCTGTATTTGTTGTGGCTTGAAGATGTGCTGGTTATATACATAGTATGTCCATTATAGTTTATGCATACAGGATCTCTATCTTGAAATGGGACAATACAGAAGAGAGGATACAAAGAAACAAGTATATTTTATACAGCAGGAAATGAATTAATACTTTTCAGTATATGTTTTTCACTGGGAGTTCCAAGTATTATTTGACTCAAAAATCAATTACTGCAAGAGTTGCAGTGTGTTGAATTCTGTAAACAAAAATTTCACCCTTTATATTATTTTACCTTGGAAATTTTTTTGCCAGTCTGAGATGTAAAACCTCTGTCAGGGAGTATATAGTTAATTTAAAGGTCAACTTTCGTATTTCTACAGTTGTCTATTTTGCACATAGGTTTCCATCATTTGGTATGGAATTATGTTTAATTTTGTGTGAAGTCTTCATGTGTCCTCTCCTAACTAAAAGGAGAAATACAAAATGAATGAAAGGAGAAAATAAAATTAGCTAGGAAGCTAATGGTACAGAAAGCTTGTTGGAAATTTAGTAAGTGGGCTAACAAAGTACTGAAAACTTTAAGTTACTGTAATTTTCTGTGTACCTTTTTCATAAATATCTGTCAGATGTAAAAGTAGCATCTTTGAGACTGTCAAACACGTTTTGTCATTGTTTAAAGTCACTGTAAAAATAATAAACTTTACAATCAATACCAATCAGTCAACAAAAACGTCCCAAGCAGGCTCAGAATGAATTGTGCCTCAGCATCAAGTATCAGAGCGAGTAGCCTGACTTGAAAGAAATCTACCGTGTTAGTAAGACAGATGAGATACTCTGGTATTCCTCAACTGTGGGTTTAGGCCAACATTGTCTCTCTAGGTGGACTTGGTGTGCTTTTATTATCCCCACTACCCTCAAATAAGTGTCAGGTTTTGACTATTGAAAGATAGATAGAAGGGACCTGAGGCAGTGGAACATCTCTGAATTTCAAATAAACTTGAGTAATTTCATTTGAAACATACATCCCCAGCTGAATACAGCAAGACATTTTACTCTGTCTCTCAAGTGTCTCACAACAGAAAAGTGAACTAGCTAAGGGAAAATGTAATATGCAGTAAAAGGTATTAATGGCTGCAGATGCTTCACAGTATTTTAGAGCCATTTGTGAACTGTAGGGAATGTAATGCTGCGTGATATTGCACAGCTTGAGAACTTACCCAAGTGTATGGAAAAGAAATGCTCTGTTGCTGGCTTTAATGGTATGTTGCAATTGAGCCTCTTCTGTAAAACATGCCATTTTATTTGTAAAATTAAACTTATGCTATTGGATTTAGATGCTGAGATTCCTACTGTGAGTTGTCAAAATCTATGAGGTTAAAGCATGTGCTTGCCTGTAAGATTTTGGGGTCCAGCTTTGTGTAACAGGCCAAAGCCTTATAGCTGTTTGGAAAGTGCCATCTTGGATTTTCTGTGGTCTGCTTCTGCAAGTAGCATGCTGTTGCTTTGGTAACCCTTAATTTGTCTTAGCCACTTTTTGTATTGCATTATATGTGATATATATTGTTCATATCTCTTTAGATTAAAGGATCATGGTCAAATAAAAGAGGTAAAGAAAACTATAATCCCTACAGTTATGGGAACATCTTTACTAATTGCTGTGCTGCACTCTGTGGGCCCCTATCTCCAAGGTAAGAGTATTAAAAACATTGTTACCATAAACAGCCACGTGACTAATGATGAAAAAAATTACTCTTTGCTATTGCATGAGTTTACTCAATTAAACTAATGTTTTGGATCAAGTGTCCATTAGAAGATTTAGTTAAGTGTTTTTCTTTAGTAGTAAAGAGATAAGTTGGTAAATTGTGGTTAAACTAAGTTGGTGATCAGATCCTGTAGAATTTATTAAGATGTATTTAAGATTGAAATTAAAATAAACATTTCTTGTTTGAACTTTTGCCACTGCAGTTAATAACTTATAGCAGTGAAAGATTTCAAGTAATTAGCTGTTGCATGAAGGCAGCTTGAAATTTTATTAAACTCTGCCATATCTAACAAATGTCTCATGAGTTTCAAGAGTTCAGAAACCTTTAATCTACAGCAACTTGATAAGTGTTCATTTTTGCCTTTCACTCTGAACCATTTTATTTAAATGAACAATAACTTTAATTTAATATTGTTAATATATTTGATGGTCTTACACCAAAGCAATTCCAAAGAAAGCATAATGGATTATGTTTTGCTGCATACATTTTTTTAAATCCAAAATATTTGTATATTGAAGGTTGGAGATGTTATTCTCAGCTTGAAGAAAATGTGATACAGAGCTGAGACTAGAGAAATTAAACTGCCCGCTGAAAAGACTTAATTCTTTTCTTAATCCAGTTTCTCACTGATTATCTAGTTCATGTACTGCCTACCCAGTTTCTCTGTAGAGACTGGCTGAGATTTTGCAGAGTATTTTTGTGGCATAATCATTGGTTGGTATGTTTTGCTTTGTCTGGAATTACATAGTTATGAATCTGAACTATCAAGAGGAAGGAAAGTAAATGACTTTATGGTCCAATGGCTAAGGTGTTTAATAGGAAGTGGGACTTCTGGCTTTGCTATCAGGAATATCAGAGGTGATTCTTCTATGAGCAGTCTAAAGTCATCAGGACAGACTAACAGTTTTTCCTTAATTGGAGACAACAGAGTAAATATTTCCACGAACTGGGTTAACACTGGTGAGAAAGAGTAGCCCTGTCTCTGCTTTCTGCCTGTATGGATGTTGCCAGAAGCCAACCCTTAAATTCTGCCATTTTGCTTTTCATACAAGTATGTGACATAAAAGCTTACTGCCACACTACAAATTCTTTTTACTCCAAAGGGAAATATTTACTAAAACTATGTCATGTTTCTCAACATTTGAAATAGTATCTCAGCTGATACAAGTAGCAGCACACAATTAGACTGGCACTGGCTCCTGTGTTTTAAAACAGTTTGTACATTTTTTCCTAAATTACATGCAGCAACATTACTTATTTAGGTGTCAAACTATATGTAAAGGTGCTACAAGGAGATACTTTGTGATCAAGGGGGGAAAGTTAGTGAATGTAAAATGTAAATTATAACTTCCCCTTTTTTTTTTTTTTTTTTAATTTTAATCTCAGTTGTGTCCCAAGTCACT
>VXAU01000433.1:2138857-2182283 GCA_013399695.1 Formicarius rufipectus | reverse complement strand
CATGGACTTGCTCTGGCTCATCATTTCCCAGCTAATTGTTACTTTGTATGGCACTTTCTTCATACTCCATTTCCTTCTTTGCTTGTACACTGTGTTTTTGCATAGACTAATGTATTTTAAAAAGCAAAGATGAACAAAGAGGAGTTTCTAGGAGAGAAGTACTTTGAAGAAAGAGCAGGAGGACACTGAACTTGCAATGAACAAAAATGGCAACTGGATTGCTGCAACAAAAGCTTTTAAACATCTTTGAAACTGTGCCAATAGTTTTTACTTTGCTTTTTGCTGGTAGCACTTGCTATCATAATGGAACATAGGATTTCTAGTGCCAAGAAGAAGAGAATAACTGGAAAGATCTTTTTCCAAATGCAAGCATCTTGCTTATGTGCCTATTTCTGAATTGTTATCCACTTATCTTCATATTAGGTGGGTTCTAAGACTTTGTCTAAGAAGTCATGAGTTATGGATACCCTCTCTCCGCCAATAAAGAGGAAGCCACAAGGCCTTCTGACATAATTCAGCCTTTCTTTTGAACAAAAGAAGAAAAGACTCGCTCTTCCAAGACAGATTAGTTTTAGTGTCTCTGATAAACTTTTATAAAAATTTTTTGTTTAGTTCCTAAGCTGGTTTTACATATTATTTTGAGGATTAAATAGATTTGTTAGTCTCCTTAATAAGAAATGTATTGCAGACACAATATTTAGTCTGAATCTTCTGCAAGGTGCAGTTGAGCAGACAAGGTAATGCTCCATGCAAATTATCAAAATAATGTGACTCTGAAGAGAGAAAAAGGAGTTTAAAAAAAAAAAAAAAGGCAAACCTTAGAGATGGGTTGAGGTCTTTCAGGAATTACACAAACCTTCTGATTCTGTCAAGGCTTCTTATTTGTGAGGTTTATAAACCCACAATATGTCCCTGGCATTAAATTACCTTATAGTTATCAGAATTATACTTGCATTATGAGAAGATACTATCATTATTCCTAGTTATTAATGAAGAAATCTTGTGCTAGTTTGATAGAAAAATGACAAAGATTGTCTCTAGGAATGGAAAAATCTCTTGGTATTACTTTGAGTCACTTGGGTGATTATTATGATTTTAGAGTGTTACACCTGTAATCATGCAAATTCTTCAAGGATTTGAACTTCTTATATCCTAGAACACAACACCACATGAGCAGGGAAAGTCTTGGGTCCTTTAACAGTTATCAGAGTCACTAGGATATGTCCAGATTTCATTCCTGAAAATGATCTCTTAGAAAAAGCTTGAAAAATTTAATACATCATGTTTGGTTTGGTAGGAATATCTTCTAAGACTTTAATGCCATTTTTCTCAGGGCAATATTCCTGGCCTGTGTCCAAGACCAATTGGTTTCTAGTGGCCAGTGGCTATCAGATTTAAAATTTCTCCCTTGAGTTTTCTTGCAAATTATCAAAGACTTGCTTTGTTTACCTGTCTCTCTAACATTATTTTCTTTTCCCTCTTAAAGGGGATGTGTCCGGTACTGCAGCTTGTATTGTTATGATTTTAGATAAGAACAGACAAAGTAAATTTCTTTGACTTGAAAGAGCATGTGTAGATCATAGTCTTAGACCATACCTACTTTTTAAATGGGCGAAGTTTAGCCATATATACATCTTCAGAGGTATTTACACTATTTTAGCAAGCTTAATTCTTTTGAGTAAAAAAAATAATTTATTAGAAATTTGAAGTGTGTTTCAGTACACCTTTATGGTGCGTCTCTGATTCCAGAGTACTTTACATCTTCCTATCTCAACGCTGAATCTTAATGTCTCAATGTTATACTGCTTAATCCCCATAGAGTGCTAAAATGTCTCTCCTGACCATTGATATGAAATAAATATTTTAATGAGCATTTTCTCTCACAGTTGTCTTCTATTATTCCTTCCCTCTTTCATTTTTTTTCTTTTCCCTCAAAACTTTTACATAGTAATTGATGTCTTTCTAAATAAATTCTTGTGCCTCACCCAACCAACCTCTTGTCCTTCTTTAAATCTTCATTTATTTTTATAAATCTTTTAGCATAGCATCATTTTTGCATTTAAGCTCAAAATAAATATCAGGCTAAGTGTAAAGTTTTCAGTGCTTATTCAGTATATCATTTGTGAGGCACTGTTTTTGTGTTTAACAGCTTTTGTGGCCATTTTGCCTCTGAGACTTTGAGTATTTCATGTAGGATCTACCCTACTTGTGATAGTGACCCTGTTTGTCACAATTTCAGAAAGTCAGGGTTAATGCTATAATCATTATATATATATAATTGATAAATCCTTACTGTGATTTTATTTTTGTCTAGATCTTTATAGAAGAGGTTTTTCTCATGTGCTGTCCTTAAAATCTGCCTTATTTTACTGAAGTCTGAAGTTGTATTTACTTTTGTGAAGGCTGGAAGCAACTACAATTATTATTTTCATGGTACATTCCAAGTGTTTTTAATTTCTTTTCCAATATAATTTCAATTTAATCTGGTAAATTGATTAGCCAACTTCTTAATACCTTTATCCACGTGACAAGCATGGTCACTTAGAGCTCATAATATTTAGATCTGGTTATTTCCAAAGCATTTCCCTGCTACCTTTTATTGCTGATTGTTACGAACTTGTCATTAGTTTGTTTGCCCAGATATCTCTCTTAGTCTTAAGAATTTCTTTTTGTGTGAAGCACAGTATCTCACCCATTATGAAATAATAATTTTCTCTGTAATTTATTCTTTCTCTTTTGTTTTAAAGTTTATTTTCTTTGTGTTCTGGAAAAGGTTCTAATTTTGCCATAAACCAATCAGCTACCATAACTTGGGTCTGCCCTGGTATAATATTTTGCTTTCTCTGAAAAGCCTGAGCTGGTTCTTGGAGGTTTGATACAGAGTATTTTATTCTTTAGTAAGTCATTAAGAGGAAACACAGAAATTATGTTGCTCCAGGCACTTTTTTTTTTTAACAAATTTGTTTGATTTATAGTTACTATGATGTCTCTAGGAATTTTTTAATGCCTTACAAAGTGATAGACTTTGCTCCTGTCTGTGTCAGGACAGGTTTATTCCTTGTTTTTAAGAAACTTGATTGTCCTGAGTTCCTAGGCATCTCTTCTTTAGTGCTTAGTTTAGTTTCTTGTGTGCCAAATTCCCTTATTTCTAGTTCTCAGTTTCCTTTCCTGGATGCAAATTCTTTAGAGTGTTTTCTTTTTCATATGTACCACTAAAATTTGTAGGAACCGTAGCGCATGTGCAACATTCATTACCAGTGAGGTGTGCGGGAACATCCTCTCCCAGATGTTCACAAAAGTATTTCCATCATTCTTCTGGAAACAGATCCAGCTGATCCAGGGAACTGTAGCTCTGACCATCCTAGTCTACTATTTCCTTTGATTTTCATATTAATTTTATGGTTAGGAGTTAAGTATTTCTGTTTTGACAGTAACAGGATCGGCAAGGACAGGAGTCCCATTTTGCTGGGAGTTTTACAACTGTTTCCTTGTATATTTACTGATGTTCTTCTCAGATGCCTGAAATGGAATTTAGGGATCTTATCAAGTCCGTGTTACTACAGTCAAAGTTGATAGAAATTTTTCATTAAAGCATTTTACTTCACAGTTAAAATGAGTTCAGAACACATGGAAGTAAATCAACTTCAGCATTTTACTTTGGGTTGAGACATGTTTTAGGAGCAATTATTTTGATCGTACATGTTTACTGCAATTTTATTCATATCCCAGAGCACATGAACTAGATTTATTTTAGAAGATATGCTCGTGGAATGCACCCAATGTGCTCTGACTTTCAGTCCGTAAGAACAAATGGAATCCAATCTAAAGTAAGATCTCTGGGTTAGGTGTAGTTTTCCCTTTGGCTTCAGAAGTGTCTCTGTTCATAGATCTACTCCTCATGCACTACTTGATAGTAGAGCCATTCACTTGATGGGGTTTGTGGCTCAGTTGTTGCACAGTATCCACAGTACACTGATTTTGATTGTGAAATATTGCACCTGTTGGGAACAGTTATATAGTTCCATCCCTCTGTTTTTTTATCCATCTGCTGTATCCACCTCGTATGGTATTTCAGGATCCTTCAGCTATTTCAGCACTTCCAGCCTCATCTGAGCTTCTTGTTGTTTGTACTTTATTGAGAGATGCTGAGATAATTCAACCTGCTTTTCTCCATCTTCTGAGAACTGTAACAATTCTTGAATGTTTAGAAAAGTTTTAGCAAAGTTTATTTAAAAATTAAAGTAAATGATCTCTGGTTATTTAAAAATAATCACATTTAGAAATGTGAAAAATAGATTGCCATGCACAACAGTTATGTTATCTTGTATTTTCTGTGTAGCTTAGAGAAAACAGATTTTCTTCAGGAAAAAAAAATATTGTTTGCTTAGTTGTTGTATTTATTATTTGTGAAGTAAACACAGAATTCTAAGTTTTGTGTAAGTTGCTTTAATCTGTGCCTTTTCAAGTGAAAATAAAGACAGAGATGGCTAAAAATTTCTATGCATATATGTAGTTAACCTGTATTTGTAGAAATTATTAAACTTGTTCTGCCTTCAGAATCTGCTGTTCCTCTGAAAGTGAAAATTTCAAGTGGAAAATAAAATCAGTAGGTCTGACGAAAGAAGGTACTGGTGGAATAATTTCTACAGTAGACTTTTAGTTATTTAGATTTTCAGTGGTTGACTTCCTTTTTGTTACAATCATAGGCATTTTTATTTTATTTGAAATTCTGTTGAATAATTCGTGTGATTAGTAGCAGTTAAGACTTTTGTCCCTAAATTTCATTCAGTCAAGAGTGAAATACAGAATTGAGGAAAAACCCACCGTGCCAGCCCTATAAACAAATCTGATTTCATTATTTAGTTTTGTGTTGGTTGTTTAGACTCAAGAACAGCCTACCTGTATAGTATGTGTTTTTATCAGATGTTTTTGAGAGCTTCATGGAACACACATACTTTTTCTAGTTGAATCTCTGCCCTAGTTCACTTTTAAAAGCTGTTTACAGCCTATATTTTCCTAAAGATTTTGTGCTGATCACCATTGAACAGAACAAGAAAAGGAAACGTGAAATGTATCTAAATGAAAGGAGAGGCTTTAGGGAGGTGACAAGTACATGGAAAATGAAGAAGAGAAATACAGCAACTGAAGAAGTTTATAACACTATTTAATGGAGCTTTATGAGGCTACTTTATCTTTTCAATATTGATTCAATTGAAATGCCGTCAAGCTTTGTAAGAAAATGAATTCAGACTGTAAAATGAGTTCAAGTAAATTACCTTCAACTAATTTAAAGTGGTGTACTTGTATTGCTTGGGACACATTAATGATTCCTTTTGAAGATCAGAGCTGAAGGTTCACTAAAGCAGTAAGTCAGCTGCTAACATTATTTGTTTTCAGTGTACCCCAGTGGTTTGAGGCATTCTTTTGTTATTTAACTTGCTCTTTGGCTACTGTTTTTCCTAGAAGATAGATTTTGTTGGTCTTTCTGAAGTTTGGAAATTCAGTTAACATATTTTTAAGGTCTGCATAGTAAAGTTGGTTGAAGGGGCTATAGTTTAATTGAAGGAAGCAGGTGTGAATAATAGGATATTAATCAAGAATGAGTTATTCACACTGAATTCCTAATTGAAAACCTGACTTTAAAAGATGCAGACAGTTTTCTTCTCAGTAAGGTACTTAAGCAAGGTTTCAGCTTAAAACCTGTGAGTAATGCCTCTGAAAAGATAAGGAACCGCTTCAGTTGTTTGGCTGGGGCTGTTCACAATTTTGTGGGGGGAAAATGGCTTGCAATTTATATGAAGTCAATTCAGGTAACAGGAAGTGAGTCCATTTTTCTTTCTGAAAGCAGAAGTGTTGGAAATACGTAACTGAGTACGGTTTGGACTTCTGTCTGTCAGAAAATAGTTGGTCTGGGGGTCCTAAGCCATTTGGACATGTTATCAATAGTACTTATCTACTGTGACCAAGTAGTCTGCCTTCACACTTTCTGAATGTAATGTATGCATCCATCATTAAGCTATTCAGTGGTGAAATTGGCAAACCTGAAAATATTAGAAGGAAGCATTCTTAGTCATGGTTTTCATCATACAGTAGAGGAAGCAAAAGTCTTTCTATGAGTTTACATAGGGTGTATCATAGTGGCTTATTAAAGTCAAATGGGCATTTTAGGGAATTGCAATAATGTTAGTAGCAATGATTATGATCAGGAATATCTGAAAAGATGATGAATTTTTCATGTCTAGTAATTTGATATAGAGTCATAAAGCAGAACATACTGCTTGAACAGAATACTTGAAATAACAATAGCAAATAGGGCATGTCTTACCTCTGGATATGTCATTTATTTTCATTGCTTGCTTCCAAATGTTCTTCACTGTATTGGACTTACAGTTGTATTCATTGGTTTTAGTGTTCTTACACAGCAGAACAGCACTATGATAAATTAATCCAACAAGATTTTGAAAATCTGCAGATGTTATAGCAGATCAGGCTGTGTCTTAAATATCATTTTTCCTTTGAAGCTCTTAAAAATCTTGCCATTTTGTGTTAAAGAAACTTAATTTGGCACTAGGTGTACTACCCACTTAGCTAGCTGGACATTATTGAAACACCTACGTGTCTTGTCATCTCAAGGAATGAGTGATAATTTTGTATGAACAGTTCTTAGGAATAGTGTAGAACCAAAAGCATTTCTGGTAATACTCACTGAGCTTAATTGGATTTATCTAATGCTGAATTTGGCTTGTTATTGAGACAGTGCTTGGCAGAAAACTTGTTGTTTGTACCTTGGTTCTTCACATTGTCAAGATTAATCAAGAAACAGTCTAAAAATCATTAAGGTTGATCTTAAACTGGTGCATCTGCAGTGCTGCTTGATTTTTACACATCCTCTAGAGTATGGAGTAGTGTAGTATATTCTCTAGAATGTATATACAATGTATTCAGTTGTGAGGAGAAAAACGTTTTTACTCTCAGAGGCTGTATTGCTGACTATACCTTTATAAAATCACCCATGTCAAAAGAATTCTTGTTCTGGAAAATTTCTGTAGTAGCTTAATTCCTGTATGTGAAGACCAGTTGAAAGAAGACAATTGCCTTGTGTTTTTGAACTTTAAAATGCTTAAAGCTATTTTAAAGGCTTCCCAAACCTCTAAGTGACCACTGTAAATGTTTTTCATAGTTTACTTTGATAATAATCCAAAGCATTGGCTCAGTTATGCATGCCTTTTGTTTTTTGTTTTTTTTTCTGGGCAGCATGCAATGGGATTTTTGGGTGGCTAACTGTGGAATGATACTAATGGCTTTCTTTTTTTCTCTTCACATCCCATTCTTTTCCATACCTTTTTGTCCATACTCTCCCTTTTTTTTTTCTCTGTTTTGTTTGCATTCTGTGATTTTGACACCCTTCCAATCCTACAGTGTGACCAAGATCAGTGCATTCAGAGCACCAAATTCGTTTTGCAGGCTGCTGCCACCCCTCTCCTACAGAGTGAGCCAAGCATAACTAGTGAAGAGCTACCTTTACCAGGAAAGACTTCTATCAGTGGGCCTTGTGCAACTCTAAGTCTAGGGCAACCAACACCACCGTCTTCTATGCCAAATCTCACATCAGATTCAGGTTTGACAGACATCATACCATTAAAAGAGGAACACGAAGGTCATCAATTTCTCACTCCTGAAGAAGCTCCATCACCCCCTGGGATGCTGCCAAGTGGAAGTCCTATTACACACAGCCATACAATGCACGTCCTGAGTCTAGCCAGCCAGGATTCATTGCATGAAGACTCAGTACGTGGTCTTGTGAAGCTTAGCTCAGTTTGAACAGCTTTTTTGAACATCACACCATTTCATGGTGTCTGTAGAAGTCTCTACTTAACAGGAATGACACTGCAGTACCACCGTAAGGCTTCGTAACATGCCTATAATGGAAACTTTATCGTGTAGTGGAGTCTACTAAAAAGATGAGTTATTTTTCAATGGAGCTATGGCATTTTTTTGACCAGGTTGTTAATGGTTGTTCTTTGATGGTGACTGCATTTATTTTTAAATAAAACCAGAAAAGGTCAATAATCTTGTTTCCTGGAGCTTGGGTACACCAAGTTGGAAATCAGCCTGTAACAAACACCATGTACAGTACAGAAGAGAGATTCTTGGATGTAAGTGTCATGCTCTGTGTTCTATGCTCTTGTAATACACACTTGTTAAGGCTTACCACTCCTGTGGCCAGAATGATCTGCACTTACATGTTATGCTACCAATATTTGAGATAGAAAATTGCCATTCCATTTGTTAATACAAAAAAAAAAAGAAAAAAAAAAAGACTGCAGATGTGGATTTGCATGCCACGCTACAGTATGTGTTACAGTGGTGTTGGTATTAAGAGAAAGTGCTGCTTTTTTATTTGTGACTTTCAAAGTGCTGTTTCATTTAAAGACAGTACAACAAACAAATTAATGGACTATATTTTTTCAATTTATTAAATTTTATTTTAAATTAATCAGTGGTGCCTAGAAGGTGACAAATTACTGATTTGATCATGTTGCATATCATTTAACCTTCTGTTTAACTGTTTAGAGTGAGGTATTGTGTTGTGCCATACCACAGATTTCTTCCACTCCCTAATGTGATACAATAACCTGTGGACCTCCAATAAAATTACATCCTCTATTTCATGGACATGTGTACAGTTATCCTTGCACAGTTTTTATGGGGAAAGAAGGGGAAATAATGATTTGTTGACATGATTTATAAAGATTTGACTGGAATATGTGTATATAATGAAACTAGAGCTATGGAGGAATAGTTGGTTACAATTAGGATGGCTTCACCATTTTTTATGATTTTGTTTGAGGTGTGTATTTGCTACCATAAGAGGTTTTTATTTGGAAGCACTAGAATTAGCCTCTGGTTGCACTGTAATTTGATGTTCCTTATCATGTGGCTAAAGGGTGAGGGGCTTAAGATTCTAGACAAAGAGAGCTTAGTCAAATAATCTTAAATGATTAACAATAGTCTGTAGCTGTCCCCAGACATCGTCCCTCATTTGTATTTATCCTTTGATACCTTAAATGGAAATCTTGATTTCATAGAATTCTTCTGTGTTTCTTGTTTGTTTAAGTAAAGCACAACTAAATGTTTAGAGAGATTTTTCTAAGTATTTTTCATAACTGCTGAAGAAAGCCTTAGTTAAGCTGGGAAACTGTAGTAGTTTTAAAACTGTATTTACCTGCTTTTCAGGGTGTGGAACCTGGATTCTTCTTTTCTTAGGACAAACTATGTTCAGAATGTGCTTTATCTGATACTATGGCATGAAAACTATAGTTAAGAAATGTAACAGTTCCACATTGTTGACCATGGTCATTCATAGCAACCTAAAAATCTATTTTCTTTATTACTTTCATTGTTGAAATTGAGAAGAATCAGTCTGCAGAAAATCAGTCAACCATGCTATTGAAGATTCAGACACGATACTGAGAAATCCCCTACTCCTCTAAGACTTCATAAGCAATCTATTTCCATAATTGATGTTGCTAGCTGTGACCTAATTCAGTGGGTAAAATATAGCAACACTTTCTGTCTGTAAGTGCTGTTATGGGTCCACCAAAGAACCTCTGGCAGACAAATCTGTCCCGGTTATTTGAGCCACCAAAGAAAGTCTGGCAGACAAGTCTGTCCCAACTGTTGTAACTACCCTCCCAGCATTTTTCAGAAGCTGGGACAGTCTCAAGTCCTTTCCACCAGCCAGACTGTAGTGACTGACATGTCCCAGTTGGCTGGTCTCCCAATAAGCCACGAGTATCAGCACTTAGTTCTGTGTCTGCTCTTGAAGAAGGAGGATTCAGTGATGCTGATTTCATCTTTCCCTGATACGGCTTCGCATGTATGAAGTTGTGAACATCTGCATTAAGGCAGGAAATTGAGGCCTGGAGATACTGGTCTCGTAGGCCTGGGTGAAGAATCCCAGCTTGGAGTTTGTAGACCGGTGCTTGATGATCGCTATCTCATGGGTGTCTGTGGGTATTTCACTGTGGATGCATTACTTACTACATAGAACTGCAAGTCAAATTTTTTTTAAGTGGTACCAAAATTTTCCATTTCTACAAGTAATGATAAGGATGACTATTTTAAGGAAATTGTTCTTTTTAAGTCTCCCTGAAACAGACAAGGGATTTTATGTTTCCAAGAATACCAACTTCGTGACAACATTTGTGTGTCATTGCCACTAGGGAGTAGTACAGAAGGCTCTGTGCACAATAAAATTAGTGTCAGTTTTATCATGAAAAGAAAGAGAGTGGGGCAGGATTAGTCTTTATGCTGTTTGTCTTGTGCTCATGCCTTTCACCATCATTTTCTGAACCTTCTGTTTTGTTTATAAATGAGATGTATGAATTAGCAAACAAACGGAAAACAGATGTGCTGCTTTAAACATGTGCTTGTTAAGTACTTGTTCAGGTGGCTTTCTTTTAGTTTCTAAGATGACAGTCTCATTTTCCAGACATGATGTCTATATTTTTGAGATTGGCCATTAAGAATACGCGTAATACTTCAAATTCGTTTATATATTTATATCACCCTTAATTTAGATCTCTTTTCCTCCCCATCTCTCTTAAATGGTGACATCTCTAACCTCCCTGACATGCCTGCCTTGTGAGGACATCTGCTGGAAAGTTTTGGAACTAAGTACTAACCCAGACGGAGTGGTATTTGCAGTCTTTAATTGACAGCAGTCAGTGATTTAGCAGCAAGTGGATCAAAGAGGTGCCTCTGAAAGGGGTTTTGGTCCCTTCCCCTCACCTCCATCACATCGATCTTCAGTCACGGGCACTCACTTCATTGGAACTTGTGTATACATCTGGAATGAGTCAGCAAAGTAACTACTCATCACCTTCTCTACAGATTTGATTATTGATATTTTACTTTGAACTGTGATTACAGAACATGCACACTAAGGATCCAAAATAACAATTCTAGAGATTACTGCACAGGGTTTTTCTGTTTTGTTTTGTTTGGTTTTTTTTTCCTTTAACAATTAGTATACTAATATTAAATAGCTCTTTCCATGTTTGATTTATAAATATAAAATCAAAGTTGATATTTTCAGAAAAATAAATATTTTTTTCTTAAAAACTTAAAATCTTTAAATGTGTAAGACTAATTAGCTGGTCTGATTTAAAGTATTTATTCTTCTTTGTTTTTTTTTTAATCATGTTTTTCCCTTCTAGTTGTCTATATCCTTTGTAGAACAAAATACAGTGCTTCATAACATTTTTTAAAGGCTCTTTATTATTGTGATTTCTCCAAGACATTTCTATCTTGAAAGGGAGTTTTAAATTCATGTCAGTTAAACAATAATGTAATAAATGGCGAAATATTACTGTATTTTTGTATTATAGTACATCCTTTCACAGCTTTTCATCTGTTCCTGTTAATTGATGATACAAGTCGATGTGTTTTGGCATAAAGTAGTTAGTGCATTCATTAATCTTACAGATGGAAGATTAATTGTTTTGATCCTAGTGAATGGTCCTAGAAGAAACCCAGAGACCCATGGTTCAGCGGCATGTCTAACAAAGATGACCAACTTGTTGTAATGCAGATTTTTGGGGATTCAAGTCTATACAGTAAGTATAATAGGTCACAGTAAGTAAATGGTTGCCTAATGTTCAAAATACTAAATGAAGGAGCTTCACTGCAGAACCAAAAAAACTGAGCTTCTATTCAACTCTTAGTTCCCAAATTCAATACAGCTTGAAGAACAACTCAACAATGTTACAGAGGGATCCAATCCTTACATTGGTCATGTTCTGGTTTAAATTTTATGTGTGAACTGTCATCATATATCTCTGGGTTGATTGTTTTTCTTCACCTTCCCCTCCTTATCAGCAGTGGTACCCTGAAGCTGAACATGGTGTGTTCAACTGGACCATTTTGAGTCTTTGTTCTGAAAGCTGGTTGCTGCCCAATTTATTTTGCTTTACGGGCTGGCATGAAATGAGGTACTACACTTCAAATATTCTTAGGCCCAAAATATGAATGAAACATGTTTTAGACAGTTGTGTATAGATTTAGTTCACTTAAACTAGAACTGTCCTAGTTCTCAGGATTCATTTGGGTCAGGGCTTCCTGGTTTCATTTGCCTGCCTGCAAAGAAGTTGCAGTTTGACATCTGAGTGCACTGCCCAGACTCCCAAAAGACTAGTGAGATTAAATGAGCTATTTAAACCCGTGGATATCTAGATTAATTATGAGTTGTTGCAGCAATTCAGTTCCAACACCAGAAGGCAACTAACTCTTAACATTCAATTACAGAGTTTGAAAGTTCACCATAAACAAGGCAAGTTGGGGAAGAGAACAAATTTTGGATGTTCTGAAGAGATTAAATAGGAGTTTGTGTCTAAAGGTAGGTCAGAGAGGACAAGAATAAGAACATGGAAAGGAGAAGACTGAGTGAAAACAGAACAGAGAAGATTAGCAGGTGACAGAGGAAAAGAGGAATTACCTGTAAGCTGTGGAAGGAGAGGGAGGGAGTATGGAAACAAAAAGCCACATGGGAAAGAAAATGAGGACAGCTGTCAACATTGATCAAACAGTATTTTTTTTTTTTTAAATTGCTCTTTAGTATTCTTTTTTCTGAGAAATTTCTTAAAAGTCATTCTAGAAAAAAAAATTAAGGTCAGACTTCTGAGACAAAGTAACTGTAGGAAGATAGTAAGGAGAATGTAAGTAGTTGTTTGGCCCTCAAGGTCCTCCCCTAATATCTTTTTCTACTTCTGTTTTGAAAATATGTCTGTAAATATGAAAACAGGTGAAGTCTTAGTCCCTTTGAAGTTGATAGGAATCTAAAGACATTGACCGTGCTAAAAATGTTAATTGCTTTGGCATTTTGAATTTTTATACCCTTAATTGTTTTAACACTCTGTATTTCCATACCAGAAGTGCTGTTGCACTGGAAAAATGAATGGTGTAATATGGTTTTGTGTTTCTTGGTGATGCTGTCATTAAATTTGCTCACCTTTTAATGAAAGTTTTTCTAACCAGTACTCTCATCAGTTTAACAGAATTTCTGTGACTATTGTGCAAGCAGGAATTAAGACTACAGGCTAGATAAACTTTGTGGTTTGCAAAACACAAATCTGTTGCAGTGATATATTTACTTTGAAATATATACTGAAGTCAGCTCCGCTGGCAATAAAACATCAGTGACAGTTTTACTTTGATGTGTTTTATGCTCTTCTCAACTTTAGCTGCATTGCCACTTCTGAAAACTTGGGAAAACAAAACTAAGTTTAACCCAACTATAATTTATATCTCGTCAAACCCAAAGCTGGTAACAGTTGCTGGGACTTGCTTTGTGTATTAGGTTTAGTTACAGAAAGGACACAAAGGGACCACCTTAAAACAACTTGGCTGAATGATCTGTGAAGCAAGAACCACCCTTGGAGCCTTTATTCAGCTCCTACTGAAAGCACCATATTCAACTGAGAAAAGGATGCGAGTTTAGCAAGCTCAGAAGTGTCTGACTTCGGTGTTGCACTCTCTAGTCTGTCCCTGGCAAGCTGCAGGGATCTGACTGTGCTGGGCACTGCCACTGGGAAGGTGGGAGAGATGCTGGACTATTTGGTTGTTGTACTTGTTAGGGAATGAATTAAGAATGGTGGGAAGTTCAGTCAAGATGGTGGTACTGTAGTTAAGCAGTTCATGTGAAGCCAGTGAGTGATTCCCGTCATGTATATGTTCACTAAGCATGAGCATTTTAGTAACAAAGATGCTAAAGTCTTCTGACCTGTTTCCTGTGTCTTCTACACTATCAAGAGAGGGATTGCTAGTGCACAGTATGTTCACAGAGGAAAATTAATTTATTAAAAAAAAAGGCTACTTATAGGTGAAAATTGATTAACCTCAGTTTGGTGTAAGCATGTATAGTTATTGCATCTTGTATGCTGGTTTTGGCTAGGATAGAGTTAATTTTCTTTCATAGAAGCTAGTGTGGGGCTGTGAAACAGTTGATAATTTGGAGATGTCATGGTTTTGCCCCAACCACCAACTAAGCATCACACACCCTCCTCCAGTGGGATGGGGAAGAGAATTGGATGAGTGAAGTGAGAAAACGCATGGGTTGAGATAAAGGCAACTTAACAGAAAACAAAAGCCACACACACAAGTAAGGTGAAACAAGGAATTTGTTCACCACTTCCCATAGGCGTCCATAGGTGTCCAACCATCTCAGGAGAGCTGGGCTCCATCACATGTAATGGTGACTTGGGAAGACAAATGTCATCACTGAACATTCTCCCTTTCCTTTTTCATCCCTCAGTTTTATATGCTGAGGATGATGCCATATGGTTTGGGATGTTAATTTGGTCTGTTGGGATCAGCTGCCACAGCTGTGTCTCCTCCCAGCTTCTTGTACATCCACAGCCTGCTCACTGGTGTTGGCAGAGTGAGAGGCAGAAAAGGCCTTGATGCTGTGTAAGCGCTGCTCAGCAATAACATCACTGTATGATCAATATTGTTTGCAGCACAAAGCTGAAACAGAGGACCATACCAGCTACAATGAAGGAAATTAACTTTACCCCTGCCACACTCAGTACAACAAGGGTTTGTTTTTTTTTTTTGGTAAACAACAACTTTGTTGCAATAAAGAGAAAATTGGTTATAGAATTTCTAATTTCTCTGTGCTGCTACCTGCCTTGTGGCAGTGTTGTTGATTGTGGTTATTGGCTGGAATAGGAAGGACACAGCTAAACTTTCTTTTTTTTTCAGTCAGTTGTTAAGTTTACTTCGATGTAGGTCACAGAAAACTAAAAGCATGATCCATAGTGGTGACCGATTCATTTTGTAGCATGCAGAAGATCCCTAATGCTTTTGTGTACTTTGATTTTCTTTCTAAATTGAAAGGAAAAACAAAGTTCAAAAAAGTTTGCACAGGATCTGAAGACTTCAGTTGGAAAAACCTTTTGGAACACAAATGGTGTTTAATTTTTAAGTAAGTAGTAGCTTTACATATTTAGTATTTATTACCTATATGAAATTGAAATATTAAAATATAATCTCAAAGTTCTACTGCTGTTTTCATATTCACAATACCTGTCATAGAACCATAGAATGGTTTGGAAGGGATGTTAAAGATTATTCAGTTTCAGCCACCCCTGCCATGGGCAGGTACACACCGTCTTTTAATATTGTTATATTTGAAGAAAGGAACAAAGTTACATGCTTTATGCCATAATTACAAGAATAGCAGCAGTTTCTAATATTTTTGTCTTTTTAATATTTTTTTCTCTCTCATATCAAAGATTTAAAATTCCCTTCCATCTCTTAAACATTCAGCAACACATTGTACCTGTTTTGGGTTTTTTTAATTATTTTAATTAACCCAGTGCAGGCAGCCCCACATAAAGGATTTTTATTAACTTGGTTTTTACTGTTTCAGGAATATATAAATGGTGAATACTGTGTTGGTGTAACATTTTTCTTGGCATATGAAGGTTTTTGTAATTAAATGAGCCAAATTTTCTGAACAAGATAGAATAAAAGACCAGGATACTAATCTTGAGTTTAAAAAGAATGTTTGATTTTATATTTTTTTAAACACAGCTTTTCAATACTCTGTTCTATTATGTTGGATAATGTATAACACATATCAAAAACCAAACAAATATCCTGGTTTGATGTGTTGCCAAGGTGCTCTTCTGCTTTCACCGAGCCCGATGCTGTCCCCAGACGTTTTCATCATACACATCTGAGGTAGTTTTTTTGTCCTCACAGACTGAGGCAGTGCTGTGCTTCATTGTGTTCAATGTTAAACCTTTGTTTACTGGACAATGTATTGGTAGCAGTTCTGCCCCAAACAAGGAGCAGGAAATGTTTTCAGGCTTCTTTTCTGCCACTTGAGTTTCATAAATACTTACGTCTACAATTTCTCCTGCACTTCCTTCTTCTGGGTTTCTGAATGTTCCTCTGTCCTGCTTTGTTTTTCTGATTTGTTTGAAAGGAGGGTGTTTTACTAGGAAGTTGCATCTAATGGAACATTTAGCTGTGTTTCTCTTTTGATTTCTAGTTGCACCTCTTTGGAGGTGGGGATCAGCCATAAACAGTGTGTCAAATGTTCAGTAGTTAAAAAGCTGGTGAGGTCTCTAGCTTTCTATTGGGCCTCAAGTGTCATATCTTCTGTTTGAGACAGGACTTTATATTTGGGGGTTTTTCCATACTTGTATAGGTCTTTATTAGTTTCCCTAGGAAGCATAGGAATTTACAGGTAGAACAAAGATGCAGTTACATTTATGATCAAGTGAGTGGATAAATTGAAACTTTTTGTGGTGATGTACAAGCTGGAAAAAGTTGTCCTCATGGTTGCACAAGTTTCAAGAAGTAGGGAATAACAAAATTGTATTATTTCTGTCAAATATGTTTCCAAAACAAACAAAAGGGCATATTCAGTTCACGTGGGAAAAGTTCAGTCTCTACAGTTCAGTCCTTTTTAAGTAGTCCTTTTCTCTGGCCACATTCACCTTTGTTACTTCACTTAATTGTCACTTGTCACCACTATTCATTTCTGTGTTTGCATTTGCTTTGCAAATTGGGAACACACCAATTTTGAGTCTGAATTAGGTGACAGAAGAATATATTGCCTCATTCTCTTCATTTGAAAGCGCTGCAATATTGATTTCCTGCCCAAAACTCGTATTTTCTATGATTGACTTGCCCCAGCTGAATGACCGTCTCCCACAGACTTGCAGTGGAGATATATGTACTTATATGTATGTATAAATGCATACACACTCTCTGTATTGCTACAGGGGCTTATTGTGCTCTGGCTGCCAAGCTGTGCATTGTTTTTTGCTGAGCTTACCAAGGATGCTGTGTAGTCCTCAGGCTTCCTGCAGGGCAGCCTTTCCCTCAGCAAACTGGCTGAACCCCCATCTCCACCCCCCACACAACTGCTGTCACCATTTGCTGGTAGCTTAAAGGTTATTAGGAGGATCCACACCTGTGTGTACAACCACAAGCTCAGGATTATTGATTAAGTCTATTTTTCCTTAGAAACCCTTCTAAACAATCCACACAATCTTGCTTTACGCTTTGATTTTCTTTACATTCAAGTCCACTGTAGCATGGACTTTCATCCACAAACATTTAATACTAGCTAATATCTGATGCTGGTTCTCTGTTAAAAGAATATAAGCCATAGAATAGAGCTTCTTTCAGGATACTTCCACAGGTCCCCAGTGCTTCTGAGTTTTATCTAAAGTAATTCTTTGAGCTTATTTCCAAGTCTGCTGAAAGCTTCAAGACAGCAGATTACTTTGTGTAAGTAGCTTGGTGGACAACTCAACCTATAAATGATTTAGTACTGTCTTTCCAAAAGGGTTGAAGCTAGGTTATATGTTCTATAATTCAGAAAATACTTAACACTTGAGTGAACAGGCACATACCAAAGGAAATATGATTCACCCAGAATTAAAGCAAATCTGTAGCTTGTCATTTTTTTCCCTTCATCATTGTTCAATGTCCCTCGTTCTAGGGTAAATAAAGTCAGGGATGTAGGATTATGCATCCAGGTCTAGAAGGCAACAGGAACAGTAACAACCCCCTTAATTAAGCTGTTACACTGGAACATTTAAAGCTTTCTTGATTATAAAAACAATTGTTGTTTGTTCTTTTTTCTTTCAGAATAAACTGCTTGTTTCAGTGCAGTTGGGTTCAGTGATGTGCTATTTCAGTCCTACAGAATATCTACCGGTTCTTTTCCTGTGAAAATAAGTATCTGCAGCAGGCATCTGTGCTGAAAACAAGTGTCTTTTTTATCAGACCACTTTAAGATACGTCTCTTCCATTCATTTAAGTAAATATTTATTTACTGAAGTATAATTCATGGCCACTGCTTTTTTAAAAAGGAAAGGTTCCAAGCAATAATTGTGCCATTTTGCAATAGAATGGGAAGTTCCCTGTGTAGTTTTTAGTTAAACTGGTGAAAAAACACTCTCTAAAGTGTGACTTCACATATGACACCTGTACCCAACTGTGGTCTCCGTCTTTATGTTATGAAGACCTTGTTCTTGAAATGGGAGTTTCATTGGGAATAATATATTTATCACTCAAAGAAAAAGAATTGCTTTTTTTCAGGATCTGGTGTCAACAAAATTAGAAAAATGGTATGAATAGGAGAGTTTTGTAATAATTCCCATGAGGAAAAGAAGGACCTCATTCTCAAGAGAAAAAATTTTATCTGCAGTCAGGATCTTCTGAAAGTCTTTTCCTACTTTTCCTCCTTTCCTGCCTGTAATGCTGCAAAATGGGTGGAGCAACTGGTAGTTTTCCTCATTGCATGTAGCAGGAGTTGGAAGGCAGCACACAGGGAATTATACAAAACTTTGTCATCCAGTAGTTTGATCAGCTAAGATTTAGATAAGATTAACAATCAGGGAAAAAACAAAAACAAAAAACAAAAAAAAATATACTTTTAATTTGACCTCTCTATTGCTATATCTGCCAAGCTTTGAGTCATTCTTGCCTCAGGTTAATGTTTTACAGGGACAATTAAGTAAATAGGTTTGCATTAATGCCAAGTTCAATTCTTAAAGTGTAGAATTGGCGTCACTCTGAAGTGATGAGAGCTAGGTGCATGTGTGCCCTAGTAAAGAGATTACATTTTGTTATTCTCTCTTGTTTGCTGCTTTAATGTTGCCCTCAGTAAATTCGGGGATTTGGAGGTTTTAATGTCTTATAATTTCCAAGAAAGTGAGAAGTTTTCTGTCTTTCAGGAAATTAGCTGGGGTTTTTTTCTGCTTGAATCCTCCAGTCTAAAAATTGGTGTCATTTGTTCTAATTTAACCCATGTTCTAGGCACTGGAAATGAAAAGTTAAGCTCTACAAGGAAGTGAAATGTATTTTTAAGGGTGTCTTTTGTTCTCCACTCCCATTTGCACTGTGAGGAAACTAAATTAGAGGTGTGTGGCCCAGTCAAGTCATTAAACAAATACTAGTACTTCAGTAGATTATATCTCACAAAAGGCAAAAGCTATGGGTTGAGTGTTAAATCCCAGATTAAATTCAGGAAAGAGTTACTGAGGAGAAGCACTGCTAAAAGGGACCCTGAAAGCTTCTAACCCATCCTTGTGTCCTGACACATACAAATACTTTTCTCTTTCACACCTGAACAGTTCTTGGTTATACTGCTTGTAATGAGGGAGACTTCACAGACTCTTCAGGCTCTCACCGTGTGTTGCCTCAGTAGCCTCGCCTTCAGACACATTTTCCTAGGGTGTAAATTAAATTTCCTACAAGGTAATTAATTCTCATTATCTCATGTTATGGCTGTTTGGGGCAGGTAGTTCTTTTCTTGGCATCGGCATCCGTGTCCACCTTGGGCACTTACAGAAGAATCAGAACATCTTACTGGATTTGATTTTTTTTTTTTTAAGCTATAATAGAAGTGAGGAAAAGCTGAACAAATACTTAGATCCTACTATCTTATCTGAAAGCATGGGAAAAATTATGCTGATTCTAAATAACTTTATTTCAGTGGATGCATTTTGACAGTCTGTTTATGTCAGCTCATCCAAAATTCCCAGTACAACTGGTATGATTCTTTGGAAAGACAACTTGTCTTCATCATGCAGTTCTAATAAAGTTTCAGTACAACACAGATCCCCAAACCTGCTATAACAAGATAGTGTGGAAGATCTAATTTTGCAGACACACTTGAGAGTGTTTCTAATGATCACATCTTACTTTAGGGAGCACTCTGCAGTTGGCGGAAGAGGCATTACATTGGTACGTCTCTAGTGGATACTCTCAGGTACAATGCTATCAGAAAAGCTGCAAAGCTGGGTGGACTGTGTATATGGTGTCAGGAATTCCTGTGCTCTGGAAAAGGGATACTTCCATGAAGAATTTGTGTGATAGTCTGACCATGAATTTCATGTCTTCATCTCACTCAATAATGGACATCTCTTGGGAGATGGATGAGGAAGGGGAAGGGGAGAAGGAAAGGAAGGGAGTGAAGAAGGAACATGTATTTCTACAGGGATGAACTAATACCTGTTCTAAGTCTAAGTAAGGAGGTTATTTGTACATGGTTCTGTGCTTTAGGATGTGTTGTGCTGAAATAATTTGGATATATGGAGTCTGTGCTTTGGTTTTACATACAAGCTCTACTTGCTCAGCACAGAGTAAACAGATTTTACACTCCAGCAGCTCCCTCCTGGTTGCTCTGTGAAAAGGACCTTAAAAGCAGCACATCCCCTGCTTTCACCCCAGAGAAAAACCAGCAAAAATAGCAAACACCTAAAAAAATGCAACAAAATATGGAATTTCAAGCCACCTACCAATTACAAAGCATTTGCAACGTTCACTTAGTCCCTCAAGCACCCTTCTCAGTCCTGTGGAGCACCAGTGCTACCCAGCAATGCCCCAGTAAGTGCTGAGTCCACTTGTTTAGGTGTGAAATATCCTGGGGCTGTCCCAGCAGTGGTCCTTCCTCCTCTGAGCATACAAACTTGTTCGTTTAGGAGTCCTTAGCTCCCTCCCCTCCCATACTGGAAACGCAGCCAGTTTCTGGGAGAGATTTATTGCTGCATTTATTTATTTATTTTTCTATCAGAGAGCTTGATTTAAGCAGCGTTACTCATGTTCTGTGTTTGATGAGAGGCTGGATAGGGCCGAAAGGGTGCTACTGATCACTGGCAGGTAGCATGTGCCTTGTACTGTGCTTCATGCAGTGCTATAAGGGCATTCAAAGGACTTGAAAGAGAGCTCTGAGGAGTGAGTGAAAGATGTGTAGGCAATAAAGTTTGGGTACATGTACCTCCTGCCTTAAGCAGGCAACTACACTTCCAATAATTCAGTCTTTTCCAAAGTAATTGCAATTATTATTTACCAATGGCTTTATGGGGTAAAAACACATAGTTGCAGAAGAAGAGAGAAGTATGAAAGACAGAGCCTAGAATGCAAGTGACCCTCTGTTTCAGCTCAGCATATGGCAGAAAAGAACTTCTGAAAAGACTGACATCTCAGAGAGCAGAGGTGAAGGTAACAGTCCTCACAAATCTGGTAAAAATGTCATTGACCTGGAAATAACACAGTTCTGACCTGGCCACTTGGCTGAAGCTATCACTTCCACTGGGAACTGGAAACAAAACAAAAAGAAAAAAAGTAGGAAACACAAAAGAAAAACTATAATAGCCATTGCTACGGAAATTTCATGCTTCACAAATGCTCAGACCTCGTGATCTTTCAAGTTAGGTTCTTTTGTTGAGCTGAAAGCCCTGTTCTGAATACAAGACAGTAGCACTAAGGTGTGGGGATCTTTTAAGATTGGGAACTATTTAAGACACCTCAGCACAGTAACCATCAGCTAATTAATCTTGATCTTCAGCCACTAGAGCAAATCATTTGGAGTAAGTGTGCCTTGTAGACCTACCCTTAGTGAGTTGCAGGATTCAGTCATGAAGCTGGATCGCTGACTTGCTGTATGATCTCAAGCAAGTTGTTTATTATCCTCATGTTTACTGTACCAAATGTTCTACAAACTCATTGGGTTCATTTTGGGAACTAATGTTGTGTTACAACACAAAGACGCAGTTCCCAGGCAGAAAAGCAATTTCACCTAATCTTCTGTTTCCTCATACGTAAAATGTGGTTTCTTGCTCCCTCCCTTTCCTCCAGAGAGGAATTGTATTTAGTTAAATTTGCTTCCTATGATGAAAACCAGTGCTTTTGAACTTGAGAATTCTGGGGTTCAGGTTTATGATATTCTGCAGTCCCTAGGTTCTCCAGGTTGGTGGAGTAATATGTGCTATACTGTGATGTGGTGTAAGTGTACATTATAGTGCGTTATAGATTTTTCAGGGCTCAAGTATTTTTCACACAGACATTCATTATACATATTTACTACACGCATGTGTACGTGTATACCTACGCCTGAACACATTGTAATAACTATACCTGTGTATAGATAAATGATCTCTGACATTGATAGTCATGACAGGTTAGAGGCAACAAAGATGAAAATTGCTCCCCTATCTGAGTTATTGTCAGGCGTTAAACTGCCCCTATACAGGGGTGCTTCATTCTTGCACCATCCTGTAAGGAGAGAAAATGTGACAATGTTGCACTTAAATGGAAGTTTATATAATTATTAAGAAAAACATTAAATATACTATTAATATATAATCAAATTAGCACTATAGTTCTGAAGAGGAATGCATTTCCTATGGTTCACTGCTGAAAGAAAGCTTGTGGTAACTTTGAACATATGTTAGATGCTATACAGGGATCTAACTACAGCTAAAAATAATGATTTTCAAATTTTGAACTTCTTGTTAATAGTCCATAAAAAAAAATTAGCTGTTCTTGTTTGCTGCTGCTGTTGCTGCTGCACTGGACTTAGCAGAAGTCCAGATTCATAATTTGTTTTTTAATTAATTACCTTGGTAAGAAAAAATTCCTGTCATTTCCATAAAGATGTTATCAGTTGCTAGCAGAAGGAAGAGCAGTCATTTTCACAGTCTAGGAACTGAACTGAGAACCTCTGGCTCTGCCAGACTATTCCAGGCAATGTTTTGCAGTGTCTGCCAAGTCACATTATTTTGTACTGAGCTGAAACCTTTTCCTGCTCTTCCAGAACTTGTGGGGACAGATTGTAGCCCAGGTTCAGAAGATCCTGGTGCAGCTTTGTTGGCTTCATTATAAATCTGTCCTTCACACATCTGAGAATTGCATGGGGGTTCAGATGTGCCAAGATGTTGAAATACTAAATCGTGTCTCTTCTCCCCCAGCTGCCTCCTCAAGGCACCAGGGAAGCACTTTCCTGAGGCACGTGGCTGCCACCGTCCTGATCCTGAAACAGTTTTTATGGAATCCTTATTGCTGATACCACAGTGCAAAAGAGGTGGATCCTACATGGTGGGCGTGGGCTGGATGGTGCAGCTCTGGGGGGAGATCGTACACAAATTAGTTTAGTCTCTGTGCTGCCCCAACTGGTGACAGTTGCGAGCTCTGCTGCAGCTCACCAGGTAGCAGGTTGGTGTCCTTTAAATTGCTGCATTGTTTGATAATGCAGTGCAGCATTATCTTCAGGAATGCAGTGCAGCAGGAAAGAGTTGTCAGAGTGCTAGGATCCATGCTTCCTCATCCAAGAGGAATGTGGTGCAGATGCTACACAGTCACTGGTGCCACTGGAGATTTACTATCCGGTTTGGAGACCTCGCAATGACATCAGGCTTAGAGCCTTTTAGTGCTGCCAGGGCAGTTTAAAGCAGTGACTGTGCAAGCCAGAATCTAGGGCAGTCCCTTTTTAAGCACATAGCGTTGGAAGAGAGGGGGAAGTGTCCTGACTTCCTGTGTTTGGGCTGTGGCCTGAATGAGTGTATTTTATTGTTGTCATAGATCAGCCATATTTGCCAATGTCTGTCAGACTTGTGTGCTGAGAGAGTTGCAAAGCAGTGATGAAATGGTATTGTCTTGACGCTAGGGCTGTCCTTAGTGAATGCGAAATAGGAAAGGGGTAACAAATGTCCTTTCAACTTCCTTCCCTTGAAACATGGAACTAATCCAATGTGGATAGCAAGTTTTCAAATATGTCAGGTTTGCCAATAGCTATGACTCTTTCCATGCCTTCATGGTTATCCAGAGCTGAACATGTGCCTGTGCTGTAGCCATCCTTGTTCTTAGTTAGGCTTTTGGATCCTTTTTATTACCTCCTAAGAGTGTGCAGACCAGTAGTTTCTGTGATGTGGATTTCTGCACAGTACACAGGTCTTTATCTGTAACACAGTCTTATTTCTGCACAGCTTTTGTCCTTTCAGCCCATATTTCAAGATGATTCAGGTATCTTCATGTTGGCTAAAAGGACTACACCTTTGAAGGACAGATAATGTTATTGGAATTTGAATGAGCAGTTTTCCAGGGTGTGGTGCTTTTATTATTATTATTTATTGTTTGGGTTAATTTGATAAGCAAATAGATTGCAAAGAGAGAAGGGGTTGTGCCTTTAGTTAGCCAATGGTAGTGATATAAGGGGAATGAGGAGTAGCTGTATCTGCTTGGCTTGCAACTGCTCTCCCAATGCCCAAAGCAACAAGATAAGATGCCAACAGCTGAGTGAATTTTATTTCATTCCGAAGCATTTGCTCTGTACAAATTATCTTACTGAAGTAAATATTAATAACTTCTTTCCTACTGTAAAGACCAGAAAACTGTAAAGAACTTTTCTAAATTAAGTTAATCTCAGCAAATTTTAGGAAAAAAATAGGGGTTGTATCTCTTTTTCACTAGCGCTAGTGTGTAAAAGTAAAAAGCAGTTATGTAAAAAATTTTGACAAATATCATAGTTGAGTTCTCTAAAAATCAACTACTAGATCAAATCTGTTCAAAATAAATTCAAATTGAATTTAAGTATTTACTTTTATTAAATTCCCTGAGAGAAGGAGTAGTGGCATCTGTAGTGTCCTAATAAATCATTTAGATTATTTCAATCAGGGCTTGTTAAAGTGAAAAGGTTCCTGAAACTAGTTAATTTATTTATTTCCTTGTTATTCAGGATACTTTTCCCAAGGTACAGAATTTGAGGCTCAATCAAGTGCCTGTGCAGAAGGTGTCCCCTCAGCAAAGCACCCAAAACCTTGTGCTCTGAAGCAGCTTTACTTTTACCAGGACTTATTTGTGACCTTGTCCTTATCGTTTTGCTGCGCTCACTAAGTCATTCCTGAGGTGTTTGTTCTCTCTTGGTAAAACTCCCTCTGGGTTCTTATAAAAGACAGGAAAGAAAGCCATGCTTACTTATCTAATGGTGAAAGTATTTTGATTCCACCTTCTCTAGCTGATAAGCTGTAGGTGCTGAAAATGGTTTGATCATATTATGTATTCTGTCTTCCTAAGTTGGGGTTGTCTATGTTGTGTCTTCCCTCTTCAGGGTGCATTTGCAAGAGACAACTTCAGATTAATAAAGTAGCATCATTAGTATATCCTAGTTTTACTTTACTTTTGAGCCTGGAGTTTCAGCTTTGTTTCTGCCAAACTTTTTGCACTCTTCCTGAAATTCCTGCCTTCCCAAATGTTAAACTCTGTTAAGTAACTAGCACTTCAGAGCCAACCTGAGTCCTAACAGATTGCAAACCCACTGTGAAGCAGAATGTCCTTCCGCATGAGGCTGGACAACATTCATATTGCAGATTGCAGGGTTTTTTCATGTAATTATTCATTGATATGTGCGTATGAATTTATGTGGTAGTATATAGTACAATTCTTCATACTACAAATTCATGGGATTTAATGCCCATAATCCATTACTGTGGACACAGTATTAATTAAATCCTTTTAGTGAAGTATAGCCTCTGTGAAGGACAGCGTGTCCAAGCCCCTCTTCTGAAAGAGGCAGTGGATTATCTCCCCATGTGACATATTAATCATTGAAATATCTTTTAATCAGGTTTTTAAGCAGCATGCTTTGGCTTTTCTCTAAATTGTGAGATCTGAATTGTTATCTAAGACTAGATCATTCTGTCTGCAAAAAGGGGCTTGAGGGAAGCTGAGGGACCAAAATCCCTTCCAGCAGACTTCACCGCAGTCCCTCGCTGGGGCAGGAACTGATGTGCCATTGTAACCTCCACTAGAGATGGCAAAACCAGGGACTTTTTTTTACCTGGTAGAGGATTATATGCTTCTGTGTAGGAGCTTTTCTCTATTTCAGCTCCCTGAGCTGCAGCTGCCTTGAGGTATTTAGCCATCAGTATGGGGATGTTACTGTTGTCTGTGGTGCTGGTTCAGTACCTGTCACTGTCCCACCTGAAGGGTTTGCACTTGTTCCTGTGACGAGCTCAGGATGTGTGCTGGCACACTGCTGGGAGCACACTGCACCTGACCTGTGCTCAGCCTGCCTGTGCCTCTGTGATAAGGTGATAAGTATGGTTGGGCTCTTCCATCACCTCCCTTCAGGTCTTGGAGTTGGACTGTGCCTTTGATTCTACACCAGTGCCGTCACACCCAGCTAGTAAAGACCAGCTCTGCAAAGACAGTGGGTACCTTCTACCTGTTCTGGCAATTTTGGTAGAAGTGCATGCACGTAAATAGTGCTTGTATTACTTTGCAGGTTTCCTGTGAAGCACCAGAGTAAGGCCATGTTGGATCAGGGAGTTGAAGTATGCATTCCAAGGTCAGCTGAACTGACTTTCTCCTTCTGACCTCTTCTATAGACAAAAAAGGAAGTCAAGTCTTCTGTTCCTGACCCATCCCAACTGCATCTCCTCCCCAAAGCAAGCCCCTAGCGTGGTCCTTTGCCTTGTGGATGGGAGCCCATCATTGTACCTGCCTATGAATGGTGCCCTGTGAGGGTGGGATATGTGGGGTGCACAGATGCCTGAGTTCTGATTTCCACCCTTGCTGGACACTTCATTGCCTCATCCCTGCAAAAACAATAGAAATTACAAAGCAGCCAGCCAGCTTGTGCCCTGGCAAGTATGCAAGCTCTTAGAGTAGCTATGTTGGCCAGA
Organism: Formicarius rufipectus; assembly: GCA_013399695.1. Classification (NCBI taxonomy): domain Eukaryota; kingdom Metazoa; phylum Chordata; class Aves; order Passeriformes; family Formicariidae; genus Formicarius; species Formicarius rufipectus. Next base: position 2,155,791 of record VXAU01000433.1, on the reverse strand, counting down.
ACTGCACAGCTCTGTCTTCTACCTTCATCCTGGCTCAGTAAATGCATAAAGACACCCCACAAGTCAAAGTGCATTTCAACATCTTCACTGATGCTTTGAAATATTCTCCTATCTCTTTTATCTGTTAATATTGGCAAGTGCCTGTGTTGGCAGCTTTCCTGCTTTTGTCGAAAGCCACTGGCTTGCTCTGTTAAGCTTCCTTCAGTTCCTGCAGTCAAATGACAAATGACAACCTCTATCCTTAGGGTACTTTTATGACCGAGAAAAAAAAATGCCACCATATCAGAATGTTAAAATCTGGAAACTAGGAAAAAGTATAAAAAGACCCTGACTATTCATTGTTGTTAATAATAATAAACCTATGATCTTATACTGCTAGTCACATTATGAGACACATGTGACAGTGAAGAACCCATACCAAAGGTCGCAGAATTTTGAAATTTTGCTAGGAGGGAATTCTCCAGGCCACAACATAGTCGCACAAATCCTCATTCTCTATTTGTTCTATTGGCACTATTTGCCTCTCACACGGAAGGTTTGTTGGTATATATGAGATCCCTTGTTGTTATCAAGGGCACTTGGATATTTTCTGAGGCAGAGCAGTTTGCTTCCTTCAAGTCTTGGTGTCTAATGCTTGTCCTCTTAGTCCTACCTGCAGTCCCTTCTGTGACCTCTTTCCAAAGGGAATGTGGCAGCCAGCCACCATCTCTGAACTCGGGGGGAATCACACTGTTGGCAGGAAGAGGTAAGCTGTGATTTCTCTCATTACAATGGAAAGATAGAGAATATCTTGATGTCTACATTATACCCACTGCAAGGAGCTGCACTACTGGAGCTCAGCAAAGTCACCTTCAGAGGTTAAAGATTAGCAGCAGTATACCTCGACTCACAGCATGACTCTGCCCCTTGCACTTTGCTCTGTCCCTGTTGCAAGCCAGCTCTCCTGGGGAGAGAGCTGCAGCCTCTGCTCTCCGAAATAGCCCCCGTTCCTTTCCTTGGGAAGGCTGTCTTGTCCAGTCTAGTCCAGCTGTTCTGTCCTTCTGCAGCGAGGGAACAGAGACAGAGAGGTTAAACAACTAAATAAGGCCAAAGAGTGAGTCAATACCAGCAGTCAAACTGAAGCTCACGAGTCCTTGGCTTCTGCTCCTGTGTTTTCTCTCCTGCTCGGGGAGACGGGAAGCTGCGAGGCGGGCGCCTGTGAGAGAGGCAGTCTGCGGAGCACCAAATAAATACTCGCTTGTGTGCAAGCGAACACAACCGCATCTGTTTGCTCCTGGTGTGCTGAGAAGGAGTTCAGTGTGTGCTCCAGCCATAAACTGGAGAGCCAGATCCTCTCCTGCACTGCAGCTGCTTTGTGCTGCCTGGAGGAGCGTGCCCCCAAGGCTGGCACGGCTGGGCAGGAGAGGACCACCTCAGGCTTAGTGTGCTGTGCCATGGCAGCTTTCTCTGGGTCTGCTGCAGGGCTCATACCTTGGGAGAGAGGACTTGTGTGCACCAGCAGAAGGCTGGCAGGGAACTACACTGGGGCGCTCTTCCAGCCTTCATAGTCTGGAGCACGTGGGAATCCACAAGACACCAAGATCCACTTGATATTTGAGTTCTGAGACCTCTCCTTGGCCACCCATTTAATATGATAAGGAGAGGAAAATGTGTTAGAGTGTTAACTCAACAGATGAAAACAGCTCTTCTGAAACCATTGCATACTTCTGATCAGTATTATTAATGTTATGAGTCCAGATGGTTTGAATTACAAATCTGGATGGTTTGATGCCTGATCTCAGTCCAAACTGGAACTTGTACAAATGAATTCCATCCTCTCCATGAGGGAGCTGCTTATGGAAAGAACAACAGAGTGAATGGAAATATTAGAAATAATTGACTTAGAGTGTCACTTAATGTGCATATAATTTTTTTTTAAACTACTGCTTTATATTTTTAATATATAACTTATTTAAATCTAGTGAACTTGTCAGAGGATAGTATGATGCTATAATTAAATAAAGCTAGGTTGCTTGTATTCCTGGCCCTGATGATATGAGGTGACAGAAAGGTCACCTTCATTGTCCCCCTGCTTTTTTATTTCAAAATACTTTTGACTGTTTCCTGGCTTTGTTTAGCAGAAGCATTCAGTTCTGTCACTAAGCTGACAGTCACTGAGGGTGTTGTGCTATATTTATGCTTTACGCAATATTTGTGTCAAAAAACCTCTGTCTAAACAGACTTGATGTCAGTAAGAGATGACCCTGGAACAAATGGTCTGAAGTCCCAGCACACTGATCTTTCCCAAAAGTGACTAATGTGAGGTAAACAGAAAATACTGGTCTGAAACAAGTCTGATCCAGCTGCATGTATCTGATTAAAAACATCAATTACTAGACATCTAAACCAAATAAAATATGACATATTTAGATTAAACAAAACCAGGAAACTTACCAGTCTTAGGATGTGTTTAAATGTGTCAGTATCTATTATCTCATGTACTGATACTTTTGGTATCTGTTTAAAGGGACTCCACCATACAGGCAATATATGCTATAACTTTTACCCCAAATCACTTTTGTTTCCTTGCATCCAAGACGAGAAGTCTTGTCCCCCTTGGCGATCCTTCTCAAGATCAAATACAGCTGGTTTTCCCATAAGTCACCTGCTTCTTTCCAGCTGGCCTTCTGTGCAACTGGGGTTTTTTCAGGTCTTGTATAGGTCTATCTGGAGTGGTTTTACTATAATCTGTTCTCTACGTAATCACAGGAAAACGACTTTACAAAACCTTTTTAAAGTGTGTTACAAACTATAAAATCTGAGAACACAGCTAGAAGAGCAGAAGTCAAGATGAGGAAAATTATGTTGTTTGAAACCATGAAATGTAATCATCAGTATAACTTAATTCAAAGAAATTCATATCAGCATCAGCATAGGCATACTTTGGAAAGAGCTGAAAATGCTTCTCAGTATACCAGGGTACCATTCTTTTTAGGACTTAGAATACCTAAGAATCTAATTCTAGTATCTTAAATATTTCTGTGCTTTCTGGTTATGTTATGTTTTGTTTGTTTGTTTTTGTTTTTGTTTTGTTTAAAAAAAAAAGGAAAAAAGGCAATTCAGTTCTTCAGTTGAAAAGCAATCTAGTTCTTAAAGTGTATGTTCCATTTATGTATCAATAATTATAATAATTTACTTCAAAAATTAATTTAGTAATTACAGCCAAACTTTAGTGGACATTGCAAGTGGTGACAGTGGTGGCAAGAATTATTTCAGAGGAGATATGGCACTTCTTTCACAGATAACACTAAGTGCAATATTAATAGCGTATTTTTAGGGTGCTGGACTGCTTGAACTGCTCCAATCTGCTGAGATTTGGGCAGGCGGCTTGACAGGGAATTCTGCATAGCATGTAAAGTGCTGATACACCTTCTAGGTACAATGCAGTTTGGCAACATAAAATGCAATGTTAAAATTTGGATTTCAGGAAATTCAATCTCCAGTGAGCAGCTTGGGATACAGGACAAAAGAGTACAGGAAATAAAAGCTGTATGAGATGATGTCTGGTAATGCCCATCTGTGGATTTTATTAATTTATATTAGACAGAAGCAGTAGTAGGACAGCAAAGAGGATTCTTCTTGGATCCAGGATGATGTAGTTTTACAATGCTCCCAAATGAAACAAGAGGAACTGCTCCAGTACAACAGCCCTTACTTCTGCCCAATTTGTTTGGGGAAAGGGCGAGCTAGTCCATTACACACAGTGCAAGGCAATGTCCTCTGCTCTTTCAGACAAGGGCAAAATAAAAACTGCTTCAGACTGAATCCATGTGTCTCCACAGTATGTTCTGGCATCCCTGTAATAATGTGATGATAACAGTTCCTGATCCCTCTGGCATATCACCCCAAGGCAGACAAGGAGTTAACCTAAGTTTAGCATGATATTATTCAAAAAATAGCCCCAATTCTTTTTCCCCAAGTAAGTAATACAGTTCTGATGAGAGGAGAAGGTAGGAAAGGGAAATGCCTTTTTTGTAGAATAGAGGCCTCAAATGCAGGATGCCATCCATCTTCTCAGGATGTGTCTGACATTGAATTTCCTTCACTGGCTTGTGAAAAAGAAATATTTCATTGAACATCCTGAATTTTGCTCCTGTTTGGATCTAATTTTGTCCTTTGATAGTCGGGATGGTTGTGAGACACTTAAAAGTGCAAAGATACTGTGAAGTTCTTGGAAAGTCTTTTTGTAAATTATTTTGTAATTATGCATAAACCCAGTCTGAAACAGATGCATAAAGATATAGCAGTGGAGGTTCATTAAAGGTGTGTAGGTCATTAGAGTGCAATTCAAGATTCATGTTTATGTTCTCACTGCCTCTACTGGATGCAAAATTGAAAGTTGCTATATGATTTCACAGCAAAGAAATGTTGATTCTTGCCCAAAGATCTGTGTTAAAACTATATCTCCTGTTGTAAATCTGATTATAATCTAACTTACATAAATTCTTATTGTGTATAATTATTGCTGCTTCCTCAAAAAAATTTGTGACAGGCATCATAGCAGCTATCAAGAGCTGGCTTTTCCAAGATTTCTATGTGCTGAGTGCAAGGTTCTTCTGAAAAATGTTACATTTAATGCCTACATGTAAGCTGAGCTTATTTGAAAATTAAACCATGTGTGTGTTTGGAGAGTTTATACCATGTTGGAAGAAGTATTCAGATATTCCACTAGGCAACTTAGAGCCAGTTCTGGGTTTATTTGTGTCTACTGAGTCATTTTCTCCAACAGGTCTCTCTGTAGTAATGAGAGTACAAGGAACTTAGAGAAAAGTAGGGGACAGTCAACACTGTTTTGCAGATGAAGTTGAGCACTAGCAATGGTGAGGGACACCAGCCCTGTGCATTTGCATTGCTCTGGTATAGGTTGCTTCTCAGAGACTCGATCTTGATCTTGTCACTCTGTTTTTCAGGCTCCTCCTGAATTCCTTATCACATGGTCCTTATTTGCGGTTATTGCATCAGAGTAGCGTGAGTAGGCTCCATTGGCCAGTGCACGGGTGGAGGAATGATTTGGCAGAAGACTGTGATTCACTTCATGAAGAAATTTGGCCAGCAAGTTACTGAAACATGAGCATGCGTGCACACACACACAGTGCAGCCATATCTAGGGAGGATATGTAAATAATGAGTAGCAGAGTGGGTTAAATGCCTGCTGACCCATCAGCATTAAGGAGCTGGGAAAAGGAAATTGCCTATAATCCAGAGCAAAGCACATGATGAAATAGCAGCAAACTCATGTCTTAGGAATCCCTGAATGGATAATTCAGCCTTTCCAGGCTGCAGTGATGAATCACCGAGTGTTCTTCTGGGTGTGAACCCTCAGGTGATGAGGAGATGTTGGCCAGAGTGGAAGTGACCTCGACAACAAGCTCCCTGGCACAGATTAGGAGCTTTTCTAAAGCAAAAGGCAGTGTGTTGGCAACACACACTGTTGTGTGTGTTTTGTGTGTGTGTTAAACAGCTAGAGTTTAACTGTAAGGTTAGGATCAAATAACAATTTGCCAAAACTTAAAGCACAGATTTATTATATGTCTGAGGCCAGATAGATGCTATTAGCATCTAGCTCAACAAATGCTAATTATACATGCTACCTTCAAAAGAAAAATAATTCAAGCTGCAGTGAAAAGAACTTGTAAAGGCAACAGTGACTGAACAAAAAACATGTCCTACCACTGCAAAGCCCTAATGCCATGACATTCACATTTTCATTTTGAAGACTTGTGTTCAAATATAATGTTACTGTAGACTCATCAAAATCAATGCAGTTACCTCAAGGATAGATTCAGTCATATTTCTGTGATCACAGAATGGTGTATCCCTCTTAAAACATAGTATTTGAAGAAAATGCTTAAGAAGCCTTAACATACTCCAGAGTTTTTCAAGTACATATGAAGTTTTGACCAGAGCAAGTATGGGTACCTGTGTCTATTCATGTAATAGCTCTCTCTGATATTCTGCAAAATAAACCGTCTTGTAATACAGTAAGTACCTTCAAAAATAAGTTATCAAAAAAGCAAAGAAGTAGAGACAAGGTAGCACAGCAAGCAAAACTATCTAATCCTGCAGAAACGGGCCTCCTGTGATCCAGGAGAACAGACATCACTGTAATTGTACTGGTGTCTGGCACCTTGTAGGCATCAGTGCTGCTGTATATGAGGGTTTGGCTGTCGCGAGCTTCCATGACCTCGTTGTTCACAGGAGTTTCTGTTGTCTCGGCAGAACTGCTGTTGCTGTGACATGCCAGCTCTCCTCCTGAAGAGGACTGGGTGAGGAGGGCAATGAGGGGAAACTGTGTTAAAACTCGTCAAATCACTGCTGCTACTTGCCGGTTTAGGAACTGTAAGAAACCAGGAAATACAGGACTGACCTACTGTACCATCCAGAGTGCCATGTAGCAGAGTCCATGAACAGCAACAACCTAACTGCAGCCTTCCACAAAACTGGTGGATTTAAATTTTATAGAAAGATGGCTCTGCCTGTTGGCAGGCAACAATCACCGTTGTACTGAGCCATGCTCCCTTCAACAAAAAGAGGTTAATCTGTCTGCCCAACAACAGTTCTGATTTGTGGCTCACATAAGACTTGATCCAAAGCTTGTCCATGGTCACTAAAGGAGTGTCTGTCAGCTTGGGTGAGACTGAAACTATGTGAGGGTTCCCAGTGTTGAGATAAATCTGTGTAAGGCCTCTTTGGCCACAAAAAGGAACACATAATGTCTTTGAAGAACCAGCATGAAGAGTGGAGACCTCAGCAGAGTGTAGTGTTTGAGCAGTGTCCATGCCAGTAGATTGCTGCATGGAGTCAATTCAAGGATTGATTTGTTTACCAGGATGTGAAGTTTCCATTTAAAAAAAAAAAAAATAAAAAAAATTCAGCTTTATATATGTTATTATGAAAAGCTGAAAAAGGAGTGGGGAAAAAAAGAAGCTGTTTACCATTTCCTGAAGTTTGTGAGAATGTAAAAAGTTTTACTTTGTACTGAACCACTATTTAAGTGCAAAAAGAAATTTCCTGTAGTCAAAACCTCTCTGTGCTTTTATAAATCCAAATGCACACATTCCATTAGCTCAGGCAAAGCCAAAAAGGTTTGGAACTTGGCAGCAAATAATATGGCTTTGTTTCAGTCTCACATAGGGTAAAAAGTGTCTGAGTTTTAAAAGCCTCCTCAAGAAATCACTGCCATAAACTTAGAAACTTTTTTGCACTTGAGAACCAGGAAAATGGAAATTAGCGTGCTGCACTGACTGTGCCCTCCCTTAATTCTCCCTCTTTGAGATGGCCCTGGATAAAAAGCTTCTGCCTCTGTCACCAGGACCTGCTCTAGCATTTTCAGTGGCAAGAAAGGAACAGATCTGGTCCAGGAGCATTGTCTTTTGTGGGGACAAATTATCTGCCACAAGTCCAAAGAAATGGCTGGAAGAGTGGAGTTGATGCAGGGCACATTGGGAGGTAGCTACAGCTCCGGCTAAACCACTCTCAATCTGTTAGCACTTTGAACTTGCATATGGTCACTTTTACTGTGTTTTCCTCCCACTTAAAAATTCCACAGTCCCTGAAAATATGAAGTCCTACAGAAACTTTTTCTTTAGAAAATATATTAATCATGTGTAAAATATTGCATGATTTATACTGTGCATTAGGCTATGTTTACTTCATAGGCCTGGATAATGAGGCCAGAACCAAGAACTTTTATTTAGAGGTAGACTCCATCCACCTACATTTTGACTCAGTCAATCCAGGCACACATCTGGTTTCCCTTTTCCCAGTCCAGTGACATTTGCACCCAAAAGTCTTGCTCTGGCTGTTTCATGGCACAGAATAATTTGTGAGACCAGTTCGTCCACCCAATAAAACCACTAATGTCACAGAGAGTACTTTGTAGATGAAATTTTGTTGCCCTACATAGAGTTCACACTTTTGGGTGATGCTTGTCCATGGGTCCCTTTTTCCTTCTTTTATATTCATGTGTTACCTCTTGAAATTTGATTTTACTGCAGTATATGACTTCATATTATAATACTGTAAAACTTTTACCTATTCACTTTACAGAGGTGCTGGAATCAGAAATATTCTGCCAGCTCCTCCACATACTCCGCATGCAACCTTGTGTACCAGGCACTTGGGCTGGGTTATATCATCCTTACTCATGTTGATGAGCATTAAAAACACATGAGCAGTCCCACTCACTGCTATGGGTAAGGCACATGAGAGAGCAATCACCAATCTTAACAAAGGTTACAAAATCCTGTACATCTCTGCACCTGAGTTAACTACTAGGAAACAGTATTATTTCGTTTCCTTAATGAGTGGTGCAAGGTAAAATACCTTAGCAGCTTGAGAAGAAACACACTGCAGAAGCACAGTGGAATGCGAGGATGAAGTTATTAAAGTCCCTATCCTATGTTGTGATATTCAACAGCCTTGATAATGTTCTCTCCAAAGCCCCAAACAGGAGACTTCCTCCCAGTGTGAAATATTCTGGGTCAGGGTCCAATTACTGTCTCTGAGCTGTGCTCCCACCTGGCCTTCTGCAGAACTTCTCTCTCAAATCAAGCATCATGACCACAATTAAATATTTAATCTTAAATCTTCTTTGAACTATTTTACTAAAAACTTGACTGAAATCCATTCAGAAAATATCTTTTCCACATAAATTACCATTTTGCCTGATAGGGGTTGGTTGGTTTGTCTGTTTTCCTTTGAAGAAGAAAAAAAAAATCCCCGTTGTCTGCCCAGATGAGGAAAACAGGTCATGTTGAAAAAGATGTGGGCTAATGTGCACTTAACACCCCCACTCCCAAACAAACCAATGGTAAATGCTACTTACAACAGGTTTAACATATCTAAGAGATTAGGAACAGTCTTTGTCTCTACCCTAGCTAGTTTGCTTTTAAATGTGACCTCCTTTCCTTGCCTAGACAGATGCTCTTTGTCTGCTGGGACCAGTAGCTGTAAAGCCATTCTGACAGCTACCTCGCTTCCCAGTCTCTCCCAAAGGGCCAAGACTCTTCCAAGTGGTTTCCTCCCACTGAAAAGACTATAATTAGCTGCTTCCCCCATTTTCCTGTTTAAAATTGGCATTATACAGCCTTTCTTCCTATCTTCTGAAGCCTCATCCCTCATCCTCTTCTGTTTTTGAACACATGTAAAAGGAAATACTATGCTATGGGAGTGTAAGCACGTCGCTTAAGAAAGACAAAATGCCAAGTTTTATAGTAAAGAATCAACATTTTCTTCCTTTCCCATTAGGCTGTGGCTTATCCATTGCCTAAAAGTGACACTACCTGCTTATTTATTAACTATGACTTCCTCCCTCTTTATGCTAAATTTTATTATTACCCTGTTTATTTCACTAGCCCAAATAATTAAGTTTTCCTTTATTGTTCTATTATGTTATTCTTCCCTATATCTAAGTAGCTGCATAATAAGACTTCCTGTCCATTTCTACCGGTGAAATAGATTTTGAAAATGTAAATCCATCAGCAGTACTCACAGATTCAAAGATTTCAGCTAAGAATGTGTTTTGAAAGAATAATAGGAGGAAATTCTTGGTTTATAAGGGATTTGAAGCTGAGAAGTCTCCAAAATCTTGTAAGCAGAAACATTTTTCTTACAAAAATTATCAGGTCAGTGCCAAATATCATTGTATATTTAGCAGAACTTAGTGTCAATATTTTTAAGCTNAAACAAAAAACAACAAACCCCAAACCCCAAAACCAAACCCACAAGCCCCTAGCATCCTCTAATAACTAGCTTTGCAAATTTATGAAACCCGTCTTAGTTAAAGCAAGTTATATGTCAGCTTTTCAAATTTTTCCTACTCAATTATGCAGGTCTCAAAGCTCAGATCACCAAAGAAATTACTTAAAAGCTATTTTAAGTTATTTCATGAGTTAGTCTATCCAAGTTAAGCTTTGTAATAAAAATGTAACAATTAGTGTTCCTTTGTAACTTAATACAAATTTATTCTTTTGTAATTTATTTCAAAGGAGGATAACTTCACAATATAATTTTCTAGCTTTTTGTATAGTCTTTGCAGGTATACTGTTATCTACCGAATTATATGTGTTTGAAAATAGATACACAGTACTTCAAATACCTATTCTGAATTATTATGGAAACATAGCTGTTACTATGTATTTCCTTTTTAGCTTTCTAACCTAGGATATTTTGTAGGACACATACTCACTTTGCCAATTGAAGTCCTGTATCAGTCTTGGCCTTAAGAAATCTTAACTCTTGTTGTTCGTTTCCATGCTATGTTCCTGTCAGTTGTATTCATCAGTTCATAAATCTAAAGTCTAAGTTGCTGGATTCAGACTGTCCATACAGTCCAAAAGGCTTCTTTATGTCTTTACATACTACCTTTCAAGTTAAATACCCTATCAGATCTATAGAACAAGCACTCATTTAAGTTTTGTGTTTCAAACTACACAGAAGATGTCTGGACAAATCTCACTTATTCCCTCTTTATTGTGCTACATAAAGTCTGATTCCAGCTGTTCTGCTATGGTCTTTATTACTTAGTATTATCTAGAGGATTTTCAGGTAGTCAAAATGCTGTAGGTTGAACAAGAAAACATCTAAGATATGAGCAGTTTCGTCCATACTCTTGCAAAACTGAGACTAGCCAAGAACTTTTTCCCACTCATCTAAACCCAAGCTTCTTGCTGGGTTTTCACAGCCAGGATCTCTGCTATTGTAGGTTGTATGCATTAGCATAAGCTAGTAAACTAAGAATATGCCCTAGGAAATCCAGTGTACGTGGGACTGTCCCCAGGCACTGCGACTGACTGGGAAAGGCACAGCTCAGGTCCATGCTGGTGAACACTCAGCTGCCACGACAGAGTGGTGGCCACAAACGGGAATAGTTTCTTTGATACTATTCTTCCTAAACTACGCCAATGAGTAGTTTCAGATGGCTCTAGTTAGCACGGACCAAAGTGGAGCCAGAGAACAATCTGGTGGTCTGCCAGTGTCAGTGACTGCATTTAGCCTACCAATACAGGCAGTCACAGAAGACTGGCAAACCTCTGGGATCCCTAGTGATCAAAGTACTGTTGACACTTGGTTCTGTTTTGTTGGTAATAGCACAGGCATATTTTGCATGGACTGGTGTTGAGAGCAACAGCAGCATGCCACTTCCACAGATTTTTTGACTATGTGGGATCAGAAAGGAGAATCAGTACCTGTCACTGGGAGCATTTATGCTGAAGTTATGGAGAACCCCACAAGCTTCTTCTGCCATAAGGATATGGGTCTCTTCTTGTCAGACCAATAAAGCACCAATTTGATTTAAACAGGAATACTGTGATACCATTTATCAGTGGAGATAATTTTCTACTTAAGAGAAGGAATGGTCAAACAGCGGTACAAGAGCACTAAGCTGACATGAACATACAGAAAAGATACTGCACTTTCAGCTTTTATTTTAAAATGGCCTTTACCCCCTAGTACAGGCAGGGCAATCCCCCACGTGCTTTTACCACTGGTGACAGAGAATAAACCTTAGAGAGCAAAGTGCAGCAGCATCATCCCTGCCAGGCCCCAGCTCTCTGCTGATTCAGGTCATCACTGAGCCAACAAAGACCTTCAATGCACAGCAATTTATCTACCAATGCTTTAAAAGGAGATGGCACCCCTTTTCCTCAGCTGACTGGCTTATTGAAAGTCCACAGCAAAATCTGCTAGTTTAACTTTTCCACAGGATGGTAACATTCCAGTTATTTTGACACTGTAAAACTTGGACTCTGCTAAGCAGGTAGGAAAAATAATAAATGCTATTAGGTTACTCTGAACTGTCTGTTGTCTCAGAAGTTAACTGGTAGGAATAACGGCTATCAGGGTCAGTTATACTGGAAAGACACTTGGAACAAACACAGCTGGTTAATGGGGATACCTGAAGGTGGCATGGTGTCAGAGGAATGCAGCTGAAGACGACCTGAACTATCCTTTCTCACATCCTCTGTAATTAAACATAAGAGAAGTCAAGACACTTGCTTGACAGAACACTCCTAAGGGGGACTTAACATCTTACATAAAAAGAAATGAGAGAAAACTACAAAAAAATACAAAATCCAAGGCTGTAACATAGCCAGAGGCATTTGGCTGAGGATAGTGAGCCAGCAGCAATTGCTGCAGGAGAAACCACTGTAGATTTGGCTGCAGAAATGTTTCCAGGCAGTCAGCTGGTGCAATGGTAACAATGGCATCTACATGGATGGGAGTTATCCCATCAGGATCAGATCTGGATATTTCCATGGGTGAGTTAAAGGAACAGTTCTCTGTGTTTAAACAAAGCATATTTGGCTATCTCTCTGGGCATAGGATACACATGAATGGATTTGCCTGTGTCAGGAAACATCTCTTTGCTCCAGATGGATGATCTTTTTGCAGAGGTTCCTCCTTGCCTGTTCCCAACCTTCCCCAAATCATGTGACTGAGAGCCCGGAGAGTTTAAGTCTATAAAACATCTGTCCTTGAGGAGAAGTCTGCAGTTAGAACTGTTTTGTGCAAGGAAGCTGCTNAAAAAAAAAAACCCCAAAACCAAACACAAAACCAACAAATGGTTGTTGCCAGCTGGGGTCAAAGCAGAAGCTCAGCAGGGTTTGGCTGGGGACTGCTAGGGAGTAGTGAAGAGATTAGCAATGGGAGAAGTGGTGTGGAGGGTGCAATGAAAAGGCAGTTTCTGTGAGCTGGGAAAAACAGGTCAGCAGGTTAGGAACTCTCTGTAGGAACCACGATGAGGGAAAACCCTGAATTTTATCTGTGTTGCAACTGCCTCACTGACTCGAGGTGGTCTGTGGTGCCCAGGGCTTGCTTCTTTGCAGACACCGCAGAGCTGAAAAAGTGACAGGAAACTCTTCTCTTCAATTTCATTGTCATTAAACAGTCAAAGGAAAAGAAAGCCCTGGGTCTGATGTGGAATTAAAGCTTTGAATTTACCTTGCAAGCCAGAGACAGAGATGGCTAGAAAACATGACAGCCAGGTTCAACTATTTGGAAATGTGGGCAAAATATTCATTGTAGATAGTCCTTCACACAGAAGGCCATAATCATAATGAGGATGGCCTGGGACTGCCACCATACCATGATAAAGCTATAAAGGTATAGTACAATCTTAACTCACAAAGATGCAGGGTGGATGCTGCATGTTTATAGGGGAAAATAAGTCTTGGAAAAAGAAAATTCACCAAAGAAAACTGAAAATATGAGTTGGCCTTGTGAGTCACTGCAGTGCTTAAGGGGGTTTATGTTTGTCTGGGTTTTTTTAAATGTCATATTACAGTCATATTTCCTCCTTCATTTGTTATCATTACTTTAAGGGCTATCCTTTTCATATAACTTTAATTTGATTTTGTGACAACATTGTCTGTAGCAACAGTATTTTATTCTTGTAAAAACCTTGGACTGATGTAGCAATGACAGGCAAACACCAGCAACCTCCTGATAAAAAACACTTTTGGGTAAACATCTCCACAGACAAACTGAATGATGTGATATGCTGAAAAAATGTGCATTGAAGAAAATGAAAAAGAGTACTTTGTGGTATAACAGGTGTTTTTCTTGTCCTCAGCATCTCTTAGGTAAACTCACTGCAGTCATTTCTAAATGTCAGCTCTTAGTTTGATAGCATAGTGCTTTTTTATTTCGTCAGTGATTGTTTTTGATGTCAAGAGCAGCTGTGTTCAGTCTTTTTTCTTTAAAAAAAAAAGAAGAGAGAGAGAGAGAGAAAAGAGCTTAGCATGGGAAAAAATTGGCTTTGTGTGACTAACCACAAGCAGGACACATGACTGAGTACTGCATTTGCTATGTTTCCCTTCAGTTAAAACAGTCTGGACCAGAGTATTCTGTAAACTTGAAGTACTCTCAATTTATGGAATGTGTTTAGAGCTCCTCATTGAAGGAAACTTCAGATTTTATCCCCAACCAAAAAAATAAGAAAGTCTGTACTCTGGAAAACAGAACTGCAGAAATTGCTCCTTTCTGTCTTCTCTCTTTAACCTCAGTGTAAGAGTCAGATTTCCAGGAAATGCTTGTGGATTTTTTTACATCTGCCTTTCCTGGTTATCTAGAGCTACCCCTAGGGCTGTTTCTGGTAATTTGAAGAGAAGTGTCAGCTAGTTTGAACATCATAATGTTCATGCAGAAAGATATGAAGCACTTAAATGCCCTAAGTTTTTATTTCAACACTAGTAATGAATTAAATGCTTGAGTAGACTTACTGGTCTTGTTAGTAATACTGGACTTTTAAAAAAAATTAAACATTTATTTCTATAAAGCAACTTGGAACTGCCAACTATTTAAGACTCATACTAATGAATGATCTTGTGCCCTGAAGCCAAAGAAAAATGCTTATTTTTGAAACCTAATCTGAGACAGTGATTACAAAAAAAGCCCTAGATATTTGAAATTTTCTGACCTGCCCACAATCACATAATTTACTCAGCAAAAATGCAAGGTATGCAGCCTACAAAGCCTCTTTTGTAGCACATCATCTAGTCACAGGCTTTCCGTTTTCTTCTGGTGTACATTATTATCTCCATACTAGGATAGCCTGATCTTTATTAGCTACAATGTGTAGAAACAAATCACAAAAAATAGGGTCAAAGGGACCTTAAGATTCCAAGATCCTTCTTCAGCACCGAATAAACTTATAAAAGGGCTACATCTAGTTATAGCATAATGAAATTCAGGAAAGCTTCTACTTTCTGCCTTTATTTTATCCCCTTTTGGGCTTGTCTGGGCTGGAAGACAGATTATGCAGTTGAGATCTAACATGGGTTGACACAAGCAAGAAATACATATGCACTAAAAAGAGGTTTCATAACTCTTTCTCTAGCTGCAGGACACCTTAACCCTACTAGAGAAAATGCAGAATTACAACAGCTCCTGGAAATTAATATTGCTTTGCATTTGCTCTGGAGCAGTTCTCTTCATCTTGACCTGCCCATTAAAGATGGGCTTACCATAAAGATGGGCTTACCAGTGCAGAGGGTAAGAGCTGATCAGCAGCTTCTTTCTGCGAAGCAATTTCATTGTGAGTTATTTCTAATGGAGTGACTCCAAGCAAGATTTAAGGGGTAAAGGGCACTAAAGCCTGGTTTAGTCTTTCGGTCACCTCACATTACAAATGCTACAGGACTGAATTTCTTGTATATGGAAACACAGTAAACTAAAGACCCTGAACTCCCCAAAATTTCCATGATGAAAACAGAAAAAAAATGTAATGAAGTAATAAATAGTTAGAAATGGAAAATCACAAGCAGTTTGCAAACTGGAAATTGCATTACTCTAGAACATCTGGCTGTGACGGGTGGGGAAAGTGTGAATTAATGCTCTGTACACTGGAGAGCAAACAGCAAACCAGGAATAAAACACATTTGAAATCTTTGCTGGTCAGGTCAGTAAAATTACAATTCTTGTTTTTATGAAGAGAGCACCTAAATCAGTTTATTTACAGTAAAAGCATATGCCCATGGCACACAGCACTTATCCATAGGGTCTGCAGCTTCACATGCTCACTATCACAGTGCAGAGCAAAACATGCCTTACAAAGGTTTGATACTGACTGACTTGTGGATTTGGATGTAAATGTGATATATGCCAAGTGCCCACAGATTCGATACTACTTTCATTAAACTGTCTCAGAAAATGCAGCCTACACTGGCAAACCCATAATGTGTCACTGCTCCCCTCCAAAATAACTCAGAGTCCAGTGCCAGAGGGCTCAGAACAGGTTAGTCCTGCAGCCTGCTGTACCTTTGTTCTCAACGAGCTACTTACTCAGTGAGGATGAATAAGTGCACCTTCATCTAGACATGTCAGGAAAGAATAATTAATTACATCCTTAGCATGATCACCTATCTGGTGTGTTGGAACAGAATTTGGGTGCAAACTTTTGAAGGCAAATCTTCTTAAAGGTGACAGGACCTCATAATTTATGTACCTGTAGATTTAGATGAAGCACGCAGTAGATCACAATCCTATTGCTTTGCTTGTGGAGACTGCAGTTCCCTGAGATGTGAGGTTATTGTCCCATAACAGGGAAAAATGGAAATAAGCCACAGGCAGTCAATACTCCAAATGGGAAGGGTCAGTAGTGGCAAGAATCAATAGTGCTAATGGTATGTCACTTTTACTAAAGCTAGCAAACATCAAAATTGAAACATCTACCCCTTTTAAAATGGACTTTTTACTAAACTGTATTCTATTTTTCAGAAAAGCTGAGTTCAAAACCTATTGATCTCAGCAGCTCTTGCACTGAAACACAAATGAACCTAAATTACGACAAAAAATCTACATGCAAATCAACTGAAGTGCATGACATATATGCATAATACACACATATATATTATTATAGTACCAAACAATGTACAGCTCAGAAGGGAATGCAAAAATTAAGAATGATACTACTGTTAAGTGTGCTGGGAAATCCGTTTTATCCCCTGCACAAGAAAGAATGATTATTTTTTATAATTTCTTTAAAAGCTTGTACTGCTAAAAAATGACATACATATATCACTGATTCTGCTGAAAAGTCAGAAAAGGAATACCAGAATTGGCCAAAATATTGGTTATATTTAAGGAGAAAAGGGAGAAAAAAATTGTTTCACACATTATTATCCAAAGAAAGAACAGATCATCATGACCAAGCCAGCTCCTAACTGTTGCATCCATTTGCTCATCCATAAGGATCTGTACTAGGTGTTTAATCCAGACATCTTGCTCTTCTCACTCTCCCTAGAGCATGATCAAATTTACATTAAAATATGACCTTGGCAATCAGTTTCACAAAAAAAAAAAAATAAAAAAAAAAAATAAATAAAATTATGCTTTCAAAAAATGGAGGGGTCCAAAAGCATATTGCCACATCTTTTCTCTGGAACACACAC